>CAXKVY010000689.1:0-120000 GCA_964058915.1 Tetropium fuscum
TTATGTGTGTTTTCGAGTACTTACTGTCGTGGCAATTTAACGACACCGGTTGCGACAAAATCTAAAGTAATTTTGTAGAACAGCTAGAGTTAAATTACCTACGAAAGTCCGAGAATGTACGAGAAAACAGACATAATATTTGAAGACAATGATCTCTACCAAATACTCGAATAGGCCTTTATGTGATAGTGTTTTATAAAAAAATCCTGCCGTATTTTTTTAGCACGATTTCTACCGATTTTTTTTTCAAAAGTCCGGAAATAAAGCGCGCATTTATACGTGACGTAACGTATCCTTCCTCAGTGACGTCACAGAGCCTACCACCTTGAACATGACACAGCGGTGTATTAGTACTATATTCCAAAGTTGGTTCCCTGCTTTTGGACAGTGGACGTTGAAATTATCTTTGTTGACACTTGACATCTGATGATTAATAATTTAAATTTGACATGTACAACTCGTCCACCCAACTAAAATCAACTTTCGGTAGATTGTCTGTACTAGAGAATCCTGGCTCCATTTTCTTAAAATAATGTACAGAAACAAAGCAAAACACAATTCGTAGAGGAACGCACAAGATATAACCACAAAACTAATAGTAAACAACTACAGCTGTGGGCATGGGCTATTTAGGCGTTCTGATCAAAGATCCAGGCTGTGACGCCTCATGGTCCAATGAATGTGCAAATTGCTATAATTTTTTTTACACTGCGAGATTTATATTCGAAACAAAATTGCACGATGTCAGTTAGCTTTCAAATAATAGCTATTTATGTAACCAGTTGGGAAAAGTACTATTTTGTGTACCTAACGAGATTTCTATTCTATTTTGTGTAACGAGCGCTAGCGAGTTCCGCAAAGAGGATGCGAGTTACACAAAATAGTGTTTCCCAACGCATTTCATACAAGATTTGTTTCTAATTTTCACCAATTATATATTTTATGAGAAGAAAACTTGAATTTTATACGATTAAAAACAATCCAGTAGGTTGTAATTGTAATGCTGTGATAGCTTGTCAGGTCTAAATAACCTACTATGAAATGAACTTTACAAAACCAGTTGCGTAATATTTTACTTTTCGTAACTGGTTGTGAAAAGTAAGACGTTTCCTAACGTCAAAGGGTTTTGAAAATGTCAAAATTAGAAAAACATATTTGTTCTGAGACTTAAGAATCTAGTGAAAAGGCCTATTATTTGGTAAGACAATTTCATGAATAGAATAATGCTAAAATTTTATTAGGGACACAATTTTCTATTTCATTTACTATTTCTTCTTCACATGTATTGTCAAATCGAGACATACCACATGCCGATTAATTTGACATATAAATAACAATAATGTCATTTAACAGTTTTAAACAGATCCGACGTTTAATAAATAAAATACCATAGCGTTGCTAAGGTAACGTAATTTATCCGCTTTTTTTATCCAATTGCATTTCTCTTCCTTCCTATTTAGTCGATGGCTTACCACGATTTTTACGTTGGAAATGGATTTTTTTATACGTGGAATGAGTGGAATGTCGAATTATCGATAAAATTCTAACCAACGTTTTTAAATCAAACATCAGTGACAGTGCTGCGGTTTAAAAATGCACATACGGAAGCTGGAGAAGTACGATATTTGTGTGTCTCGATTATTTTGTGATCCATCAAAAACCTTAAATTTGACATGTTATATTGCCACTTTCTTATTAACGACATATTTTGGTCTTTGAGATTATGGCTACTTGGCTGTCGATTTAAAAAGAAAGCTGATGTTCATGCAAAAAAAACACATTAGGAATGTAAATAATGAAATCCAAAGGAAGCCGTGCTTAGTTGATCAACAAAAAAATAATAAAATCGAAAGCAAATATCTCAAAAGTACTAACTCAAATACACTTACAATAGATTAGCAACTATTGATTCCCCATTGATTTTTAGATAATTTTACTTTATATGCATTAAACTGCGGTTATTATGGAAAGTACAAAAAAACCTAAAAGAACATCATAAAATGGTGCATATTTTCAGAAACTCAAACATTAGTAATAGTAGAAGCTAATTTTTAGATAGAAGAAAACTATAATTATTTGGTGAATTGCCAGAAACAAATGTAAGTATAGAGACTTACATCTGACCCATATTAATTTAAGATTCAGAATCTGCCAGATCTTTCATTATAGTCTTTAGTCAGTGGCGGCTCGTCGTAATACGCAACTAAGGCCGATCCTCACTATAAAATTTGGATCACAATGTGAATTTTAATACATACTATTCTATTATTAAAAACATTCTAAATAAACAGTTTGATAAACTGATTTCCTATTACATTTAAGTACCAAAAATCAAAATAACAGAATAAAATAATCATTGTTTCAATATCTCGCCAATATCATGCCCTACACTTCCAACACGGCGAGGACGAAATTTCCGTGCTTCTAATCGCATATATCATACATGCCTATAATACGCTATGGTTCCCCTCCCCACGACATGGTTAAAATAACATAATTTACGCCGAACTCCGAGGCCAGCTTGTTTGGAGTTGTATCATTAGTTCCGCCGATTTCACGGCAAATGTAACGGTGTCAGTGGCAGTACATGAGATGAATTACGCATTGATTGAATATCGACGTAACGCGTTTAATCAACTGTTTGTTTTTAATTTTTTATTTATTTGTTAATGTGTAATGGTAGTACCATTACCGAATGTGAGTACTTGGGTATTCTCAAGATTAGGTAACTTGTTAGGTTTAAGACAAGGCGGGCTTTAATTTAAAGTAAATAAAAAACCACCTCCTTACAACAAAAAAAAGGTAATGCTAAATTTATCAAAATGTAATAGATATTATCGATATAGGTATCCCTCTCAGGATATTATTTTATATCTTCTAGAAACGCATTTATGAAATAGAAAAACGAGAAATTTCGAATAGGCGTCTAACAATAAAAATGATACAAATTTTTAACGAAAATATAATAGGTTGGGAAAGTTCGCCAACATCTCAATATTCTTGATATGATGATTATCAATGGCTATGTGGAAATTCGTATAAAAAAAGTTTGTACTGCTGGCCATGTATTTTATAGCGTAATGCAAAAAATTCGTGGTGTTCAAAATATGCTTATGAAAAATATGGAAAAAAAAAATTAGGTCGTAATACCAAAATGCTAACAAGAGCCGCCACTGTCTTTAGTATCAACGATGATAGGGCTTGCATAAGTTTAAGTATATTTTTAGACTTATACACCAGCCCAGAATCATATGACTTGGCTTAGTTAATACTTTTTAGCTAATTGAACTGTTGTTTCAAATAAAGTTAAATTTAAATATTCAATTAAAGAATATTTCTACATAAGTATAGTATGATGTTGAGCTTGTACATATAATAGAAACATTTTTATAGCCTTCATAATTTTTTTTGAATTTTAAGTGTGTAGATATAGAACAACTATTGTTGTAAGTTTTATTTTATGAATGGATATACTTTGAAAATAGTTCTAAACCGATAGCTTCATATTGATTTTTAAGAGTTAATTTTAATGTACTCTATATGAATGTATATCTTGCAACTTGCAAGCATTTCATAAACAATAATACAAGATATACAGGGGAAATTGGTATTATTTATCACAGATAAGGTTAATATCAGACTAGATATTAGGAATATGGTCAACTATATAATTTGTGACAGGTATATGCAAAATTCTAAGGTCACTTATACTTTGGTCACTTCTATAAGTATTGGGTAATGTATATTATCATCATAATCACAATTATCTAACAAAGCTAATCTCTTCTCCCAAACAATGTTACTGTAGTTTAATATTTTCTTACATGTAAAACCTTTTTCTTCAGACTGCAATATAAAATTATCTAATGTATTGCCTCTTTGTGGGGCCATTACATAAGCAATTCCATCACTGCCGAGACAATCCCAGAGACATTCAATTAAGTCGGCCCTGGCGTCATCAAAAAATAGACAGTCGGCACATAAAATAACATCAAATTTTTCAGTTACGTCAGCTGTACTCCACTTTAAAATTCTACATTTGACCGAAATATCAAATTCGTTACATTTTAGGGTCGACTGGACATTATCGACTGATATTTTGTTCCCGTCAGTAACAGTTACATGTTTGGGATTACCATATTTTGCAACAAAAAGACCTGCTAAACATGACATACCACCTCCCAGCTCTATTACAGTTTTTTGATTAAATTTTTGTAAATTTGAGCAAACATAATAGCTTAAAGTTTCTTCTGAAGGCCAAATGCATACATTCCCAGTATTGTTAAATCCCATTAGATCTTCTGCAGAAAAGTTGCGATTTCTGTGCCCGACGTTAATGAAATATTCAAAATCATCTGTGTTTATAGAATATTTATACCAAGTACGTTTTTTAATTTGATCGGTATATTGATTTTCTGTAGCAATTATAGGGATTGAGACAAGTTCTTGAGTCTTTAATAACATGAAGGAAGAAATTCGACGGACAGAATATTCATCTGTTGGGCTTGAAGGCTGACTTTCCGTTGGGCTCTGTTAGAAAAAAATACAGTTTTTTTTCTTCTTTGAATAAGTCAAACGAAACAGTAATACCTAGTTGGCACTCATAAAAAAATACTGATTTAACAAATACTTAATTTATTCTTTAAGCAAATTCTTAACCCTCCTTCACATGTGCCATTAATTGTAACACGCTTACACGTGTGTGAGTGTCACATATATCGTTTTAACTATAACATTGACAAGTATCATCATCATGCATAAAAATTATGAAAATGGAAGTGATAAAGAGTGATTTAACAATAACAAATCAGTTTACACTTATTTAGATTATAAGCAAAGACACGCAACTTCAAACTATCAAAAAACATGATTGCACGCGCAGTGAGGAAAACTCTCCCATCAAGTCACTACATAAAACGTGGCGCAACTTTGTCATCGCCTCCAAAAAATGTTGCTAAAGGCATATCTAGACGTTGAAGGTTGTAGTTTTAGCGCTTAGAGTTTTATCACTTAAAAACAAATACTGTGAGGCATTCCCTCATAGCGCGTCTGATGGTGGGTTAAGTACCTTCCTATATCAGAAATCGGAAATAATTACTGTGTGTATGATGATGTCACTACTACATCACAGTAAAGTGCACCCTCGCATGCTAGCTCGTACCTGTACAATTGGAAAAAATGCCCATTGCCTAGTAAGCAATAATTCAATTCTTATGTTACTTTTTCGTGTCTCATCTTATTCCACAATGCAAATCTTTCAACTCAATTATTATTTCCGAATTCGGTTATAGGTATTATGCGTGGTAGCATAAATATTGTAATTATTATTAAAAAATCAGTATTTTCTTTTGATGTTACAGAAAAACACTACAAAGCACTATACATGCACAGTTTAATTAGTAACAAAAAAATCTATCTAAAGAACAAGTTCAATGTTATGCGAATCAATTAGGAAAATTATAATACAGGTACCTTTAGTGCCTTTGCTAAAATAGCCCATCGGCGTCTTGCCATTTTTTTCTTTTCATTGCCAAACTGTATTACTTCATTTAAGTTAATACTGCATTTAGAAGTTAATCCGAATATATCTTTATTTTGGTCCATAGAATGAGCATGTTATTTAACTTATAGGTTGCCTGAAAGGCAATTTAATACAAATTAATTAGGTAGGTGTCAAATTTCAATCCTTCATGCTTTTATATAATAGAGGCATATAAAATAAACAGGCTATTTAAATTCTAGACTAATACAATCGAAAAATAAAAGTGTTCATACAAATGGTTTTGTTTATATTATAATATATTGTATAACATAACATAATTATTCCTCTACAAAAATAATAAGTACTTACATTTTGACGGCAAAGAATAATCAAATTATTTCCTTTTCTTATTTATTTCAGTGTTTTTCAATTGTTTTGGACAGGGATATAAAACTATAATTATTACATTTCTTGCTTGCTTGTTCTACTTTCTACTCGCCCCTGTCACCTGTCAGGTCAGATTTTCGTGTATGGTCTGTGGTAAGATGTCAGATGCACCCAAGGATTATAGGTTTAATCTATAATCGCTGAGATGCACCAACCACCAACACCAAATTATATATTGACATGCACCCGTTGAGAGGCCTCGTAAGGTTCCTTCAATCAACGATGCACCGTTTAGTTCGAACTAATTAATAAGTCCGGTCATGTATACGGTTGCTAGTTCGAACTAACTTTGTTAGCTCCAATGAGGTTGGTTAGCTCGGTCTTAGTAAGCTCGAGCTAAATGCGCGCTAGCGCTTTAGTCCGGTTCCAAAAATCATGTAAACGGATACCTCGCTTCTCGCTTGTAATTCCAACTAGGTAAATTCGACGTTGCCAACTTTTAAGCAAAAGTTGATGGTTTATCTTTAGTTGGTGATGTGTCATGTATACAGACGATGATTTACGAAGGAAGTATCTGATACAGACAAGTAAAACGGATATAATTTGACGCATGAGATCAAACTGAACAGTGCATACCTGGTAAACCTGATAAAATATACCTGGTAAAATATATCTTATATACCTGGTAAAATGAGATACACAATACATAATTCATCCACAAAATACGCCGGTAGGTGTCATCCTGGACCAGAGCATAGTATCATCGTAAATCGTATGGTATTGTTCTCTGATGATAGTATGACCCGTGGTATGACTACAGAGTACACTCTATGGTGGGTATTACTATTGATTGTAAGACTTCACCTTCAATCAACGGTATTAACGAGAGCAGTGGATGGACGGAGTAATGATTATAGACGTATCATTGCATGGTTGCGGCCGAAAAATAGAAAGATAGGTAACGTCCATACTCATATAGTACAGTAACGTTTGTCCAGCGAATGAACAGAAATTTGTGGGAGGGGGACGCAGTGTTTGTAAATAAAACCCAGTAAATTTTCAGATGTTAGGAAGGAATCGACCAATAATATGTTGAAGAATAATAAACAATCATTCTATCCCATTTCGCGGACGTTTTCTCACTTGCTAGAGTTTATCTTGTGGATTTTGAATCTGAGCTTGCGGCTGTCCGCCATTTTTACTCCATCGCATACTCGCGGCCTTAAACGTATTACATTTACTATTTAAAAATCTCTTTCTCTTTGAGCCATTGTTTTAAAATACTATTTATCTGAGCCGATTTCCATAAGTTATGATGCGTTAATTATGGAATATTTGAATATTATAGAGTAAATATGGCCGCCGTGCCGGTTAAAACGAATGAGATCTCTATTCAACGATTATAGACTAAACTATAATCCTTGTGTCTATAATCCTTGGTCTCTATCTTGTCCACTATAAGTCCTATATCTGTCTATCCACTGCTCTGGATATGACCCAAGTAAGATGAGCGTCTTGCCGGAGTGTGAGTGTCCTCCGGCCATTCTGGCGCGTTCTTACTTGAAATTTAAAGGTTATACATTCTCACGGCTTTTAACCATATTTTATTAGTGTTATATTTGGTTGTCTTGGAGTTTCCTGTATTATTTTTTATACTACTGTTTAGGAACTATAATAATAACATAGTACGTGTTTTGTGTTACTGCATTTAAAATTTCAATGCCAAGCCAAACTTGACTTAAATAGAATTATACAGCTGTATTCTGAAACAAAAATTATGTATATTATATGTAGACAATTCAATACAATACAATATGTAGGAAAATAATTACGTAGGTATATTATATTTATGTACTTATATATATTTTTATGGTTATGCAGATTATGCACTATGCAGTGCACATGTAGAAAATCCCGATAAGTCCTATTGTCGTCCATCTCTCTCTGATACACGATATTCTCCGTTTCAATAACGACACCAACACAGCTACCCTGCCGCTTCAGAACGATAGCAGAAGCGGCCGGGTAGCCCATAGAAAAAGGGTACATTACCATGGGGTATACCCATAGAAGAAGGATACATTAGTATAATCTGTTTTCTGTGCGTATACCTATCCAAGTCAACTATTATAGAGTTAGTCTATAATCGTTGTATCCAAGTACCCTAAATTCAAAAGCTGTTTTCGGAAGCGCATGCGCGAGCTTAGCTGGACCCAACCTTATTGGCTGGACCTTAACTCAGTTCAGTTAACTGTTATTTTCCATTTCTGAACGGTCAGTCATTGCTTGTTGTGATTATTCAGTGATTTAAAATGAGCGATCAAAAAGTTTTTTGCTTTTGATCAAAAAGCATTTGTGCAGTGAGATATACATGTAAATGCTCTTATTATAGAATGTGAAATATACAAAATGGCAGCTTATATTCAATTTTATATAATCGCGATAATCCTTATAATTCCATTGTCCATGAAAAAATAATGTGCCAAGTAGGTACATTTTACGTATCATTTAAATTGCGTCACACGGCTGTAACGCAGTTCAATATTTATTGTAAATGCGTAAATCCTTGTTTTAATATTTTGTCACACCTCTAATGAAAATAATTAACTACAATACCAAGAAAATAGTGCATAGTAATAGTAACAGGTAACAGCAATTTCTTAGCGTTCTATCACATAAAAAGAAGTGTTCCATTACACATTCCAAAGAAATTTTATAATTACTAATTATATGGCAGTACGTTTTCGCAACATAAGTATAAACAACATAAATAGAACATTCGAGATAAAATTTAAACAAATAATGAAGTTACCGCTGCAGAACCAAGGTCCCGCCAAGAGCCGTTCAAGGCCACTCAGTCACTACCTTGTGATAGGTATACGCTGGCGATAGTTTCGTGTCCGTGAAGTTATGAATAGAATACGTCGCACAGAGTGAGAGAACCAACCAACTTGGTACTCCTTGGCAGACCTTATGCCGTGTACACGTATCTTTACACGCAGAATAACCTCAATTGTGATATAAAAATTTTGTTGTGATTCGTTAATACTGTTTCACTGGTATATTGTGATGTCTATTGGCCGGCTTTGCTATCTGCTGACAAGACATCTCTACAAAAAGTTCAAAATTAGGCTTGTTAGGCATATAACGTAAATATGACCATATTTCTTGTAAATTTTCTGAAACCAAATTTATGCGACATAGATGAAATAATAATTCATAAGAAGATGTTGATTACATTTCGCTGCTGGAGGACTATTTAAATCCTATGCGTTGAAAATTCAATTTGCCTCAAAATGGAGGCGGAGGCGTGGCTTAACTGTAACACCGCCAATGATCGCCCTTCGAATTTTCCACGACATGGCGGCGGAAGCCTATGCCGTCACTGTAATATAAGAGTTGTAAATTTTACACGCCGACCGTTTGCCTGAGCAGTCGTTTTAACTTGTTATCAACGTCAGTGTGTTGTTTATAATCGATTTAAACTACCATGTAAATTAATAAAATTTCTAGGTCCTGACGTGTAATGGTTGGTTAAGTGCCTCCCTGTACACGAGTACCATAGGAGTACATACTAATAATCGTCGAAATATTTAACTAAATGTACCTATTAGTTTATTCTCTCTTTTGGATGAAAAGAGCTTCAGGATAACATAAAATGTAGAATAATCGATCGAATATTCGATAGGGTTCAACATGTTGACATGGATAACTGAGCTCGCTTAGTTAATTTCAATGCTCACATTTTAAAACCCTATACAGTACCTACTCACTAATCTCGCCCTAATAAAACCCAGGGTGCGCCAGATTATTGAAATGTTCGGACTATTGGATTGTATAAGAAACAGTGGTATTATACGTACTGACGAGAGCCAGCCGGCGATCGCTCGCAGAGATGCCAGTGTAATGAGGTGCCGGATTATAGAGACTATACTGTATCTTATAACGGTCTTATAATTTAATATACAATTATAAACATTTTTTTTTAAATAAATATTTACACATTGATGAATGTATCTTCAAAAATAGGTATAACACAAGAGAAAGTTTCACAATGGTTTCATACACAAAAAATTTCTAGTAGGTACATACATGGAAATTAACTGACTTACACAATTTTTGCTACTAGTGTTCCATACTGTGACGTTCAATTACTTACATTATCAGTTGAATTTCTTCAGCAGATAATGCGAGATAATCTTCGAATTCCTCGATGTGAGACCACATGTTAACTCTAGCCAGTTAATCCAGATATATTAATAAATTAAGGAGATTCAGGTACAAAGAATAACGTTGCTTATAATGGTTTTCCTTTAGCTGCTGCATTTAATTTTTTTTATATTTGATAAACAAGATTTTATAAATTTCTATTAATTTAATTATTTTAATTATGAGGTCCCCTATATTATATATTTATAATACTGGGATTATTAATTAACTGCAATTTTGAATAATAGTTTGAAAATTTTGTTTTAAACAATATTGATTAATGTTTTTAATAAACTAATATAGTCCAAATCTTAAAAGAAGTCGTTCACGTCACTAATTTATTTTTAATCTCCAACATAATAATATGCTGATCAAGGGTTATTTGTTAAAAAATTATAAAACGAGAAAGACAACACAACACATTATATCTGACTAACATTGTAAGCTACTGTATGAAAAAGAGAGGGCAGGAGGGCACGGTTTCGTACGTCGTTACTAGTGAGAATAATATCGACCAACTGATTGATTTCTGACTAGCTTTTTGACGAGCGCGTTGCCCGCTACTTGGTTATCTTTCATTTATACAAGGATTTCCTACAGTAGAGGATAGCTTACTACCATAAGAGCAACGTTCGCCTCTTGGCAGACAGAGGTGTGACGTATTCATCAATACGCAGTTCGTTGTAGTCAATGAAAGGTTATGTGTTTATGTTGTGATATTATGAGGTTTTTTTTTAATTTTTAGTGACTATTTTATTATTTTTTCTTTTCCAAAGGGAAAAGATTTAGTTTCCACAATTAGAAAAGAATGGATAATTCGTTGCAAACGAAAGGACAAATTTAACCCAAATACAGCTACAATATGCACTCTACATTTTACTGCAAATGATTACGAAAGAGACCTACAAAATGTAGGTAATAAAATATGTAGGTATATACTATTTTATTACAATTTTACTTACTTTACTTAATACTTATTTGATAGCTATTAATAATACATTTTGTAAATATTACTTTTTTTATTTTAGGTTTACCACTCGCCAAGTTTTAAAAAAACTGCAGTTCCCACATTGAACTTAAATGTAAGAAGTGAAAACGCCTCAGAAAATCCAATTGAAGACACACCTCGTGCTAAAAGAGCTAAAAAAAGTAAAATAAGGAACTGGTGGAATCTTTACTTCCAAAAGCAAGTCTTAGTGATCTGGAACATTCTCAGCGTTTATAAAGCAGGGCTCTGGAGTAGTGAAAAAATTAGCGAATAAAATAAATAAAAAAGACGGTACTACACCATTTAAAATTATTTATGACTTTTGCAAATTACGAATAACAATAAGAATTAATTACAATAACTTTCAAGCCCGTTTTAAAAGAGACTTGAAAAGAAAAACTGTAACAGATGATGACCAAAGAAGGAAAATTCGAAAAATAAAAAAAAATTAAATTAAATAAGTTTGTAAAATAAGTAAACTTTTTGTAATGTTTTTTCTTGATAATTTGCTAATGATTATGTTAGTGTTTTAGAAATATTTTTTAAAGAATGTATTTAGTTTTCTTATATAAAATGTTTGATGGTTATCATTTGTTGAATCAATAAAATTAATATTAGTAAATCTTTTTTTATTTACTATCCAATGTAGAATTAAGTAAAACCTTATATTAAAATAATAAGAATAAAAAACAATATTTTTCTAATTTTGACACATAAAGTACCATCTTTCATAATCGAAGTGAGTGTTGAAACAATCTACTTTTCCTAACCAGTTAGGAAAAGTATAGCCAGTTAGGTAAACAACTACTTTTTCCAACTGGTTAGGAAAAAATATGCATTTTTCGTAATTCTTTGAGAGTTCAAATCCCACCACCACCAGTTTTTTTCTTATTTATTTTCACAATTAGAAAAATCTTGTATGTAACACATTAGAAAAATATTTTATGTAACTCGTGTGACCTTGCTGGATCTCGCTTTGCTCATACCGTAAATATCACACTCATTACATAAAATCATACTTTTCCTAACTGGTTACATAAATAGCTATTTTCTACTGCTAACATGACTGCTAAACCTTATTATTTAACTCTCAACCTAGGTATATAATATACTAGTATTAGCCATTCCAGGTACATTCTATAATATGATAAGTATACCTAGGGAACGATTAAGTCGCTTATTTTGATAACTCTTTCGCTACTCTGGTAGCCAAATAAATTCACTGTATTCTCACGTTCAGGTATTTTATTTATTTGCTTATCTTCTTTCATGCCTTAGATAAATAACACAAATAATGCAAATAACTATGTTTAAATAATGCTAAAGCGAAAAGATAAGTAGCAAACATTATTTTATTTAGGTTCATATACTGCAGATATATTTTAATTTTCTTTCAGGCTTATTGCTCATTTGAAAACCCAAAATACTTTTTGGTTTAAACCTTGAAACATAGAGTTAAACGGCGTAAATTAAAAAAATACGATGCATCACCGTACATTTTTAAGGAGTTGCATGTGAAAGTGGACTGATAGTAACGTCACCAACGAGGACCACTTTGGCTAACAAATCGGACCAAATAAGCTATCCTCTACTGTAGAAAATCCTTGATTTCAACACACATTAATTTGACTAGTGCAGTACTAATTTAATTCATATGGGTTATAACTATGACATACGGCTAACTTTCAAGATTTGGATAGTAGTTTTAAATTTTAATTTCCTAAGCATATTTAGACTAAATAACTAAACACGTTAATCACTGTCCGATTCCTTCTTAATTGGCAAGGACACATGATGCTTTTGAATGTGTTTTAGAAGATTTGTATTAGTTGTATACTGTTTACCACAATAAGTACAAGATGGTTTCTTAGCATTATCTGTGTGCTTTATGATTATATGTCTGTTTAAACTTGATTTATCTTTGTACGCCATATCACATTTTGTACAAAGGAATTCCCTGTTTCTGTTTTCATTATGTCTAAATATATGTTTCTCTAAAGTTGATTTTAATGGAAACCATAGTCCACAAATAATGCAGTTAAAATTCCTTTCTTTTGTATGCTTTAATTTTATGTGTGTGTTTAGAGTGCCTTTATCGTTAAAGCGTAATCCGCACATTTCACAAACACATTGCCTTGGATGTGTATGCAATTTCTTATGCCTTCTTAAAACTGTTCGCTGTCTGAAGGCTTTTCCACATATAGGACAAATGTGACGTTTCTCTGCCTTATGGACTTCAGAATGATCATCTAGGTAGGATTTTTTTATAAATGCAGCACCACAATATTCACACACATACTTTTTATGAGTTTCACAATTTTTAATCTCGAGATTAGATAATGTTGGCACCTTACATGTATATTTTTCAAATTTGTTAACACGTACTTTATGCTCTTGAAGCATATGTTGTTGAAACCCTGATTTTACTAAGAAGCAATCTCCACATTTATCACATGAATATTTTATAGAAATAGCGTCTACCTTCTCCAAATACTCTGTGATATTTACATCATGTATCACTTGATCTTCTAGAATTTCCTGTGGTGCAACAAATCTTTTAGTTAGATCAAATTTTCTATTTTCTTCAATATTGCTCGTAAAAGAATCTTCATCATAAACTTCAATAATTGTATCACCATACTCCACAAATTCAGTGTTAATAATATCTCCTACAACACTGCAATCATCAGATTCTGACAAACAGGTATTTGTATCCTGTTCTTCAAGTTTGATATCATCTTCAGTATCTGCTACAGCTACAATATTTTTAGAATTCTGTTCATTAAATAAAGACCTTAAATATTTTTCATTTTCTTGATAAATAGACTTGAAATTGAAAAAGTCAATTATAACGTTCGTACAGTTTTCACATAAATAAGGAGACAGTCCATCATTCTCTACAACCTTCAAAATTGGCGTTTTAAAAATGGTTTTTATGTGTACACCGAAAATTACTTACCTCAAAGGAAGTGGTACTTCTCAAAATATCTGATAGGCTCATGCCCTGATCAAACTCTCCAAATAAATTATGCATATCTTGTACCTCGGAAAAACAAGATCTACATTTTGTACTTAAATCTAATTCGTTTTTTACCATTTCTGGATATGCATTCATGGTTGAAATCATGCCAGGAGTGGCAAAAAGTAACCCCCTACCTGCAATTTATTAAAACAAACAATAATTCAGTTAAGAATTAGGTAGATATCTTGTCTTACCATATTTCTTAACAGCTATACTGTTTTGATATTCATCATTTTTCTTCTGCTGAAGATTAGTAAGATCCTTCAGTTGTATTACTTTATGGGTTTCTTGTTCAAGTTGGTCCCGCAACATGTGTTTGTTCTTTTTAATTTTTAAGAGCTTTTTGGTATTCTTATGTATCTCAGTTCGGAGTTTTCTCTGATGTGGCAGTTCATTAAATAAGATTTGATCAACCCTGTGATTATGGTCATTTTCGATCTTTATCACTTCCAGTTCGTGTCCACTGTCACTTACTCTAAGAACTATATTAGCTGGGCAAATGTTTTCATTTCGGAAAGTTCTGAAAAAAAATTGAAATTTTCATGAGCGCTATTACTTCTTTATTATAGGTAAGTACGTACCTAATAAAATCATTGATTCTCGAATACAGGCAATAGCTCAATAGGTACTTACTTTCTATTTCTTAAGCCTTTCCCTCCAGGTATGTGTTTACGTCCTCCATGAATGCATGTATATTTAATTTGGTAATATTGTAGGTGCGGATTCAGATACCGTTTAGTTTTCTTCTTTGCAGCCTCTATTGTTCTACTATCTCTCCGATAATATTGAACAAAATTTTTGCAAGTTACCCTAGCGATTTCAGCATCAGCATCTTGAAATGAAGTAAACTTGTCACCCAAGTTTAAATCTAAATTAATATTGAACTTTTCTATTGCCATATTTTATATGTTTATGTAGGCAGGTAGAATGGTATGTATTTATTTACGTATATTACATTTGCATCAATCGTTGATCATCAATACAATGACATATGTCACAGTAGTTCATCTTTTCTGTGTGGTACCACAGAAGAAGTTCCTACTTCTGTCACAACATAAATAACAACTGCTGTGCTTCTGTGGTGGCAGAAGAAGTACTTCTGTGGTGGTACACTTGAGAACCATAGATTAATACATTTTATCTGAGAAAGTCAGAACACAGTACCACAACACAGCCTACCACCACCACAGCGTATATACTGTGATTACTGCACAGATATATTGTCAGTATACATATCTGTGGATTACTACTGTGATAGTACCATAGATTCAGGAGTACTAGACAGTAAATGATACAAGTATAACTCTTCTGTGATGATACTATTTTTAGAAGTGACTCGACGCGCCGACTTCTGATGTTCTGTTGGCCAATTTGAATGACCTTCGCCATCTTTTTGGTAGTACTTCTCAAGGATTATTAGTCTATAATCGTTGAGTACTTCTGGTGATAAATTTAAAGATTATGTTTACAAGTTTACATGCAAAATGTCTGGGAGCTGAATACGATTCGCTATTAAAACAATAATTATTATATTTATAATCATAGTTATTTCAGAATAGAGTTGTACAGTCCTACATGCATACAGGTAGAAATAGATACAATAATAAAAGAACCACAGGTTCTTGGACAAGCAATCCTCGGTACAAGGTGAAGGTTACTTACGATGTTAAGACTAAACCAGCATATTATAGGCTGACTAAACCTCTGCATGTTAAACTGAAACATTAATAAACATCTGCATGCTTGCTTATATTTTAATATGCATGAATTAGTTTTTCTGTATTAAAAAAATATCAATAACAGCAGTTCTATGACCCCAAGCCTCAAATAGATTTAATATTGTACTTACCAGTCATACATATTTTTATTTGAATAAAACAAATCCTTCTATAAATTTTGAATTACTTATTTATTCTTCATGTTACAAACCCAAGATGACTTCTACAATAATAAATACAAGTAGCAAAGAACGAAATAAGAAAACTAACTGAAAATGGCATTTCTCGTTAAGATGTAGTTTTTAAGCTGATTAACACGTTCAGACCAGCTTAAAGTTTCATGAATAATAAATAATGCCTAAAAGTTTATTATCCAAAGAAAAATCAAATGCTTTATTTATCTATGTTAAATTTTCCGTTTCTATTATTTCATCGATCTCAATATAATGAGTGTCTTTTTATTGTTGAGCAATAATTTGTTACTACTTACTAAGTGTAAACATTTGGGAACCAGGCAATAATATAGTAAGTAATAATTATAAATGGCTTTTATTTGAAAATTCCGAGATTTACATTTATACATTATCAACATTTATTTGTAGAAATATAGGTGTGACATGAATGTCAACATGTATTATGGGGTATAGGGGACCTGCAAATATTAATCGCGAACGCCTCTCTCGGTGAATCATACAAGTTTTCACTAGAAAACAAACTAGTTTGACGTTTGGTGTGGTGCTGTGCAAAGAAGTGAAAGTGTTGTGAATGAAAACATAAATATTTACAATAATTATTAGTGGAAATGGAAAGAAAAATAATATATTTCGGTTTCGAGCAAATTAGTTTCTCACATTTTTCCGCTGGGAACATAGAAAAGGGGAAAAGTTGCTTCCCACTTGTTTAGCAACACTATAAAAATGTGAGTAATAAAATGCATGTAAAGAGTAAACATGAAATGAAATTACCAATTCTCTTCACTTTACTTAACCAAATATCTTGTCTTGTCCTTTCATGGGGTCTGCTAGGAAATGTGTAAAATTTCACAGTTCCGTCAGTATTTCCGTAATTATTTTTAAATCCCACTACACAACAATTGTTTCTAGAGTATTATGAACGTTTATCCATACCGCAGCGGGGACAATTTAATAATTTAGAAGTACAAAATAATTACAATCTACAAAACGTCTATTGTGTATTGCAAATTGACTAGCAAGAACTTACTGGAAACGCCGTAGGGGGAGTAAAATTCGCAGGTTGCCTATTACCATGGTGTTATTGGAGTATTACTACCCTGATTACTTCATTATTGTGAGCTGCCATGTCGAATTTGTCAAAAACTAAAAATTCTGACAAAAAAAAATAAAAACCAAGCAAATGCTCAGTTTACATGATACGATGAAATTAAAATGGAGTCATAGTAGACTGGAATTGCTTAGAGAAGATAACATATGTCATCATATGCACAGGCCTATCGTTACCTGGCGATATGAATCCATCAATAACTATATATCTTTCTATAACTTGGTTTAACATGCTCACATGGATAAACAGAGCTCGCTCAGTATCTATCTTCAAAAATAGATATAATGTGTAACAAGAGTAAGTGTCCAATGGTTTCATAGACTGGAAAATTTCTAGTACATACATGGAAATAAACTGTTTTTGGAAATAAATACAATTTTTTCTACTGTTTGTCCACGCTGTGACATTCAATTACTCGCATTATTTGCTAAATTTCTTTAGCAGATCATTTTCGAAATGCTCGATGGGAGACCACATGTTAACTCTACGAGTAGACAGTCCGAACATATTACCAATTTGGACATATTATCAATTTGGACATATTATCCAATCCAGACATATTATAAATTAACGACATTCAGGTACGAAGAATGATTTTGCTTATATTGGTTTTCGTTTAACTGTAGTATTTCATTTTTTTTAAATTTTAAACAAAAGGTCAATTTTTTTATATAATTATTTTAATTATTATGAAGCCCCCTCTATTATGCATTTATAATACTGAGATTATTACTAACTCTGCAACTGCTATGAATGGGATAGTTTGATTGATAATTTAATAATTTATAGAATAAAAAAAAACAATTTTAATTAATGTTTGTATTAAACTAATAGTTTTATTTCCTGTATGTAGAGAAATCACGTTAAATCACTGTCAGATTCTTTCTTAATTTGCAAAGACACATGATGCTTTCGAATGTGCTTTAGAAGATTAGTATTAGTTGTATACTGTTTACCACAATAAGTACAAGACGGTTTCTTAGCATTATCTGTATGTTTTATGATTACATGTCTGTTTAAACTTGATTTATCCTTGTATGCCATGTTACATTTTGTACAAATGAATTCCCTGTTTCTGTTTTCATTATGTCTAAAAATATGTTTCTCTAAAGTTGATTTTAGTGGAAACCACAGTCCACAAATAGTGCAGTTAAAATTCCGTTCTTTTGTATGCTTCAATTTTATGTGTGTGTTTAGAGTGCCTTTATCGTTAAACTGTAATCCGCACATTTCACAAACACATTGCCTTGGATGTGTATGCAATTTCTTATGCTTTACTAAAACTGTTCTCCGTCTGAAGGCTTTTCCACATATAGGACAAATGTGCCGTTTTACTGTAGTGTGGACTTCAGAATGATCATCTAGATAGGATTTTTTTATAAATGTAGCACCACAATATTCACACACATACTTTTTATGAGTTTTATAATGCTCATCAATATCTACACAAGTATTAAATTCATCTTTACAGATATGACATTGCAAAGTAATAATTTCCTTTTTAATATCGAGATTACATAATGTTGGCACCTTACAAGTGTATTTTTCAAATTTAGTAACATGTACTTTATGATCTTCAAGCATGTGTTGTTGAAACCCTGATTTTACTAAGAAGCTATCTCCACATTTATCACATACATATTTTATAGAAATGACGTCTACCTTTTCCAAATACTCTGTAATATTTACATCATGTATTACTTGATCTTCTAGAATTTCCTGCTGTGCAACAAATCTTTGAGTTAGTTCAAATTTTCTATTTTCTTCAACATCGGTCGGAAAAGAATCTTCATCATAAACTTCAATAATTGTATCAACATCCTCCTCTAATTCAGTGTTAATAATATCTCCTACAGCACTGCAATCATCAGATTCTGACAAACAGATATTTGCTTCCTGTTCTTCAAGTTTGATATCATCTTCAGTATTTTCTACAGCTACAATATGTTTAGAAATCTGTTCATTAAATAAAGACCTTAAATATTTTTCGTTTTCTTGATAAATAGACTTGAAATTGAAAAACTCAATGATAACGGTCGTACAGTTTTCACATAAATAAGGAGACAACCCATCATTCTCTATAACCTTCAAAATTGGCGCTTTAAAAATGGTGTTTATGTGTACGCCGAAAATTACTTACCTCAAAGGAAGTGGTACTTCTCAAAATATCTGATAGGCTCAAGCCCTGATCAAACTCTCCAAATAAATTATGCATATCCTGATCTCCGGAAAAACAAGATCTACATTTTGTACTTAAATCTAATTCTGTTTTTACCATGATTTAAAATTGAGACCGATTTGTTGACTTGACTTTAACCACCAAAACAGAGAACATCCACGAAAACATAAAGCCAAAATATACGTGACCGGAGGCACGAACGAAACGAGCGGCCACAGACGATGGTCGTCTGTGCGAGCGGCTAAATACCAAGTTGCGTTCCGTCTTTTCATTGGTCAGGACTATTATATCGTTTCATTGTTTAAGCGATATAGATCTGTGGCGGCATTTTTCAACATGGAGTGAGGACCGTGAGGTGTTATTATTGTAGGGTTTTATTAATAAGTATATTATTAAGTTTTAATTTGTTATAACTAGCAAGTACAAATATCTTCGCAAAACAAATCTTTTAAATCATAAGTAGTAATATTTTTTTACTATTTATTTAAAGGATTAAATTGAAAATATCCAACATCATACTCCTATATTTTTCTATTACACGACCTCATTGGTTTGAGAAATTGTTGCCATAGCGAGAATTACTTTTGCCCCAACAGAAAAAAAAATAAGTCCTGCAAATACCAACACCAACAGTACTAACCACAGCGTGTGATTATTCACCTTACCTTTGTTTTTCCGAGCCTTTTCCATTAGATCATCAAGTTTGCTGTCCGGCATCTGTTTAGTTAGTTAATGAAAAACCTTGCATCGCAAAAATGTCTATATAAATAATAATCCGGTATGTAGGTACTTACGGGATTATTATTTATATGGAGAATTCCACATTTGGGCCGTTTTTTACCATTATTCTTTTATAAAAACATTGACCATAATACTAATAAACAACCCACCGACAATTTCATAACATAAGCCTTAACCTGACTTTTTTTAAAGCTGGCCTGGCACTCTTGTGTGAGAAATGTTAAAACTAATATGCGACGTATGTCCATGGAAAACAACATTTTAATTTAAAAGCATCTGTATATTTAACTCATAGGTCTAAAAAAACAATTTGGGCTTAAGTTGTAGAGAAATATGTTTAAAGTTTGACTCGAGTAATTCCCATCTGAAATTCACTCTTTTGAATCTCCCATAAGAAATACATACATGGCAGTAAAATTTGTTGAAGTGTGTTTAGGAACCCATTTCAAATTTCGCGCCCGGATTTTCCTAACCTAACTAATATGGTCAACTGTTTTCGCACCAATTTTTTTAATGGGACATTTAATTCAGGATCACTTTCTGCATATTGTGAATCATAAGTGTTGCGTTCTTGTGTAATAATATTTTTAAGATTGAGAGGTGTATTACACTCTTCATCATCAAAAGAACAAGTTTCACTTCGGTCATCACTTATTATTTCCACCGCCAGAACAGTTCCTTCATACTACGTTTTTACTTTACCGCCTACAAATATTCTTCTTTTCTTCGACTTCTATTTCTGCCGATGACACAACATTTTTACTACCATCATTTCACATAACATAAGTGGATGTGCTACATCCACTTTAACCAAATTTTATCACTTGATAATTTTATTTTGAGAAATAACCGGAGTTTAACACAGCGCAAAGAACTACATACAGGTTATGTTTACTACTAAATTATACATAACACGTAACACATAAGATTTCATGTTACACTGATAAACAAAAAAATTGCAAATCGAAATATACTACTATAATTAACAACCAATTAAGTTAATAAATTGTCATGGTTCTGAAAAATGCTCCAATGAGAAAAAAAAACTTACGAGGAAGTTAATGATTCAGATGGTGATGGTCTTGAAGATTTCGAAGATCTACTAGAATCGGGAAGGTTTGTCGAATCTAACGATGAAGAAATGCCATCAAAGAGACAAAGACTAATGGATAAGTGATTAGAATTCAAGATAAGGTATTTATAAATAACAAGATTAATGTATTTAAAAATATTATAATGAATAACGTAATCAGTATAAAGTATCTAAATTCAATAGTACGATTTACATGTATATTTATATATTACGAGATTTTCTATGACATAAATGTAATTAGAATTTAATAAATCAACTTTTTACTGAAAAAATTGCAGCAGTCCTATTTTTTAGATGAAATCCCTTTTAAATCTTATCTTTAATATTTAGGACAACTATTTTCGCATGTTTTTTGCAATCTTTATCTTTTATGGATTTGTAATTTTTTTCTTTATCAATGTAACATGGAATCTTAAGTTTTTCAAGTAATTAAAGTGTAAATTTTAATAAATAGCTCAAAATTGTACATAATGAAATTTTTTTTTTCGGATTCGAGTTTTTTTCGTTTCTTTGCATTTTCTGACAACATTTATCATAGTAATGTATATTTTTTTACACCATCAGAAAATAGAGATTTCAACAAACAAAAAGCCCATCGACTTTTTTAAAAAAGCAGATAATTTGACGTGAGAATTTTCAATTGAAAATTAGGGTGCTTTTTCGATATTAAGTCAAAATAAGTTGTAAAAACAAATTTTTTAAATCAAAAAAATTCAGTGTGTGATATAAAAAGATGTTTTCACCAAATTTCTTTAAAAAAATTTTTTTTGTAAAAGAAAAATAAAAAACCAAAAACGATTTGAATTTTTCACATAAATTTTGAGGTTATGTGAAAAAAGTGTAAATACAAAAGTTGTAGATCTTTTTATTACCTACAACTTTGCCATTTAACTTTTTTCCTAATGACTTGTAGTTTTGCCGGAAATCGAGATAAACCGTTTTTTACCCTTAAAAACTCGCCCCCTCCACTTCCCGACCTCAGATCGCCCCTAAATTATTTTTCTCTTCCTTTTTCAATGGGTTTCGTCCTACTATTATTTTTTTTGGTTTAAAAAATTATCGACCCTGGTCTATTAGGGTTGTTACATATAGGCATTGTATCAAACCATTACATTTATAAACAACCAACAGTAATCAACTATGTTAGATCTGATAATGTTGGGCATCTTGTGCAATATTTCGATACTGAGGAATAAACAGTTCAATAAAAATTCAAAATGTATTGGTATAAAATGTAATATCAAGTTGAACTCGATTTTTTTTTCCATAAACGATAGTTTGAAGTTGTACAATAAAATATATATACATGCATTTAAATGGTTGTATTGTATAAAAAAACCTGAAAATTATATTTTTTTTTAAATTAAAATTCTATAGAATGGGTTAATTAAAAAATACCTTTGGATCATTATGATATTGTATAGTGTTTTATTTTATATAAGCCTGTTTCTTTGATAAAATTGAAATATCACTACAATTATTTGACATACTTGCATCAATAGAATTGTTTGTGATATCACTTTCTAATAATTTTCTGTTGACACTCTGGGAGGTGTGCTGCTTTATTCTCCCCTCGTGTTTGATAATAATTGGTTCTTTTACATTTAACTTTTTTAATGATGGTGGTAAAGTAATTGCTTTTTCTGTATGGGTAACTTGTGTTTTTGAAGGTTTATAAACAACTTCTGGAAAATTACAATGGTTCTCCTTACTTGCAACCTTAAGACTATTAACCCTAACAACATGAGAAAACTCCTTTTGTGGAATATTTTTTTTTAAAGTGACTCTTGGACTATTATTTATGTATAGTGCCACAGGACTAACTACATTTTTTAAATTATTATGGCACGTCTTTGGGGGTGTGGGCTTTGTAAATTTTGACCTGTGACGCATTTCAGGTACTCTAAACTGCGCTGGTGAAGTCATTTTTCTGGTATCTCTGTTTAATCCGGCTTTTTCTGCTGAAGTTGGATATATATCCCGTAGAGGGGTTTTGCTTAATGGTTCTTTATCACTAGGCAAATTGATAGGTTGCAGTTTTTGTGAACAAGAGTCAGATATTATGTTACATTGTTTGGTAGGTGAAGGTTCGATAATCTCCTTATTGTCTTCATCAGATATATAACTTGCTCCTGGAAAAAAAAGTGGAATGTTAAATTTATTATATTAGATTGCCTGAACTTATAGTAGTTATTTTTACAAGTTTCACATTAACCATCTTTGTAACAAGGGAAAAGATATTTTCAGAAAAAACTATACTGTATGATGTTTTAAGTAGTAAATAAATTCAAACAGAAACGACCCAGTAAATATACATGTATTTTTACATCTCCGAGAAGTAAGTAACGGAACATTTTTATATAAAATATTTATATAAAATATATATAAATAATATGTAACGAATACGTTTATTTTAACAAAATTTATTAATGTATTTGTTATATAATTTTACGTATATAACGAGTATGTAAAATTTTATGTAAAATAATACATAGAATCTACATAAAGGAATATTATTTTTAGGTCAATATTAACTTTAATTTGACGTATCTTCTACATAATTTTAATTATTATATTATTATATAAAAGTTGTAGTATTATATAAAAACATCATAATGAAGTCATAATGTCAATTTAAAATTTACTGCCATTATATTCGAGAGGGAAATTCTAGAGCATTTCTGTTTAGTTTATACTGACTTGATTTGCTGCAAAAGTGACGCCATTTATGGATGCACGCAATTTATTATTATTGTTTTGTGATTTTTCCTGATAATTGGAATTTTACATAATCATTAAAGGTAAGTATAGTTTTAATTAATTATAATTTAATTTAAATATCCATTTATCTATGAATACCCAGTTTTAACTTTTTACTACTAGACGATACTAGGTAATAGAATGTAAATGAAACGAGCCCTCCTGTCACCAAATAACCAGTAGTAGTAGTAGTATAGTTGATTTAACGATAGAAAATCTGATTAGACAGCAATATTTTTTACATCAACACCAACCAACCCATAAAAATACTAAACTAAAATAACCTCATTTCTCAAGAGGGCCACCAATTTTGAACGGACATATCGCGGACTCATACACATAGCATAACCAGAGAACAGTGTTCTCTGGCATAACAGCATAACGCATAACCTATATTTTTAAGACTTGTTGCTTGTTGCCCATGTTGGTTCTGTTTTTCTGTGTTGACTTTTGTTTATTCAAATAGTGTGTCTTAAAATATTGGTGCTGTGCTTGATTATATTTCTTGTTCCTTGTTTTACTTGTGTAAAGTTCATTATTATGGTTATGGATCAGAACTATTGTGACAGAGACACTAATATTAGTATGCAAGCTGAAGGACATGATTTACAACATGTAAGTGTTTTCGTTTTAACATTCAGTATAAACCGGTTTACTACCATCTAGGTAAATTACAACCAAATACACTCAAACAGGAATCAATTAGTCTATTCATTGCTAACATAATTTTGCAGAAAAAATTGGTTACTAAAAATAGAATGTCAAATATAGAAATAGATTTTCTATCGTTAAAACGGCTTTAGTAGTAGTAATAGTAGTAGTTACAACACCCAATAACATGATGCAGTACTTTTCTTTATTTCAGCATATTTAATGATTTGTATTAACTTTATGATTTTAATTTTTTTTAGATGTATTGCTTATATTCAAGGAGACTAAGATAACGATTTTAAGAAATACATGTCGGCATGGTTACGATTATCAAAGCAACAATTGCTTGAAGAGAGAAATTAATAATTAGAGATGGGAAAAGTGGAAACTTAAAACCAGTACAAAACGAAATTGGGCAATGTATTTCTGATTATATTCAAAAGAAATAGGTGAAGCACATTTTTTTCAGTCAAGTGGATGATACGGTCGACTGACATTGTGGAATTAATCACAAAGAAAAATATTATTCTTATATCTGTTAATTCTAGTGCAAAATTAGTGGAAAACGATTTTTGGTGTTAGATTGTACAGCTAAAACATTATTTAACCTGATCCAACTTGCTCTGGAATGATATAATTATAACCCAAAATTTATCGCTTGGTGTTATGATGGTGCAAGTGGCGAGTGTAATATCCAGATATTTAGATGGTTTGCAGGCAAAACTAAAGAAGTGTATTCACAAGAAGTGTGTTCATTGTTTAGCTCATCCCTTAAATTTAGTTTTGCAATAAAGTGTTATAAAAATTTCTAAATGCCACACTTCCGTCATTTTCCACCACGCATTTTCTGCCAAAAAACGTATGTAGCTCATTCAATGAACTGCCACTGCTCCGAGTGGGACATTTATCTGCGTGTCAAAAGTTTTAACATGACATTTTCCTTTTTTAAAAAATATAAAAAGATTGAGCTATACTGTTCGTAACATATGAGACATACAAAATTATCAAAGGATACCCACAATTGCCGCAATGGGAGATCGGGGCAGTATAACTTTTCTTACAGCAAGTCAAAATCGTCAATATAAAGGCGCTTTCATTCAACAAGTTATGTTTCTTGGCATCCAGGCATCCAAAGGAATGCCAATGATGCAGATGTGACAAGGCCGAGGAACGTGTAAAATGGATCCGTAATATTTGAATGGGAAACATTCTTATTCTGCATCACATTCACCATCCAATTGTTTTATGATATGACGAAAGTGTGATCAATATTTTGTTATATTACATGATAATGTCATAATGTGATGGGCGATAAATAAAATCATTTGTTTTTCCTTAAAGTCCTGGAAATCGGTTATACTTGACAAAACTGTTAAAAATGTGGTAGCACGTGTGAAAAGATAGATATAATGTGGGTTTTTTTGCTCGGGTTTTTATGTCTCATATTTCGATGTTACAAACTATACATTAAAACATTGTAAAATCTAGGTTAAAATAATTTTACCATGCTCCAGCAGTCTATTCATTGCCTCCATAGTGTCATCCAATTTCAGAGAGTCATCATTAGAGTCAAATTGAGCTAGATCAAATTCCGGAACTTCTATTGGTGAGGTACTCAGAGAATACTTTTCTTTTATAGGGCTAAGAACTCGTGAATTTTCTCTGCATCCTCTATCGCCAATTAGCAGACAGTTATTTACCAGACTACCTACAAAAGTAATATTTTCAACAAACGGGAAAATACATTTATGAAATCAATATTCCCATTGAAATTCAACATTCACCAAGTTAAGCCCTACCTTTACGGTCAGTTTCTCGGTTAGCTATTATAAGTTTGACAAAATACACAGGACATTATTGAAAGAAAAATCATATTACAGTATTAATTGAATGGCATTAATATCTTTTACTTAAAATAACTGTCTATTTTTTTGTCTGCCTGAACTAATGTTGGCGCCATCATTCTTTGCTTGTACCTACGCCACGAGAATAGTATGAACTAAGATGAATGGAATATAGGGAGAAACAGTGGCCCAGTATTGTGATGAGGTTGAAATAGAGGAAATAAATGATGTCTTCTAAACACATATTATTAAAGATTTAAATGGAATTATTATTTAACACACCAAATAACTTTTAGCTAAAAATACATCATAACAGACATCAGCTATGTCCTACCACAAATGTCTATCAAATATGTACATAGAATAAAAAGTATCTATGAATTTAATAATATAATAAAAGGGCTTACAAATTAAAAGTAGGTAGCTATCAAAACAGTGTTGAACGTCAACATGCAGTTCATCAAAGTCAACATGCAGTCAAAGTTCATAAAAAGTTTCTATCATTCCTTGTAGGAAACAATATTTCCGAAAAAACTGATAATAAATAACGAAAAATCTAACGTCTTCTTCTTCTTAATTTTTGTCGTTATAGCTGAATAGCTATTTATGTCAGCAGTCCAGAAAAGTACTATTTTGTGTAACAAGCAGATTTCTGCGGAACGAGCGCTACCGAGTTTCACAAAAGGATGCGAGTTACACAAAATAGTGTTTCCCAACGTGTTTCATAGATAATTTTTTCTAATTTTCACCAATTTTATATTTTATGAGAAGAAAACACTGAATTTTATACGTTTAAAAACAATCCAGTAGGTTGTAACGGTGTGACATCTCGTCACTTTCATAGCTTGGCAGGTCTAAATAACTTACTATGAAATGAACTTTACAAAACCAGTTGCGTAATATTTTACTTTTCGTAACTGGTTGTGAAAAGTAAGACGTTTCCTAACATCAAAGGGTTTTGAAAAGTGCCACTTTACATGTCAAAATTAGAAAAATCTTCTTAATCAGAACTTTCAACCAGAGCTATTGTAATACAACGAATTCCCGAAATACAAGATCATTTTGTAATATTTTACAGTCCTCTATTCGGAATAGAATATAAGCGATAAGCACCTAGCGGAGAAATTAAGAACTAATTTAGTATTCCTATCACTTTGGCTTCCTATGAGTTTAAAAGGGATTTTTCGTATTTTTGAGTCAACATTACTTGGTTACTGTAAATAACATCTACTTTTTATGAGTTATAACAATATGTATACAGGTGCGGGTAAATATATCATTGGGAACATTATAAAATGCATTATAAAAGATTAAATCTTTTTAGGTCATCTAACCTCACTTTCAGTGACATGTAAATAAATACATATATCTATATTGCAATTTATTTAATTCTGAACTAAAATAAAATTTAAAAAAATACTTATATTCTTAATAAAACTAGATTCACTTAAATAATAGATTAACTTAAATAAATTAAATAATAACGGAAGTAAAAGATAACCTAAAAAACATCTAATTTTTATAACGCATTTTTACGATAACCGCATGATGTATTTACCCACAACTTCAGAAATACGACGAAAAATATTTATAAATACTGTAACCACTCTTAAAACGTTTATATTATTTACAATAGCCAAACAATCTTTTCTCAAAAACAAGAACAGGAAGCGATACTAACGTCCTGAGTCCTAAAGAACAGAAAACTATACTAATGTTTTGAGTAAAACACATGAGATTAGTTAGTAGTTGTTGATCTATTGGTAATAAATCCGTGTTGGTTTGTTGTTATTAATGTTTTCACATGAGCTGATATCCTATTTTTGATAAGCTTTTGAGAAGTTGGACAGTATTGAGATTGGTCGATAGTTTGTTATATTATTAAATTTACCCTTTTTGAAGATTGGGCAAATTGATATTTTCCACTGTGAAGAAAATATATTTGTATCTAGGTTAAGCGCAACATGATATTTTCTATAAGTCACTGCAGGTGATTGCAAAGAAGCTACCTTGCAGTTAGTCGATAATTATATCACAATGCTAAGTCAAACACCAACAGCATTTTTTTAAATATGGCAAAATATTGATTAAAATATGCAGTGAGTACAAATAAATATGTATTTATTTACTTATATTGCCAAAATATTGTAATATCGCTAATGCTAATTATTAATTCCCTGAAGATTTCTCAAGCATGCCCCTATAATTATATTACTACGCAACACTAGCCGACATATAGTACCTACATGAAAAATAGTATTGTCATATACCTACCCTCAAAATTGGGATCTTCTTGTTCACATTTCTTTGTGGTGCATGGACTATAAATTGGGACTTCATTGTGCTCAGTAACTATAAGTCGGGGTATCAGTCTTTCCTCTTCTACAGCATGGTCTATATTATCACTTGCCCTTGAAATACCTGCTTGAATATCTTTAAAAAAAAATTCCAAGTTTATATACAAATACTTATTTTCATTGACTTATATTATTATTATTTCACGAGCCGCATGTGCGACCAGGATCGACTTAGGTTGGTAAATTCTAACCACCATTCAGTGGAAGAATGAGGGAGACCTGGAAAACCTCATTAGTTAGATCTTGGGGATAAATTATTGAAAATTTATTTCACACTGGTGCGGGGAATCGATCCACACACGCTGCTATAGTCGATTTAACGATAGAAAATCTATTTTGATATTTGACATTCCATTTTAAGTAACCTATTTTTTCTGCAAAATTATGTTGGCAATGAATAGACTAATAGATTCCTGTTTGAGTGTATTTGGTTGTAATTTACCTAGATGGTAGTAAACAGGTTTATACCTGTTTATACTGAAACTTTATACGAAAACACTTACATGTGGTAAATCATGTTCTTCAGCTTGCCTATTAATATTAATGTCTCTGTCACAATAGTTATGATCCATAGCCATTATAATGAACTTTACACAAGCAAAACAGGGAAAAAAATATAATAAAGCATAACACCAATATTTAAAGACACACTATTTGAATAAACAAAAGTCAACACAGAAAAACAGAACCAACACGGGCAACAAGTCTTAAAAATATAGGTTTTGTGTTATGCCAGAGAACACTGTTCTCTGGTTATGCTGTGTATGAGTTCGCGATTTAGCCGTTAAAAATTGATGGCGCTCTTGAGAAATGAGGCATTTTACTTTATTAATTTTTGTGGGTTCGTGTTGATTTTCAAAAGTATTGCTGTCAAATCAGACTTTCTATCGTTAAATACTTTAGGTGTTGGAGCAGAGCTAACGCGCTAACCACTCGACCACCGTTCCCGTCAATATATATATATATATATATATATATATATATATATATATATATATATATATATATATATATATATATATATATATATATATATATAAATATATATATATAAATATAATATATATATATATATATATATATATATATATATATATATATATATATATATATATATATATATATATATATATATATATATATATATATATATATATATATATATATATATATATATATATATATATATATATATATATATATATATATATATATATATATATACACACCAGAAAAACACTGGCACAGCTCATTTTTAAAGCGGCATCCTATTTCAACACAGTGTCCCAAAATTTGAGAATGACGAGAGCTGGAGTTACGGAAATAAATATTAAACACTAATTCAATAAAATCCAAGAATATCTCCAGGCAAATAAATTATTTGAACTCCGGATATAGATATAGTTTTTTATTGCGACCAAACTGCTGTCTTTTTGAATACTGCTGATCATAAGGAAGTGCCAGAAAAATGTGCATAGCACCATTAATTCCGATGAAAAGTATTCCAAAACCGTTGACAGAATCTGTGCCTTCTTCTGAAATCAGTAACAGTGAGAAGACACAAGTAACACCTCCACCGTCTTCCAGACCAATATCGTTGAAACAGCAGCAAAATATTCCAGATGTATTGATTTCTCATTTAAAAATCTTCTATTCTGGCCATATCACCAAAAGTACAGAAAAAAAATAGAAAAGATAACCTCAGTGTGAAAAATGAAAAAAAGAAACTGGCAAATAATAAGAAATTGAAAATTGGTATTGTCATTTGTGAGGAAAACACAGTGGAGAATATTATTTGTTGCATTAAGTGCAACCATAAGATACTGTAATTGTATTTATTTATAAAAATATTTATAACAAATTGTATGTATTTGCTAAAATAAAATTTTTTAGTGTGCTTCATGAAATGACTGAAAAGATTACAATTTTTAAAAAATATTTCTGTATCTATGGCATACTCATGTTTTTACAATTTTTTTAGTCGGTCATGATTTATTCATTATATTTTCCACTAGAGTGACTATGATGAATTCTGGTGCTATGTACTGACAACCACCGGTATCTCGATTCCTATTGAATTAAAATATAAATACAAAAAACTTTAACTGAATTTAGCGAATTTTTCTAGCGTTAGACCTTAAGGTGATGAACACTGGTGCCAGTACCTTAGGTCTAGTGGATAAACCTATGCCAAGAGTATAACATTATTACAGTGTATATGGTCCCCCGTTATAGAGATGCGCTTAAAGTTAATAAAAAATAGTTCAAAATAGTTGTATGCAACAAATGTTACTTTTTCCATGAATAACAACTACGAAATATTATGCTTCACTTACATTCATTAGAGATATTTTTATATCTGTAGGGCCTTTGTTCCGATGACACACTATTTTCCAAATTGTCTTCATCCCTACCACTTGCCTCATCATTTTCTGAATCACTGCTGATCAAACTATGAGCTAAGTCATATTCACTTTTTAAAGATTTTCTTTCTGTTATACATGATTTTGTGCAATCTTCATCTAAACTATCATCCATAAAGAGTAAACTTTCATCACCATCGCTTATAAGTATGACGTCTTCTTCCTCCTCTTCCTGTATCTTTGATGTACGTTTCTTATCTGTTAAATTGATTTCATCTATGCTGCTATCATAATCTGAATACTGATTTTCACCCACATTTTTATCATCTTCTGATACTAGTGAATTATTAACTAATGTTTGATGAAAATTTGCTATATCATACTGGGTTTTTCGTTGAGCTGCAGCATTTACAAAATTTAAGCAAGTGTTATCAAATGCGGAGGAATTAGTGTTACAGAATACAGAAGATTTGGTGTTATCCAATGCAGAGGCATATACAGATAAATCTGATTGAGGCTCGTTTATTACTTTTTCCACTCTCTCTAAGAAATTAACATTGCTATCAGTTCTTAAACTATCATTTGGAGTGTAATATGCAGTAGATGTTCCAGAAATATTTAATCTATTTTCCACTTCATCGTGTAAATGAGGCATATTTTCAGTATGTAAATCAGCAGTAATATGTTCCTTTTCTGTATGAGAACTGCCACTAAGAACAGAAGAATAATTTAGTGTTAATAAAAATTATATACGCTGAGATATTTTAAAGAAATTTAACAAAGTTTTTCGATAGAGGTCCAGCAGTGAAATATTTTAAGCAGCTAAGATAAAGGTCATAGTAGTTGCCCTTTAGCCTCCTTGAGGACAGAGAGAGGTGCACTAATAGACCAGGCGTCAGGCTTTTTTTTTGTTATAAAAATTCCGAAGAAAACTTTTTTTGTTTCCATCATTTCTTTTTATTTTTAGAGAGAAACAATTCAAAGTAAAAATTTTTGGCGTTTTTTTAAATATTTCCGAAAATATCAATAATAGGACAAAAAAAACAAGAACAGAAGTATATTCTCCACTAAATACTACATAAAAAAGGCTCCACATTTTTGTTGATTGGTATAATAGGTTGAATTTGAATATTGAACCGTACGAAGTAGTGAGGGGAGTGAAGGATATTTATTGGATTTATTCTGCATAAGTTATAGTAACTCCTTTCCGATAATTAAATAGTGGCTCATCCGCTGTAAATAACAAATTTGTGTTTCTGATATGTAAATAAAGATTAAAACATTTTAAAAACAAATATAATAAAGCACTGATGGATTTCTATCCAGAGTGATTACGATCCACTACTGGCGTACCTTTATCCTAGCGGTTAGACCCACAACTGGTAGACCCTATAAATAGCCTTTAACAAAACAGAGATTGGTGGTGGCAGACATGCAAATGAAGGAAAATATTTTCCTTCATAATTATATTATTTTAGAAGTGGATTTAAAACAATTAATTGTTAACCCAAAGGGAGAATCTTGGAGAAACATAGGTATATTAGCATGGTTTTGTGGAGCATTAAACTATTAATTAACTTATAGGATTCCTTATATATCCCTGTTTGTTTAAACTTTAAACATAATGCATTAATTACTTACAAGTTATTTTCCACATATAAGGACTAGCTAAAGCTAAAAACACATTTACAGTTCAAATCTAATGACGTTTAAAGTGATAAAGGAAAACACTGGGATCATTCTGAATACGAAATCCACTTACTTATTCTGTGTAGGTAGTAGGTAGGTATCTGGGTTTGCGCTTTAATATACTTGGAAACATGTTAATTGCTTAATCCACTTTATAGATTATTATCAGAAGATAAACAAATACTTGATGTTAAATGGGTGGAACCAGACCAATAAAGACAAGCGATAGGGCCTTAGTTAATTGGGTTATGGCCACATTATTGATGAACCTCTAGACCGAAAAGCAGTTAATGACAAAATAAAACATAGACTTACTATACTGTTGTGTGTCGCCTGTTGGGCTTTCTTAATACTGGACGTTTTAAATCCCCTTTTATCTCTCTTAATGTCACAGGCCCCCAAGCAATTTCTTCGTCACTACTATAATAAGATTCCATATCACACTAAACAAACCACCTATTCTAGAACAAATCCAGTCAACATATTAAAATTAGTATTAGTAACACGAACAACATAAAGACAAACACTAACGAGAACGGACTAACAACGGTCCGTAACGGTTTTCTTTTTTGTAGTGTTGCTGGTTTGGTCTATTTTTCAAAGCTAGTGTTTTTGGTTAGTATATGTGGCGGAACTGTCTCACTCAGAAAACATGTGTCATGGGACGACCACAGAAAAAAGATTCTCATGGAGACGACGACTGACCGGATAATAAAGATACATGTACATGGCATAAGGTGCCCCAAAGAAGACTAGTTAGTAAATACACAATTAATCTACATTTACATTCAATCATAGTCAGAATTAATTTGTGCCAGAATTGATATTTGGTTGAAGAGCCATTTACATTGCATTCAGTTTACTTGTTTATTAGGTTATCTTTCAAAGGTCATTGTTTTAAAGGAAGATTATTGAACTATAAAATGAACTGTGCAATGAATTTGTCATTTTAGTATTACTAGTTTCTTCCAGTGTTCTTGTTGGGATAAAATTTGGTAAAAATTTGGTAAAAAACTTGGTATTGTGCTTGCATTTGGCAAGCAGCTTGCACCAATTTGAAGTCGAATAAAAATTAAGCCAATTGCCAATGGCACATTTTTATTGTAAATATCACAATTGGCTTGCATTTGGCGAGCTCAGAAAGACTTTAAAATGTAGTTAGCTAGCACAGTTGCCATTTCCCCGGCCAGCGGCGATGTTCATACTCCGGCGAGATGCACGTAAAATATTTCGGATTTCAAGAGGAGTGATTATCCTTTCTGGCGGCAGAATGCTAAATTATAATAAGTTCGGTCCATATAATTATAGAAATATATTCGGTCATGTGCACAGAAAACAGATCCTTTTTCTATGGTCATGTATACGGTTGTTAGTTCGAACCATAGAAATAATATTTCTAAGATTCGAACCGAGGTCAGAACTAATTTTGTTAACTCGGTCTTAGTAAGCTCGAGCTAAATATGTGCGTTACCGCTTTTAGTTCCGTTCCAAAAATCATGTAAACCTTTAGCTCGCTTGTAGTTCGAGCTAAATTGGAAGTTGACAACGTTTAGATGAGAAACGTTACAATACAAGATACACAAAAGCAAAAGTTGGTGGTTATCTTCAGCTGGCAATAACGTGTCATGTATACAGACAAGTAAAAGGGACCTAATTTGACGCATGATAGTTCGAACTAAAAGAGTGCATGTATTCGTGGTAATATTTAACTCGAACATACTAAGACCACCTAAGACTGAGCTAACAAAATTAGTTCGAACTAACAACCATATCCACGACCGAACTTATTAGTTCGAATCCATTTAGTTCGAACTAAACCGTGCATGTATACGTGATATATATCACGGCCTTAAACATAATATTGGAGCCCAGAGCTAAGCAATTCCTAAACGCACTCCATATTTGATTTAATTAATTTGCAATTCTATCGTCAACAATGAACCAACCATATGCCTCGAATACATCAACAACCTCTCTTCCCGCTCCTGGCTTCCATCTTTTTATCTGGTTTTAACCAACGACCATCAATTTATAGGTCTTGTGGTCAGCTACCAATAGGAAAACCAGATCAAGTCAGTATTTCTAGTTCTGCGCATTTTTTTTCTAGAAACCGCAAACAATTCAAATATTGTATCATACTTCATAAATCTAGTTATGAAAAACAAATATAACAGACAGATTGTCATAAATAAATTATAATAACAAGCTGAAACCGCATGGATAAATTAAAATGTACTAGGTACCTACGTACCTAAAAAGATCAAACGCCAAAAACAGTTTATTTCGATACTATCTGTTTGTTCCGGATAATCTCCAAAACGGCTTGATGATTTTGACGGGACTTTCAATGGCAGATAGCTGATGTTATAAGGAGGAACCAAGGCTACTTTTATTTTGGAAAAAATAGGGTTCCGCACAAGAAAATAAAATCTATGAAATTGTGAACAAAATCCGATCTTCGAAACGGCTGAACCGATTTTGACGGGACTTTCACTGACAGATAGCTGATCTTATATAAGGAGTAAATTAGTGTGCTTTTATTTTAGAAAAATAGTTAGGGTTCCGCGCAAAAAATAAAATATATGAACTGGTACACAAAACCGATCTCCAAAACGGATGGCCGGTTGGACCGATTTTGACGGCTTTAACTGGCAGATAGCCAATGATATAAGTAGTAACTTAGGGCACCTACTTTTAGTTTAGAAAAATAATTAGGGTCCCGCGCAAAAAATTAAAATACATGAAATTGTGAACAGAATCCGATTCGAATAGGGAAGTAGGTATACATCCAATATAATTAAATACAGTCAATGCATCTACACAAATAAATAAAATTGAAGTGTCTGTTTGTAATGTCAAAATAACAGCTTTTTTCTAAATGCATATGAAAGTATATACAGTACTTAAAACAAATTTTTTTTAAAATTTTTGTCTGGCTCTCTGTCTGTATTTGTTCCGGCTAATCTCCGAAACGACTGTATCGATTTTGACGGGGCTTTCACTCGCAGATACCTGATGTTATAAGGAGTAACTTAGGCTAGTTCTATTTTAGAAAAAGAGTTAGGGTTCCGTGCAAGAAAAATAATCCTATAGTTAATTATTTATTAACAGCTATACAGAATGCGCGTTAAATTTGCCCGGAGGAAGTTGAGGATGACATAGTGATTAATAAAGGTTATGAACAAAGAGGTCCAAATATCGATCCTTGTGAAATATTTATTGTTACATATTACATTTTATGTAAAATAAATCGGTGAAAAATCGCTGCATGAATATAGTCTTTTAGCCAGTGCTGATGATAATAGAAGTTATCAACTTCACGTTCACAATTAAACACACATTTTTATATCAACGACAGACACACCCTAAATAAACAGTAAATAAAAACCTATATAATCAAGAAATCCGACTTGTAAAACATAATTAATTATTTATATGCGGTTAAGTCTATCTAGTATTATGAATAGTCTAATCGTAGTGCTTAGATTCCTAGAATTATTTTCCTGTTTATTTGTACACCAACATCATGTAGGAGTAAGTTGCTTTCAAGATCTGAAAGAAGTACAGAATATCAATAACAGTATCAAGTAACATAATATAAAAATATAATGGTAACTAAAGATTAGCATTTGGTATGATCAGAAAAATGGGTCTTAAACGTCTTCCGGTAATGTTAACAATCATAGCAAAACCGCCGTCTATAGCCCAGCAGCCAGGTGGTTTTTGGTTCGCATAAATGAGGAAGTTTTTATTTTTTGGGAGACGATAGATTTTAGTGTCCTATTTAACATGCTAGATTTGACCCTTCGTCTCCTTGCCGCACGCGCTGCCATATTGCTAAGATGGCGCCCAAAACTGTTTTTCTCTAAATTTGCTATAAAAAATTTCCTATACATTTTTCTCATAAGTTTGATAGTTTAGTCAATACAGGCAATTCATTGCAGGCATATATTTTATCGCTTGTACCTATTTAGCTTTTATTTGATTGTATAATAGTTTTCATAGATATATATATAGGTTCGGTGCTACTACTTTAATATTCGTATCCACATTCGTATCCTTTTAGGTGGAACTTTATTTATTTATTTTTGCCCGGTATATTGTTGTAATTTGCGTCTGTATTATTGCTGCATATAGAAACGTACCATAGATATAGGAAAATGAAATAAGCAAACGGCGCTTCATCTCCATGCTGAAAAATAAATCTGAAGAAGTCAACTTGTTAAACATGCTGTGGAAGATGCACACAAACTTATCGTAAATACGGCAATAGAATCGTCCGCATACGCTTCGGTAATTATTGTTGGAGAAGATGTTGACCTTCTTGTTCTTCTACAGCACTGGGTTTAGCTCATCGAAACGTATATTTCTAGAATCCGGGAAAAGGAAATACCTCTCAGCAAATGCATGCTACGCACAGTCTGAAGGGTGGTAGCTGCACTGAGAAAAATATCCTCTTTTTACCATGATACTAAGAGTAGGTACAAGATATGATCACTTGGGAAACGCGTTTTGAACAAACTTGCGCATGACGTCACCCCGTGACAAAAATGTATGGCGATATATGGAGACGAAAGCTTTTAACATGGTTTTATTATAAAGTTTCGTTATTATTCGACTCGATATAACTATTTTGGACATTGTTTAAGTATACAGGGTCTTTACGAACTTGAGAAACATTTTATATTTTAATTTTTCTCGGTTATTCAAGCACTTTCATTAGGTTTATTTTTTGTAAAGCATTTACTTTTAGCATAATATATTATCATGAATAAAAAATAATCTCCCAAGTTATTAAATGCCCTGTATAGGTAGGTACAAAAAAGAACAAGACAACCCAACCAACATGATATTCCCGCTCATTAAAGGACCTGTACCCCGAACACTGGCAAATAGCTAGTGTCAGAGAGCTGGGAGCTGGTACTTTGCCGTTAAAGGTCTACTACGGCACGAACTGGAATCAATGACTATCCACGTCTATAATCCTTGAATAGCACTTAGTAGAAGGATTGTTTGTAAAGAACCTGTACATTAATTAGTAATTACGGCATTAGACCTTTACTTTTCTATAACTGCACGGGGTTCTTTACAGTTAAAATAAGTGAACGGATAAATACCTTATATATAAAAATTACTAAAATATAGATATAAATATACATTAGATTATTTTATATAATTAATTATCAAAACCGTCACAAAATAACTAATAATATTCACATTTCCTAAACATACGCGCCAATTTACCTTCGGTTATTTTTTATTTTCTTCCCATGTCGTGTTGCTGTTCTGATTTTGCAGATGTCGGATGTTGTTTGTTTGGTTTTTGGATTTTTTAGTGTTAAATTTATATTGCTGATTAAATTCGTACAATAATTATTATTCGTACATAGTGCAGTTTTTTTTACTATTTAGAGCAGGCATCAATTTAGCATGTACACACAACCGCACGAAAGATAAGTTTTGACATAACCATAACCTAAGTTTTATTTGGCATCTTTAGCCTTTAACTAAGATTTTCGTTTATAACGTATATATTTCATACTCTTAATTATTTATTAATATAATTATGTCATCCATAATTAAAGAAAAAAGTAAAAGGCAAGGACATGAAGGTACAGCATTATCTTTCAATTTCCACTTATTTTTGGGCAATTGCAATAATTTTTCTTTAACATGAAAATAATAATCGGAAAAATGCACCATATTTTAGCATTTTTAATATTAAAATCATGCGTTTGGTAGCACTTTTGCATCCATAATTTACAAATCTCTGCTGCAGTGGGAAAACTAAAGTATCGATATGTACTGGAAGAATTTTTACTTTTTTTATTATTGTTACTGGTATAACCCTTCATTGTACAGTAAACCATTGTTTATCACAATCACAAATGACCAAAGTCATTAAAATAACGTATTTAACTTATCAAATAACGAATTTAAACTTTAAAATAATGTATTTTAAAGATGTGTCAAATTTGAATATTTGAAATTTGTCACGGAATGACGTCAGCAGAGGGAGAGAGATAGGGGATCGCATGCGCGTTAGCATATCTTGTAGTCTTAGTATCATGTCTTTTTACATGCTGTCAACAGCTGTTACATGTGACACAACCTCGGATCTTTTTTCAACAAGGGAAATTGAGGTTCCTTTTCCTTACAGTTCTTAGGAAACGAACCTTTAAGCGAGGTCATCGAGATATTCAAAAACACTACAGCTAATCCTGACGACGTTGCCAATGCAGGAGTGCGTTTTCTTCTGTCATTATCTGGATGCAAAAGGAACTCTGACAGCACTCTGGACAACTATCGATCCGAACGCTTCGTGTCCTTAATACAGAAAAGTCGCTAGAACATTATCCTCTCTTTTAATTGGTAATAAGAATTTTTTGCATTAGGAGGTACGCGTATCATCTTGGCAATATGGCAGCGCGAGCGGCAAAGATACGAAGGGGCAAATATAGTATGTTAAATAAGGACACAAAAATCAATCGATTCCCAAAAAATCAAAACCTCCTCACTTATTGGGTCAAACCCCCTTTTTTTCGAACTGGATATTATACTGGGCTATTAGGACAGTATAGCGTTCTGATGTTAAGATGGACAATTTTTCATGTTTTTTTAATAATAGGTTAATTTTATTATACTAACAATCTTATACAATGCTTACCCCTAAAAAGGTATTCAAGGTCATAGTGTTAAACGGTCCAATTTGTAAACGTAGTGGGCGATTACATCTTAGCATCATAATCAGCATCATTTTCTGTATTAATATTGGCTGCTCATACCATTTGCTGTTATATACTGCTCCGGTAATACCATAAATACTCTGAAAATATTTTTGATAGTAGGGGAGACCGGGGCATAGTGGGGTACTTAAGGTTTTATCAGTTATAAAAACATTATAATAATGTTAAAAGACCGCTTTATCAGCTAAGTTGCTTACCTGGTATGTTGTGCATAACGTGCAATTATATTTTCGCTGTGGCAGCTCTAAATCATCGATAAAAAAAACATTTCTGCCAAATGTCGTATGCCCCGCTATGCCCCCCCATAGGGGGCAAAGTGGGGTACCTTGTGGGGCAATGTGGGGTATAGATTATCTACTGAGAAAATCATACAGATTACTGGGAAAATATGTTTTAATGGTGAACTTAACCAAAGGTTACAAAAATATAAAACAACATCACATTCTGGTCATTCTGTTTTAATATATTTAAATATATTTACACTTAAGCGCACATGGCACAAAGATGCGTAGCTTCATCATCCTCCTCGTCTTCACCAGCACACGAGCAGTGGGCCCAACGACTGCACTTTCTGCACCTAATCCACCCTTCATCGGACTGAGACCATAGGTAACCACAATACATACATTCAGCATCTTCGTCGTCAGACCGTTGATTTTCAGTTTGCTTTAATGCTTTCCTTTTTTTAGTTTTCTTAGTCGTACGAGTTTCTTGTGATTTAACTTCTAAATTTTTTGTTATCTTCCTTTTGCATACTTTGTTTTCTTTGTTTTTTTGTTGAGCAATTAATTCTGTTTTATACGGAGATTCCGTAATTATAGCTGTCTTTCCTCTTCGCTTTGTAACCCGTTGCGTTGTTCGTACTTGTTTAGGTAAAGGCATTATGTCTTCAGGCGACAGTACAAACGAAGATCTATTTGGCGCATTATTGGCTATTCCTGAACATCCAGGTTGCGGAGAGATTGATCGAAGGGGTGGTTCAGGAGTTCTCTGCTCATCTCTTATGCTGTTATTATTTATTCCTGAGCATCCAGCTTGCGGAGAGATTGATCGAAGGGATGGTTCAGGAGTTCTCTGCTCATCTCTTATGCTGTTATTGTTTATTCCTGAGCATCCCGCTTGCGGAGAGCTTGGTTGAGAAGCAGGTTCAGGAGTTATCTGCTTATCTATTAAATTGCATGTTGTGTCAGTCAACGTTGCTTCTGCGGTTTGCTGATCCGTTGATTGGACCATTGCCATTGGATCGTCTTGGATATCCGTGGTCTCAGCCGGGGAAAAATCTGCATCTGTGAATATGTTTGGTTCGACAGGCCAAATTCCTGTAGCCCTAAAAGAATTTATAGCTGTTGTCATAGTAGCAGCCGCTACAAATGCCTCTCCAAATAATCTAGCAGTCTGAAATTGGGTAACCACACGACCTGGATGTAATCGTAGCCATTTCTTGACCTCATTACTGTAGTAGGTGCTTAAGGGCTTCATGAAACCAACATCCAGGGGTTGGAGGCGGTGTGTCGTATGGGGAGGGAAACAGAGAAGGACAACATCATTTTCGCGAGCCAAATCAATAACTTCGATACTTTTGACATGAGTGGCATGTCCATCAAGCAACAAAAGTACCGGGTCTTCTTTGGTTGCATGCGACCATTCTATAAATCTCTTCAACCACAAGATGAATAGATGACCTTGTATCCATCCAGACTCATGACATTCTCCCCAAGAACCAGCCGGTGCTCCGTCTAGTAATTCGGGTTTCATTCGTTTTCGGGGAAATATAAACATCGGAGGCATATAATTCCCGACAGCACTGAAGCAGGCGATCGTCGTCATCAATTTCCCTCTTTCCGCAGATGTTAGAATTCCGACTTGGCGTTTACCAGTTAGGGCCAAAATTTTGGAATGGCTCTTCGGAACCGTCGATACCCCGGTTTCGTCCACATTGTAAGTCCGCTGCGGTGTAATTTTATATTTATCAATAACTTTTTCTAGTAACTTAAAGAAATTGCCCACTGCAACTCTGTTAAATCCCATGGCCCTGGCTGCTGATGTTGCTTCTGGCTTTCTATAGGTTATATCCGGATGTCTTTTAAGAAAACCCCTGAGCCAGTCTGCCCCCGCCATGCCATCTCTTTTATTAAATTTATGGGCAATATTATTCTTTTCGGCTAGCTGGATAGCCAACATTCTAAGTTCAGTAGACGTTAGGCCGTAAAACCGCGCTTCCATTAATTTTATATAAGCTACTAAATCACCCTCTTGCTCATCAATGAACACAGTTACGTAATGCCCCAATTTTTTTCTGATTGTCGTCTCATCGGGATTACCCCTGTACTTTAAAACATAACGTTCAAGGGTAGTTTGTGGGACATTATATACTTGCGCTGCCTTTTTGTATCCCATTTCTCCGGAAATGTAACTATAGACGGCTTTCTGCATTGATTCCAAGGACCAAGAATGCTGTTCTGTTTTTCGTTTATATGTCCTAACCATTGTGCTGTAATGAAAGAACACACATTTCTAGAACACATTATTACATATTTACGTGGGGCATAGTGGGGTACTAAATAAATGTTCCCCACTTTGCCTCTAGTAGACTATCCCGCTTTGCCCCACATGACGTAGCTAAATAAACATGACATTATATACTTGCGCTGCCTTTTTGTATCCCATTTCTCCGGAAATGTAACTATAGACGGCTTTCTGCATTGATTCCAAGGACCAAGAATGCTGTTCTGTTTTTCGTTTATATGTCCTAACCATTGTGCTGTAATGAAAGAACACACATTTCTAGAACACATTATTACATATTTACGTGGGGCATAGTGGGGTACTAAATAAATGTTCCCCACTTTGCCTCTAGTAGACTATCCCGCTTTGCCCCACATGACGTAGCTAAATAAACATGGCCGTAGCTCTTATGTCTAATCGCATTCAGTCGTGTTATTAATATGAAAAGAAGCCTAAGTTACACCTCAGTATGTAAGAAATATGTTGATAACTATAGAATAAATACCTTATACGTGTTCTCACGGCCAACTTCCACTAAATAAATAAGAAAACTGCGCGTTTTCTTGTATGCTTCGAGTCACAAACAGCCGTCGATCTAGAGCGTCCCGTTCTAATGGAGGTCCGTTGTGCACTGCGAACTGGTCACATCGTCACTACGCCGGTGTACTGCTGTTCTTGGTTCCGGCTCTAATGGCGCTACCCCACTATACCCCGGTACCCCACTATACCCCGGCCTCCCCTACCTATTTCGTGAGTATGCAATTCTAAAACTGGTTTGTCACTATTGGTACTTTTCCCCATACTATGACAACAAACCATGCACAAACCATGCCAACATGATGGCGGGCACGACTTGGTAGATTGGGCAAAAAAAATTGGATTATGAGTTGCCTGTTTTCGAAACCCAGATCCACTCTACTATAAAAATGCAAGCATTTTTAAATTCTGCATATACAGGCATGTAAATTCGTCATATACCTATGAGGCTCATAGGTATATGACGATATTATTGAAACCTCAGATTGAAACTGATAACGAAAATGGGCTCATTTAGCATTTTTTATTGCAGAATTTAAAAATGCTTGCATTTTTTATAGTGGAGTGGATCTGGGTTTCGAAAATAGGCAACTCATATTCCAATTTTTTTGCCGAGATATCGCGAGATATCGCGAGATATCGCGAATCGTAGTTGCGAAAATAAGAAAAATCAAATTGATTTTTCATCGAGGGGAGGGGGTGGAGTTGGAGGATCAATTTCCATTTTTTTGCTATTATAAAGGAATTATGAGGCCGGAGGTTGGGGTGGTGAGATAGTTAGGAGAGGGTGGAGAAGGGGAAAACGAAAATCTTTAAAACTTCTCTGAATATTTACCGATTTTAAAAAAACAAACTTCTTTTTCTTTGTAAGGAACAAAGAACATATATGCTATACGACGGCATTAGCGAATATTTTTTTGTGACAAACAAACGTCCAGCACGAAAAAAAAAAGGTTTGCCTGTTTTCTTAAACGGTGTTTCCGGTATGAGGGAAGGGGGTGGGGGAAATATTTTTTTTACCAGTCAACAGCTTTTTTTCATTTGATTCTAAATTTTTGTTGTTTAATTTCTAAACTGTTTCCTTTAGCAATTTGACTCGAAAAACTATCAACCTAAAAATAGTTTTTAATAATTATTGCCAGTTGTTCTTGTCTTATTGCTAGGCAACAGTTTCTCATTAAACAATCCAAATTTATTCGGTAAAATACAAACCTCTTGCGCAATTATAAGTAAATATTTAAGAATTTGAGAATATGCGAAAAAAATAAAGTACTGCAAGTTCCGGACTGTAAAAATACAACACTTATAGCACCAGGTAAAATATTTATTTTCTTACCTTCCGATAAACGAACGAGGGATCTCTGTCCAAGATCGATTAAATTAGATAGGTTGCCCCGTAACTTTTGCGGGGGATCCGGCACGGGGAAATCTGATGTCATCTTTGTATTTTGGCAGACGTCTGACAGTTTATATTAAAGTTTCTCAGCATTTCCTCGAGTTAGTTGGTGATTTTTGTGTGTGTAAATACTATTTAATACCATTATATGAATATATTTTGAGACTTTTGATAGGACAATATAATAAATTATATTAGCAATATTTATACAAAGATGGCGTCGCGCGGTCGGATTGTACGAGGCAACCTATCAAATTTTATCGATCTTGATCTCTGACAACGTGCTAACCGAATAAATGAACTTTTAGGAGCCAAAACAGTAAAATTTGTTGGCAAAACAGTAACATTTTGTAATTTTGTGTTGTTTGTTTACTTAAATTTTAAAACGGTGAAAAATGGCAAAATATAATTAAAGCATGGTTTAGTCACAGCCACAGCATATTATACAAAAACAATCACCAGCCAAGCAACTCCGCGCACACCATTCGAGGATACAATTTGTTGTAGATGACAGGGACATACATAGGCAGTTCCATAGGGTTTACTAAAGTTTACTTGAATTTACTTGAAACTTTAATTATTTTTAATCAGACCCTGTGTTTTATCCTCAAATGGCCGCTAATGACATGAGAGTTAGTCTGCTGATTGTTTGTGTACCTATATGCTGTGGTATAGTTCGTATAGTTCCACATATTTTCGACTGTCAAAAGAAACGACAAATGATGCATAGTAGATAGTAGTACATAGTAGTACATATTTCTGAAAATAAAACAGGAAAATGTAATTAATGAATGTCTTTCAGTCGCAAAAAATCTCGAATGACTGATAATGAAGAGTCGGTAGAAGAGGTAACTCAGAATCGCATTGAAAATCATTATCCACTGGAAATGCAAAATACAAAGTCATATATGACATTTACAAATCTGTGATAAATCTGTTCAAGTAAAACTGAAGTCTAAAGTGAGGTCTAAATTTACTCAATGTGATATTAGGTAGGTACGGTTCAATTCAGAAGAAAACGCAAGGGTAAAAAAATTCTATTGTGAGAAAAACTGGAGAGTTCCGCTTCGGAAGGTTCCCAGAACACTAGCATCTTTGTATCAAATTCGAATTCGAAGGAGGATTCATATTAGGGGAGACAGACTTAAATTATCGAAAAAAATTCTTTATTTATTTAGGAATTCCAAGTCATCCATCATTAGCCGGGTCATTTTAGCAAAAAAGTTCTAAACAAAATGGAATCAACCAGTCGACCTAATTTTTTTTGCAAATCGTTCCCGAACATAAATAGAATAAAGTTGAGCAGTAACATCTGGCCGCTTGCCATTTTACGATAGGTAACCCGGAAACTAGCCAATTTTGATGGCCTGATTATTGAAAAATTGGAAATTTTGTTAAATATTGCTATAAATGGCTGGAAACCACTCGGGGGTTTTCGAGGTCGCTTAAGTCAGAAATTTCACATCCACTGTGACTGTCTGGCAATTGGCTAAAATATGTTCAAAAACTGGAATAATCGGCTAGTTTTGGATTTTTTAAAGCAAAAATGGCTGGAAAACTCCACTCGGGGGGTGTCGGGGTCGCTGATCACGATTCTGAACTCTGAACTCTAAACTCTGAAAATATGGAATTTTCAATTCCATATTTATTGGCTGGCAATTAGCCTATTATATGCTCAAAAACTGGAATAATTGGCTAGTTTTTGATTTTTCTAGTAAAATAGCTGGAAAACTGTGAGGGGGTTTTCGGGGTCGCTGATCACTATTCTGAACTCAGAATTTTCATTACCACAGTTAATGGGTTTCATTACCACACAATTGGGTATTTATATGCCCAAAAACTGGAATAATTGGATAATATTAGATTTTTTTTGGAAAAATGGCTGGCAAACTCCACTTGGGGGTTTTCGAATGATTACGATTTTGGTATATCTCTTTTGTATTATATAACAATGCAAATTTCGACCCCCCGAGTGTAGTTTTCCAGCCATATTTAGCAATATTTAACAAAATTTCAAATTTTTCAATAATCAGGTCTCTGAGAATATTTATACCTTCAACCTATTAACTGTAATGATATGTGGTCTAATAGATTATAAATAACGAAATATTAAATGAAAATTAAATTTCATGAAATGTCCCTGGCGTATTTTAGATTTTAATAACTAAATATTTATTAATTTACAATTTATAGTTTTTAAAAACACCATCTATAATATATAATATTCTATGAATAAGGGTGTAAAAATAATTACATAAGCGTTTGTTCTTTTTTAAAACTTACTTGGTAATTTATTTGATTGGCATGCCAATAGTTCACTGAGAGCCTCGTGAGCATGCCAAAAGTAAAAGGAAGTATCCTCACAATGCTCATAATGCTGATTGGATTCTAAAAAATTGACTTTCATTTGAAAAAGTTTCAAAATCGGAAAAGAGGTATATTCTTACACTAATATATAACATTCTTACAAATATATCAACATTGATTAATATATATTTAAAAAAAATATATTTTTAGATATCCTTACCACCAGAAAGTCCAAGGCAAGTGAGGCTAACTGTACAGAGCTTTGTAAGAAATCCAAGAGCATGACGTTTCTCAATGCAGTATTCAGTTCATCAACAAGACTACAAAAAAATACGAGTGTAAAGTCAATAATAATAATTAGGTACAATATGTCCTTAGCAATAGCTCCAAAGAACCCAGGAAGAGGACGCAGCCAGCACAACCCTATAACAAGCCCTAACAGTCACAACAACAATGGAACAAATACAGGTAAGCCCACCAAAGCTGCTCATGTACTACATGTACTACTCATGTACTGCTGTATCGGATGTTAGCCAGCGACAGGAGGCTGAGCCTGAAGAATAAGACGACCCTCATAAAGACCGTCCTATGCTCACAGCTGACCTACGCAACCACCGCATGGGGATATGCAGCGAATACGCACCTGAAGAGGTTCCAAGCAGTGGAAAACATAGCACTTCGGACTACAGTAGGCGCCCCAAGGCTCTGCCGGTGGGGCCCATCAGCCAAGACCAGGGGGATGCTGCATAACGTCACGCGACACTGATTACATTTGTGGGAAGGGTTACGTGAAACGCGCGCCCTACCCCTTACGAGGCGGTCTCGGCCTACATATATATTAGGGGTAAAGAGCGATTGTACCGCTCGGCCCCCTCCTATCGCGGTCACATCTTTAGCCAAGAATATTGGCGCGCCTTAGCAATGACCACGTCTTCAATCTTAGAATACTGCTATGAAGTTTTAATACGGTATTTCTATACATATACGAATAACGACAATTTCATCTGTGCATATATAGGGTTACCAGATGTCTCGATTAATCTGGACATGTTCCAGTTTTTATAACGTCCGGATGGGTCCAGGCGGATTTTTCATAAACGTCCTGATTTTAAATTGCCTTGTTGCCTTTATAAACATCAAATAATGCAAAATGCAATATAATAAACTATTTAAAAAAAATGTAGTTATTTAAAAATCGTCGATAAATTATATGCATATAAACCGTATGCGTATAGGTATGCAACTACTTATATTTATGTTATGTTAAATATTATAAGATTAAAGTGTATAGTGTATACGATGGAAATTGAATCCGTATAAAAACAACAGCCGGCAAAAACAGGCGGCACCTCTTTATTGTATATCGGCTTTATTGTCCGCCACACGGGCGGTCAACAAAGAAATGATCTACGACGCAGCAGACCAGTCTGTTTAGACTCTTTACACCAGCGCGCAGCCGTAGGCAGTTTATCGGGCTGACTTTAAGTTCCAGTAACGGACACCCATGCACCTTTTCAACTACTCTTCGAATCTCAATGCCACTGCAAATACATAGGACGAAGTTTCAAGATAAGTGCGGACTGTTCTGTGCTTTAGCACCGACCAGATTCAATTTCCCTCGAATACACTTCAAAAATAATCTGGGGTACATATGAAGGAGCTAAACTTCTAAGCTTCAGCTAAACGAGGGGAAAATGGTCAAGAGGGATTAATGGAAAATGGAACTAGGGTAACGATCAATGGAAAGTCTTGTCTGGATAACATAATTACAAATTTCAAGAATGTGTAATGGAAGGTAAAGTTATTGATACTGGTATAGGTATATCGGATCATTCGGCCCAAATACTATGTTTTGAGAGAATGTCAATTTCGTGTACAAAAAACCGAAACTAGAGACTTTAGTAACGCAAATATCTCAATTTTCTGTACCTAATAAACGTAATGAGGAGACATGGTCTGAAGTGTACTAACATCATGTCTTGATGTACATTTCATTTTTTCTTTCTGGCTTTAGGTCAATTTTCCTACAGTACTTTGATATTTATTTCCTGAAAATAAAAATTCGCAAAAAAAGATTATGTTTTTTTCATAAGGAATCTAAATTATTAGAATTCAAACATTGTACTATAGCGAAGAATTGCCAAATTTGACAATACATATAAAGTTGCCAATAATGAATCTAAAATGCGATACAATCAACTGATAATGGACACAAACAAAGATATTATAGAAATATAATCTGTTTAGTAGAGAATACTTTAGTAGAGAATAATAGTAAAGCTATGTGGCAGGTAATAATTGATGATCTAACAAAACCATCCAACTAAAAAATAGTACAGTCACAAAATGTTGAGAGTATGCAAAAAGTACCTATAAAAAATGCAAATCACTTATCAAGTGGTGGCAAAAAACTTACTGACCCGGCTATAAACATACCTATTGATTTCTATCTTCTATTTTACCTAATAAAGAAGTGCTAGTTATTTTTTGACCCTGGTTACACCTGATGAAATTTTATTAAGTATTAGATAATAACATGAAAAACAAAAAAAGTAACGGTAAGGATGAATTTCCAATCAATATTTTGCGAGATATTTTGAAGACGTGTGCATCAGATTGCAAAACCGTTATGTCATTTAATAAATGTATCACTTGAAACAGGAGTTTTCCCTGATGAAATTAAAATTTTAGTAATAAAACCTTTATTTAAAAAAGGTGATTCAAACTCTTAAACAATTACCGACCTTCATGTTTCTACAAAATATTTAAATATATCGTATCTACTACACTAATTTCCTTCATTACTAAGTATAGTCTGTTTTGTGAAAGCCAACATGACTACCTAAAAAGAAAATCTATAGACACCACCTCATTTGAATTCATCGATAAAGCATTACAAGAGCTAGACAATGGAAATATGTCCTGCGGCACTTTTTGACCTTTCTAAAGCATTTTATTACATAAGCCATGAGGAATTATTGAACAAATTATATAAATATGGTATAAGAGGGAAATACAAAGTATCTAGGCATGACCCTATGGAAAACACATGTGAAGAAGAAACGTGAGGAATTAAACCTCAAATTCAGACAAATGTATTGGCTCCTCGGGCGTCACTCTGAGTTGTCAATACACAATAAACTGCTTATCTACAAGTAAATTCTGAAGCCCATATGGACTTATGGTATCCAACTCTGTGCATGCACTAAAAAATCCAACATTAAATTAATTCAAACGTTCAGAATAAAGTACTTCGAAGCATCGTCAAATCGCCGTGGTACATTCCCAATGAAGACATCCATCGTGACCTGAATATGCCTATGGTTGAAGATGAGATTCTGAGAAGAGAAGAGGTCTGCAGCAAACAGCAGAAGAGGCTAGAAAACCATGAAAACGTCGAAGTGATATAACTACTCGACAACAACGGACTTGTTCGACGGCTAAAGAGACTAAAACCGTTCGAATTAGTGTAGTGACAGCAGTGTCGTAGCTGGGAACTATGGCGCCCAGGGCAAGCATCATAATTTTGCGCCCGCACCCTCCCTAATGAACCTCCCCTCCCTAATAAAATAATATCCCCACCCTCCCTAATAAAATAATATCTAGCATCACTGTGACGTATTCAAAATTTAGATATTCCTAAGAGTCCACTCAATGAACTCTATATGGGGTAAAACTGGTAGAAGTTTGTAAAGTTCCTCACGACTCGCCCTGTATATATTTGATTAAATGTTTTACTGGTTTCAAAAATCAATATGTAATATCTGTACCTATTTAAGAAGAGTAAAGAAACACTCTTTTATTGCACATATATTTATTACAAAAGTTAAAACAGTCAATTACAGTTAAATTACAGTCAAACTGTTAAAAGCAAACATCAATCACTTTTTAAAAATAACCGCAATGTAGTAATAAAATAAAACAATGTAGAAAGAAAAAAAAATAAATTTGCTATGGAAAAGTCAAGAAAACTAGAATGCAACTTTTCTTGACTTTTCCATAGCAAATTTTTCTATAATGTCATCGTAATTAGTTGTTTCTGCCGTTTCATACTCTATTGACATTATGGCTAAATTTGTCAAACGCTCTTGCCCTATTTGCGATCTTAAGTACGTTTTTACAAGTTTCAGCTTGCTAAAAGATCTCTCGCAAGACGCGGAGGTAACCGGTAACGTTAGTGCTAAATGGAGACATATTTCTAAATTGGGATAATTAGACGATAAGCCATATTCATGCATAAAATTTAACACAGTTATTAAGTTAGCCTCTTTTAGGTTGGGTATTAAAGAACAAGCTTGATATTTAAAACTCTCGATCTCCAAGCTTAGCTCGTTTGCGTCAAGATCATCTTTATATTTTAGTGCCAAATCAGCTGCTGCCTTTTTAAGGCATTCAGTAGGTTTTTCAAAAAGCGAGAGTCCTGTTAGAAAACTAAAATCCGAGGCTACGTGTGACAAAGTCTCAAATCTCCACTCCATCTGCGAAATTAACGTATCAAGAACCTTATACAGTGGGATTTTAAATTTCTTCAAGTCTGTAAAACACTGAGCTTCATCATCGGCCTTCTCATCGAAATTTTTTTTTATTTTCCGTTTTCTTTTTTCTGGAAATTCTTGTGTTATATTAATCTGCTGGCAGAGATCCTATAGCTTTGTCAATTCCATTTTCTCTAAAATTTTTTAAATACTGAAGGAGACCATCAATATGTTTAGCTGCCCTTTCGATTGACTGTGTTTTATATTGTAAAATGCTGTTTACCTTGTCGATATTACTAAGAATTTGATTCCACACACTTAACAGACAAATGAATTGAAAATCAATTAGTTTTATCAAATTCTTGGCAGAAGACACAGAGTCTGTGGAATAGGTTATTTCATCTGTTCCTTCAGAAATCACATGTAGGGCTTTTACGACTTCTGGTAATTGAGAAATCAAGGAGTTAACTGACTGATACTTTGATGACCATCTGGTTTCAGAATGACCTTTTAGAGTCAACTTCAAATTTGACAAAACTTCCCAACGTTGTGTTGACCCCGAAAAGAAAGTAAATATATGTTGCAACGTGCCAAAGAATGTTACCATTTCTGATGTTACAAGAGCTGCATGCACCCCAATTAGATTTAAAGAATGCGCTGCACATGGTAAAAATGTTGCATACTCGTTCTGTTGCAAAATTAGTGCTTGTACTCCACGGTATATGCCAGCCATGTTGGCACCATTATCGTAGGCTTGCCCCCGGCAATCTGATAGTTGTAAGCCATCATTCTTTATTTTTGTCATAATTTCATCTGCAAGACCACTTCCAGTTTTTTTATTTGTTTGAATAAAATCGATGAAACTTTCTTCAACTGAACATTTACCGTCCTCAATTAGCACATATCGTATTATTTGAGCCATCTGCTCCGTGTGGGCGACGTCCGGAGTGCAGTCGAACGATATAGAGTAGTACTTCGCTTTTTTAATTTTTAAAATAATGGTGTCCTTAACACTAGATCCTAGCAACTTAATAAACTCATTTTGACTACTAGGGGACAAATATGAAACAGAACCTTTAGTAATAGACGAAATATGTGCGGCAACTTGAGTATTGTATTTACTTAATAATTCCAGTGCACTTAAAAAAATTCCCGATTTCCGATGACCAATCTGTTCAATTTTACCCCTAAGAGCTAAGTTGTTCTTTGCACAAAATAATATGACGTCCAAAATTACCTTCAGAAAGTATCTCCACTTTTCTCTTTCCGTTAAAATTATACGTTCCATATCATCGTTTATCGCTACCCCTTTTTTTAGACCAATTCCAATTCTTTCCATGATACAAAGCATTTTCGATGTTCTATAGAATTCTCGTGTTCACCGACTCTTGGGTTTAAGTGTTTCCAATCACAAAATCCCTGTTTTTCACTTGAAAAAATGGACGGTTTTTTCGTAAACAGTAAACACGGGAAACAAAATAGTGCTTCATTTTTTTCACTGTAAATCAACCATGTTCGGTCTACTTTTTCATTATTTGGCAGGGTTTTCTTAAACCATTCGGCAGTAAAAATACGTCCGTCGTCTTTTACGGGTAACCTGAAATCGCAGTCTTTTCCTTGACTTGGACCTTTTTCAACTAGGCAACACCTAAGCTTATCATCTATATTTGGCCACGACTTTGGATCGTTATAATTTATTACAGAAGCTAAGGCGGCTAAATGACTAGTATTTTGTTCTTCAGAGGTCCCTGATGGAAAGAAAAAAATTGGTTAAAAGGAAGGATCTTCTAAAAACAAACGTTATTTTTATATACATAAATACTGCATAAATAATATATGCATAAATACTGATTTTCTAAAATAGCCGTACAAAGAAAAAAATTATTTCTTTTTTGCAGAAAATGTTGACCTTAAATTCAAAAATTTCTTTAAAACGTACCTCCTTCTGCTTCCGCGGCTAGTGAACAGTCTCTTTGTATATCTTGGGATTCTTGGGTAAAATCACTTTCGTTTCCATAAGTCGATGTGATTGTTAAAGTGTCATTATTGTCAGTAACATTAACATTTAAATCTAGTTCCATAGACGAAGACGCAGATCCGGAACCTTCATTTACAACAGCTAAATTACTCGAATTGGATATCCAGCCGAATAATCTATTTGACAATTTTTGTTCACTTTCTTTTCGCGCTTCTCTTAATTTCTTAAATTCCGACCCTGACGGCTTTTTTGGTGGCATTCTAATTTAAGAAACATTTGTTTACATTAGGTACTTTTAATTACAAAGCAATAAAATGTTCTTACCTGCGTTAAGATCTAATCTAAAACGTAAACAGCACAGCCCACAAAAGGATTTGTCTAAAAGTTATAAGTTATGAAACACACAAGACTCGACTACTCGACTCTCCCAGTATAACTGATAATATTTATACGCGATTCCTCTACAAACGTTGCTCGCTTTCGCATAGGCCTTTCGGGGAAATCCAGGTCACAAGGTTCATGCCACTCGAGGCTCGAGCGCAGACTCGGGTCCAGTGGCGTGGACATACTGTGTCATTTCAGTCGGATTAACTTAGCGTAGATCAAGTAGCGTGATTTGTCGGCCTGCCATTTTGCGACCCACAAGGCTTGCGCCCCTGGCGTGGGCCCCGGTTGCCCTGCCCTAGCTACGACGCTGAGTGACAGTGAAAGTGTCACATGAACCAAGCGATTAGTGTTATGTGGAGTGTGTCACTGGATACTCATCTACTGAACAACTAAGTCTAGTTATTAAGAAAAAAATGTTAGATAGAGTTAATCTAGTTACATTGCTCTAAAATAAAAAAAGTTACTTAAAGAAAAAAATTAAAATTTTGTATGGATTGGTCGTTCATGTAATAAGGTACACCTTACCAAAAATTGACTTAATTCGGCAAAGGTATCAAATATTCACGAATAATTATTAGGAAAATAAAATTAGTCACTTACTATGTATTTTCGATATATCGAAGCAATAAACAAAAATCTGAACAAAAATAGCGCCTTTCTCAACGACGCAGCAACGCTGTATAGCTTGATCATACTCAACATAGCCCAGAAATGCGCAGATAAAGAGCGACAGCATAAATAGAAGAGATCAGATAACTTAGAACATAACCTCAACCTCTACTATCTACTATTTTATAAACTTAAAATTGACATAATTCGATATCGTCACTTGTGTGTCTCCCCTATTCCCTGCTACGGCTAACTATGAAGTATATTTTCTTACATTATTAATTCTTCATGTATTAAAATACATTCCCTGAATGTAGTATATACTGCTTGCTCTTGACTGCAGTTGGTTTGCCTCATGACTCTCGAGGCGTGTTTATCCAAGTTTGACACAATTTGTATAAATATCTTAATTTGACCCACAGCAAATATAACAAGGGAAAAAATAATAGCGTCGGAAAAAACTACGAAACATGATCCACAACTGACATCCATATATTGCCATATAAGAGTTGGTACGTAGTATTCTTGTACATTGTAAGGATACCATCGAGAAACCAGCATGGGTCTTAGGATTACAGTTTCGTTCATATCTGGAATGAATATTGCTCGATTCTCTGCAAATAGGGGCTGCAGCCAGTATATAATTGCCACTTAAAATAAAAGAAAACATAATTACGTCACATTAATAGTTATTTACATAAAGCCCGCTACACGAGAGTTGAAAGACCGAAAGAAAAAATCCGATGTCACCATGTTCTCTATTAATTAATTAATTACTAAAGGTTTTGTACTATACCTACACAAAGAACCCAAATTTACCACCATACTATGAGCTTGGCAGAAGCTTATGTTGCTTATTTTATCACCCTTCCTCCTCATAAGTCGTTATTCTACTCTCGTGTGGCGATATTATGTAGACAACAAGAGCGTAAAGAAAGTTTTTTGAGACCGCGCATGGAAGATTTCATATTTGATTGTTAAACTGTTTTGGGTTTTTTACTTTTCAGCCCACGGGCTAATAAAAACGGCTCCGCGGACTGAAAAGTACTACTTTACGCCCACTAATCAGGTCTTAAATTAAAATTTTATGCTCGCTTGTGCAAAAAGGATATTATTCTCTCTCGATTAGTTATTGTCACGCTTTATTCATGTACTGTAAAGAAATACCTATATAATATGTACTAAGTATCTGTAGTTTTAAGAAAATATGTTTCTTAATAAACGGCTCTTCCTTGCTTATTATTATTACGTTACTGATTATTATTGATATCTACCTATTTAAAGTATTGGCAGATCTCGGAAATGTGAAAAATATTAACATATGTTTGAGATGTTTCATATTCCGATGCGGGTTTCGCCTGTATGGTTGCTATAAAATACTGATGAATTTTCAAAATGGCGGATGAATATGGTCCGAAGCGACTCAAAATCTGTATCTCAGGATTTTTGGGGTAACAGATCAGGCATATTTTGCCAAAATAAAATGAGTCTTGCGGCTCCAAGATAGCGGACATTTTTGCAAACGTTGTCAACTATAACTGATTTAAAGGTATTTAAGGAAAAACAATTGATTTTATATACATCGCCCATCATATTATGACATTATCATGTAGTATAACAAAATATTGATCACACTATATACCTTTCGTGAATGGTAAATGTGATGCAGAATAAGAAGGTTTTCCATTCTAATATTACGGATCCATTTTACACGCTCCTCGGCCGTGTCACATCGGAATCATTTGCATTCATTGGATGCCGTCATTGCTTAATACCATAGAACGTTTTGTGGTAAAGTGGGGTCAACAATAATTCTTGAAATAGAAGTAATACAGTTATTCTTTAATTTAGTGAATTATTTTGATGGGTTTTGTGTTAAAATTGATTAGTTATTAGTATTCTATCAAAACATAACAACTTGTAGAATGAAAACGCCTTTATAGTGACGATTTTAGCTTGCTGTAAGAAAAGTTATACTGTCCCGATCTCCCATTGCGGTAATTGTGGGTATCCTTTGAATATCCTGGTATGTAGGTATCCTTTATGTCTCATATTTCGATGTTACAAACAGCATGTCTAGTGGAAGCACTTCTATAACAGCACTTATGCCTCATTAGGTCCCTTGTACATCCTTCTTTCTCTTTACTTGACTACTTTTCTTCCAACCATCCTATTTATTACTATATTGGCTTGGTGGCAAATTATCTTACAATTTTCATGTTTGATTACATGGTCTGAGTTACTGAGATGTATTGCTCTGTTCTCATTTTACCATTTATCGGGGACCGCAGGCCCGCAGCAGATGTGTCGAGTGATCTCAAGTCTCAGGTGGACTGCCACAGCCCGCCCCAGGCCTGCCTAGGTCACCCATATAAGTGCCAGCCAGCGTCCACCTTGCTTAACTCGGAATATCAAAATCTTACCGGCTAAGTCTTGTAGCTAGGCGGTTCCCTCATTAATTAAGCATTAGAGTAGATATAATTATAAAATAATTATAAAGTTAAGCATAAGTATTCGGATGTCCGGACCCCTAAAACCGTGTTCAACGACAAAAAAACATAAGTAACAAAAAAAACGCGCCTGTTGCTCAAAAACTCATTTTTTGTCTCTAATTAACTGGACTAACGAGGAATATGTAGATCAACTGGCCGAAGGACTAAGAAATATCCATGAGATAGTTCAAGCAGTGGCGGCTCGTACCATTTAAATTACTGAGGTGAAGCAGATTAATTGAATCACTTTGATGTTAACATGCATGGAACATTTTACTTCACGCAAAATTATATGTACGGGTAGACGTAAAAGACTATTTTTAAGTAGCTGTAATTATGAGTAATTTATTGATTATGCTTAAAATAAAAGGTTGTTTATGAAACGTCTGTTCAGTGCATATTTTAGAAATGTTTAATATATAGTCTAGAATGTATGTATGTCTTAATGTATAGTCTTTCTTGTAATGCATCTTCAATAGGATATAAATGTTGTCTTAATTTTCACAAATCTAAAGCACAACTTATATCAGTGGCGGCTCTGCATATGGTTTACCTGTTTGCGCAGCCCCCAAAAACGTTAATGAAAATAATTTCAGTACGATATAACCTTGTGGTAATTTTCTTGATTTTAATTTTCTTGAATAATTGATTTTATAGAGCAAACAAACGTACCATACTTTAACTGTACGTTTGGTTGAAAGACTCGGTTGATTTTTATCAATATACCTGCTCTATTGCTTTCTAGGTTTTACAGTGATACAAGAAATCTGTTGCACAGAATGTGTACACCTCAGATCCTAAAATTGGGTTGCCTCTGTTGAGTAACACAAATTTTACGAAACGTTGAGAATAAATCAATATTTTTCTATGGGCATATAAAAACAAATATGGGCAAAAAAAAATATGGGCATATAAAAACAAATATATTATTAGAAGACCTTATTATTACAGTAAAATAGCAATAACGATTCGAGAGAAAATAAAATTTTATATAATTTGTGGTAAAATATTTTTAGAAAATATGTTACCACAAATGGCACAAATCAAAATTTACTTTATTTCAAGGTACTGACTTACCTAGGAAACAAGTACCGACATACAGTTCACCATAAAAGTGATTCCGCTTCACAAACATTTTGTAAATTTTGATCAAATCTTCATCCTTGCTGTTGAATACTCTCTGCTCCAAACGAATGATTTCTCTGATGATGAATTCCATCCTATTTGTTTTAATGACCCAAACCCTTATAAGGGCGACTGCATAAATAAATGTTACAGATATATTTCCCATCAGTTCACTTAATAAAATGACTGGAGCGTTTACGATAATAAATAATTGAGCAATTGAACTCGAAAGTATTAGTAAGTAATAAGCATAAGTCAGCCTGAAATATATCGTGTAGAGCCGTTTATAAGTTAGGTGGTTTTCAAACACAATTGGCCATATACCTACTATGGAGCTAAGGTACATTACTATCTTTAGGTGGACGTTATTAGGAAAAATCTGCAAAAAGTTAAAGTTAATATTAGAAAAAAGATGTCTAAATTAGAAATAATTTACTGACAATTCACATACAGTAGGTGTATGCTTACTACCTTGTATGAGTAATATTATAAGTAGGTGCAAACATCGCTGTCTTAATCATTAGGTGCCAGTTCCACCAGTCCTACTTAAGGGTTGAGTGCTACTTTTAATTTCTTACAGTTAATTTGTTCCAACAAATTTTAAGGATCACTTAACCATCTAACTGTCAATTAATTATATACCTCACATATGCTGGGGCTTATCTTTGTACGGGAGAGATTATAACCTAAAGGTGAATAGTGAAAATGTAAATGTGAAAAAGTTTTTGGCGCGGTTTTAGTGTATTTTTTGGAAGTATGGATATAAATAATTTGGCACCTGATGCTTTCGACGATGACTTGGAGATAATGGAAATTATTGAACATGGAATTCCTAGACAAATTCGTCCAAGGGTTGACTTGTTCCAGGTGTATGATAATTTACAATTTTTTCAAAGGTTCAGATTACGTAAAGAGACTGTTTTGGATTTACCGCTAATAGAATTTACGCCCTACCTTGAATTTCCATTTGATATGTAAGTTATTTCTTGATATGCCAAAAACATAATAATGATAAATAAAATCAATATATTTTCATTGTCTCCAATGAACCAGTTATTAACTGTTTACTTATTAGCTGTTTAGACCAAACGCAAGCTGTGGCTAAACCAGAAGCCGCCTGTGGACTGAGGCTGTCAAAACGATACCCCTTTTACAGGTATGTGCAGATACAGGTATTCCGCCGGCTTGTCATTGATAAACCGTACACCATACAAACTACTGGTGATGATAAGACCGGCGTAAACTATGTCTTCACATACGGATCAAAGAAGAAGGAAGGAGCAGACTGTGGTGTATATTCCAGAAATCTGCGACTCCGATGCAACTGGACTATGGATAAAAATTCCAGTGTAGTACAAACATAACTCGCAGGTATAACCATAGCCGCACAAGATATTGCTTGCAGAGAAATAACGGGCAAGACCATCAGAATCTGCACAGATTGCACTCTGCAGATCTGCACAGACAATCACTACTGGCCCCGAAAAACTATAAAATAACCAAAGGGTCAACATGGGAGTGTCACCAAGCACTTGTGAGAGAGGGTCAGATGAATAGCATCTGATGTTGGGTCACAGGACACTCACAATGCAACGGCAATGAAGAAGCTGACAAACTGGCCAAGAAGGCAGCCAGCCTGTGAATCTTTGGGCCTGGTTCTTCAGGTACACTACCAATTACAGCGAAACACCAAATTATAAAGGAAAACACCCATAAGAAATTTAAGACGTTGTGGGATGAAACCAGTAGCTGTCAGTTGGACAGAAATATCTTGAGATATCCCAGCGAAGAGACGGCGAGGAATTATCTGGCAACGTCTAGGAGAAAACTACGATAACAGGAATCCTAACCGGATACTGCCGGATAAGGAAGCACCTCTATAACATGAGACAAAGTGACACCCATCTGCAGAGGATGTGAACAAGTAGATGAAACGGTCGACCATGTACTTTTTTAATGCCCCGCCGTGTCGTCGACCAGAGAATCCATATCAGGGAATGCCCTTAGGCAACATCTTCACCTTTTTTACAACATTAGGCTGGCGTAGGGAGGCATTTCCCAAGGGGCCCAATGGGGCCTAAGTACAGCGGAACTCTGATCCGCACTCCGTACAAATTACATATACAGACAAATTACATATACAGACTAGCTGTTTAGTTATTAACTGTTTATTGGTATATTTATCCAACATTTGGTAATTACATATATCAGATCTTGCAAAAAATCAAATCTTCAGTGTCAAGAATAGTAAAGAGTTTCAGTGGCATATCATAACTAAACGCTAACTCAATTTCAATAATTTCAATATTTTACTGATTTTAACTATTTACAAATCTAAATTTTAACCATTCACATAAATAATATATTATATTGTCATTTTGATTTTCTCGTTTTTCTTGGTTGCCAAAACATATGACTACTATTGGGGCACTTCGGTGGGGGACTTGTACCTCAAAGTTCTAAATGTTACACGTGATCAGAAGTAGAAGACCGTTGTTGAGTATCACTTTACTAAGCCAAGGTAAACGATGTTGGTGGAACAGGAAATAGAGTTAAGTGTTGCCTAACACAAAGTTCAGCTTTGATAAGGATAACATTTAAGTGTAGACTGTAGAACCGGGCCTAAATCATCTTGCTCTATGCCAAAAATATACGTCTGTAATAAAAAACAAATGCAATTTTAAAGACCTTTTATTAATTTAAAATCAATTTAAATTTGGCAGAATATAATAATTACAACTAGACAAATTGCAAAAATAATCGGTTGATGTAGAACCTCTGGGCTGTTTTGCCGTGGTCGATGCATTATCGCAGACGTTTCGCCATTCTTAACATATGGCATCTTCAGTGCTACACGTTCTTTGTTCGGCGGCAGTATGGTTGCTGTATGATCTTAACCGCGTTTTTATACTCTACGGTGCGTTACGGGTTATGGGATTCTGGGGTAATGTGGTTGACTTGTTCCATTACCATTCGTTCCACATCGCAATGTCGTAACTCTGGTCCATCGGGCTGTTACACTGGCCGATGACAAACACCGTCCAGAGGAGTTCAAGTTTCTGCGATCCGTCCTGTTAGCTAACGGATACTCTGGGAAGGACATCGACCGAGCCATAGGCCATGCCGGGATCAAGAGACAGCAAACGTAAGAGGGGATTCAACAACCACCACTGCCTTCTTACCATATATCAACAATGTAACAGACCGGATATCGAGGACATTACGGAAAAAAGGAACGAAAAGAAAGTGTTCACATCAACTACGAAAATAAAGCAGCTTCTACGCTGCCCTAAAGATCAGTTAAATCCTTTACATACGCCAGGTGTCTACTTGGTTCCATGTGGAGATTGTACCAAAGTATACGTTGGAATGACGAAACGAACGGTCACAGCAAAGAAAAAGGAATATCAGCGGCTTGTACGTTTGCCGTGGCCGAACATGCCTGTAAAGACAAGCACAGGGTCCCTTCGAAGATACTAAGGTGTTGATACGGACTACGGGATAATACAATTTGGCAAGAAAAGAAGCAATTGAGATTCTACAATACCCAGACAATTTCAATGTGGAGGAAAGAGATTAGCCGAACTTGGAAACCACTACTGCGAAACAAACAGCTTATGCACCGACATTGCCATTGCGATGTGGGACGAACCGTAACGGAACAGGTCAACCACATTACCCCAGAATCACGTACCAGAGAGTATAAAAACGCGGTTAAGATCATACAGCAACCATTCAGCTGCCGAACAAAGAACGTGAGGCATTGAATCTGCCATTTGTTAAGAATGACGAAATGTCTGCGAAAATGCATCGACCACGGCAAAACAGCCCAGAAGTTCTACATCAACCAATGGACACCGGCCGTGAAAACCTACGAACTCCTGTAAAAATAATAATTTCGGAATTCAGACAAGATCCATATATGATATAAAAGCAATCACGTATTGCGGTCATAATTTATTTTTATCATTTATAATAACCAATAAGTGTATTACCCTCCAGAGTATAATTATTCAACAGCGATTAAAGAGAGCAATAAATGTTTGCCTAAGCTAGCTCAGCTTATTTAGAAAAAAGAAAGAAATAAATTAATAAGTTCGGTGGGTACGGACACTACTAATTACCAGTGGACGCTACTGACCGTTGCGCAACCAAGTCAGATGGTTCCCAACTATACTGGGCATCGAACTTACTCTTAGAACTTTCTGTGACAAAAATACAAAAAACAGCATACTAATATTGAGGTTTATTTCTAAAGTTGCGTTGAAGATAAATAAAAGTTAAATCGCATTAAAGTTACATAAAAGTTAAATTGCATAGAAGTCAAATTGCTATATAAAAATCAGTTTAGAAAGAAATCCCACAACATATTTCGGATAGGTATATGTTTTGGGACATTTTTGGGATTTCTTTCTTAACTGGTTTGTCATATGCAATTTAACTGCAATTAGGTTTCACTCCAGCGGAGGCTGGTACTACGTTCCAAGTAAAATGAAGGATATCGATGTTCTGTTAGATAAGTCTTATTCTAGGTGTAATGTATACTATCCCACGAAGGTTCCAGGTCAAAAGAAAGTTACAGACTAACCAAAGGGTCCAGTTAAAATAAACTATGGATTTCAAGTGAGTGAAATGGAAGTACAAGTAAGTGTAAATGGAAGTATATAAGTAAGCGGCGTGACTTGAAGTGAAGTTCCCAAGTGAAGCGAATTATTGAAGTGAAATTATACTTGAAGTAAAGCCTTCATGTTAAACGGCTTCTGAAAAGCGTTGGCTAGGCGAAATGCTTCCAAAGCGTCACTAGGAACTATGCATTGCAAGTTCTTAATTTCAAGGTTTAATTAATCCGACCTCGTCGCACCTCACGACGCTCGAATAAGAAGGAAAAAGAAAATGGCTCCTCCCAACACGAAGTCTCGCAGCAGCTCAGATTACTTGTCATACATCTGTTGTACTCTGATCTCTGATGATCTCTTCAATATTGTTTCCCAATATTACCACAAAATTAATTTACAAGTATCTACCAATGTTGTGATTATTGGTCCCAGGTGGTTCTCTTACAATATTGTGTCCTCAATATAACCCCAATATAAATTTTCCCGCCTCTGCCAATGTTGTGTTTACCAAAATTGGCCATATATTTGGTTTTACTGTGTGGATTCCCCAATTCTGCCAATGTTGTGTTTATGAATATTAGTCTTAGATGGTTCTTTTACAATACTATGTCACCAATAGTACCACAACATTAATTTTCTAGCTTCCGCCAACCCCAAGTTTATCAATATTGGTGCTAGAAGTGTTTTCTCAATATTGCCCCAACATCAATTTTCTAGCATCTGTCGCAGATTTCAACTAATTGATGAATTGGACTGGTATTGTGAATTTGATTTTTATGAGAATTTGTTCGAAATGTAGAGGCAAATGCTTCGTCTAGATGTCTACCACTTTTCCTACCCTATATTTAAGGAGTCTTATTTTTATTTTAGTTTGTTTTTCATATTGGTAGACAAATTTAAATATTAAAAAATACCTGACGCTACGCTGTGATTGACATCATACTCAATATGGAAATCTTGCTGGAGAATTGATAAATTACTGCACTCAGCAAAAATCAGATATTGATAAGAATTTTGCTTCCATAAATAATAAATATACACATATTTTCAATTGAGAAAAAGTAGCTAAGGTATTAATTATAAGTAGGTATATTGGTATATATTAAAAATAGCTTCAGTTGCTTACCTGTATTTTGTCTAAAGCCATTTTGTATTGGTGAAGGATGCATTTAAAGTGTGATTAATCCTCTTACTGATAAAGATCTTAACACGTATTATGTAGAATTATTTATTTAATAAGGCAGAATTAATTATACGCTAAGTAGTGTTTATGGTAATTACCTATGTATATCTATGGGTTGATGCGGTGTGACGATTTTTAATTTTCATACAAGATGGCACGTTTCCCAAGATTAGTATTTATACAATTAAAAGATCTAAGAGAAATAGATTATTTCAAAGACTTGTCGGCACTCTTTAATAGATACATAATGAGTATACGGGGGAGACTGCATCAAAAATTCATTTATATTTAGTGATAATATAGTACCTAAAATATATAATATCTACAGATATATGACTAAAATAAATTTCAAATTCTATTCTTACACTAAATGCTGATAAATCATACCTACCAGTATGATTGATTTGACTTACATTTATGGATTCCAAAACGTGGATAAGAAGTATGTTCCTATAGTGTTCCGCTTGCCCCTACTAATAGCATGTTGCTTATAAGCTTAGTTAAATAGTACAGGGACGTACCTATCTACCATATGAATTTTCATATTTGCAAGCTCTTATATACTCGTGCAATGTTCGTGAATATGTACCGTACACACAACGGAGGTGCGAACATGGATTTTGATATGAACAATTGACCATATTAGTTAGGTTAGGAAAATCCGGGCGCGAAATGTGTTCCTAAAACAGACCAACAAATTTGACTGCCATGTATTTCTTATGGGAGATGCAAAAGAGTGATTTTTCAGGCGGTAATTTCTCGGGTTTTTTGCATTTGTTAGTATTTAAAACTATCATACGTCAAACTATAAACATATTTCTCTACAATTCAAGCCCAAATTGTTTTTAGACCTATGAGTTAAATATAAAAATGATTTCAAATTAAAATGTCTGTTTTCCATGGACGCACGTCGCGTACGAGTTTTAACATTTCTTACGCAAGAGCGCGAGGCCAGCTGTAAAAGTCAGGTTAAGGGTTATGTTATGAGATTATCGGTGGTTGCTTATTTATTTATTTGTTTATTACTATTTTGGTCAATGTTTATCTTTTTTTTATATTAATGATGTAATAATATACCTACTACGTCTACTTTTATAAAGAAGAAGAAGAATAATGGAAAAAAGGCCCAAATGTGGAGTTCTCCATATGCGAATATAAATATAAATTCAGCGATGTTGCCACAAATACTGGCAGTTTTTAAATTAACACAATGTAATTATAATTTATTATGTAAGAAACTGTTATTAAATAAGTTTATCCAAAAGTACCTCTCAAGTTTTCATTTCTTCTTGTTATTTTAATGATAGAGATTTCATTCTAATTAAAATTTATATTTTTATTATACAATCCTGCATAATAACTGTCATAACTTAGCGTCCGACACCATCGCAAAATTCAAGGACCATGTCAAGCCCCTTCCACTCTGAACCACTGGATCAACGGTTTTTATACAAACATCGCCTTCAAAAATTCGTAATATTTTTATTTCAATAATGTTTAATTAATTTTTGAACAGTCTCTCATCTACTAAAATATGAAGAAATTTATTTATTCTACTTATTTCACTAACATAGGTACACTCTATCACGCCTACAAACGCTCTTAAACTTGAGATCCCATAAGACAATACATTCATTTTTAAAATAGGAACCCCCGCCAATTTGATATCCTAACCTAACTAATACGGTCAATTCACTTTCATCCGATTGTACAGTACTTACACCCCTTAAATATAAGAAATATAAAAAACATCACAGCCTTCGCATGTTAGATAAAGAGCACTCCAAGCACTTCACATGTTAGATAAAGAGAACCCATAAAAAAAGTACCTAGGCACGGCGGCACAGACTAGTCTGTGACCTAGGTCCTAGATTAGACTAGACTAGACTAGAAGTGAAAATGTCGCACCATTCAGTTATACTAGTTATACGAAATATTTTAAATTATATTGTTTATTAATTTAATATTGGCCCTGAAATTAATTTCTGCTTCGACATGTATTGTTATTTTATTGTAAACTCAGCTCTGCCTGCGATAAGCTCTGAAATAGTTCATCTATTTCAGAGCGGAAAATCACGGAAAATGTGCTTCGAATACTATTAAAAACTATTGTAAAATAAATCATTTTTAGTGTTTTCAGTGTTTTATGATACCGTTATAAACCCTACTTCTAGTATTACAACTAACCATAACAAAGAGTAAACATACTGAGGTTAGGATACATAGATAGATATATAGATATATGTCGATAGATGTACAAAAAAATAGATGAAATAAATTGTTGAATCTATAGAAGTCGTATCTTTGTAGAAGATAATAAATATTCTTTTCCATGTAAATCGCGTAACCTTTTGACATATCCGATCTCCATTGTAGCTATCGATGGCCCCTACCGATGTCGCCTGTAGTGAAAGTGGTGGCTATACACGATAAATCACAGGCTGGCGACCGGGAAAATACCACAACGAGGGAAGAGCATCATAAATCGTATTTTAATCATCTATCAAAGAATTACCAATGCGAATGTTATTACCATTTTTTTATTTAAGGACATGTAATAGAATTAGTAAGGCCGAGTTTTTCAATCGTTCATTAAGGTAATTTAAAATTTAACGAACATATTGGTCAGTCAAACTAATCTAAGACTTCTGAAAAATTCTAAGCTACCCGTTTTTTTGCTCGTCAGCGAGTTTAAATCCTTACTATAAATTAAGAAAATAAGTACCTAGTTTTTACTAACCCTTTAAAATCATTAGAATTATTTCGTCAACTGTATCTAAGAACATTAATAAGATCCGTTATTTTAAGGAATACTGCTTAATAAGTGATTTTATTATATGTAATTTTCTATTATTAGGCCAGGAAACGAAGACATTAATTCGGAAATAAATAGTGCTAAAACAGATTATTGTTTTAAGTTGTAGAGTTGACCCCTAGGAGTAATATACCAAAAGTCCCCAGCCGTGCCCCTCGTGCGTTAGACGGGAATGGGGTGGAAAGGGTCGGTTTGTAGGTTTTCGTTGGGGTGGAAAGGGTCGGTTTGTAGGTTTTCGTTATTTTCACGAAAACTAAGCGTCCTAACGAAAAGGTAATTCTATATAAAATAAAAGCAAACTAAATTGTGTATTAAAAAGGTACTATTTATTTGTTTTCGCTAGGAGCAGTAGTACCTAATGGTGTACGTGAGTTTGAAAATTCAAATAGCTAGAAAAAATTGTGCATTGTGGGAGGGTAATGCTTAACAAGTATTTTTTTTTATAATATTACAAGTATTTACAAGATCATCTCAAGTAATTGGTCGAGTTCATCGTTAAGATCATTATCATCGTCGTTGCCATTGACGCTGGCGATTGGAGGGCCGTTGGTACAGGGCGGCAGGCACTGCACCCAAGCGAGCAAGGTATTCCTGCAGCACCTACAACGGCCCCCGCAACCAGTTCGCAAGCACCCACGCAGTACTCGCCAAATATGTTATGGCGGATTTTGGCGCAATGGCCAATGTAGACGTGTGAGACAAGACAACTGGTGGTTGCTGAAACATTAGATTGAAATAGAACAATTGATATGAAACAAGAAAACAATTTAGAGAGATTTTAAGTTTAGAAAGTGCCTCCGAAATCTTAAATAACTCAAAGCCTATTATAAGACCAGCTAGTTTAAATTTGCAACCAATAACCATGAATTATCAACTTGTAAAAATGTACGTAGATTCCATCAGAATCTTCGACGGTAATACATGTGTATTAAGCGATTTTATATCAGGATGCGATGCATTAATAAATACTTTTACAGGCCCTCATCAAGCCGTTGCATTAAATACATATTTATTCAGGTCAATTTATTCGAAATTACATGGATTAGCCCTAATGAGAATTAGTTCTAGATTCGATCTAGACGATTAGCAAAAAGAATTAGAAATGTTCTATTATCCACTTTTGGTGTTCTAGAGATTTAGCTTATCGCCTCAAAAATGTTATGCACCCTTGGCGTTCTTCAATCCACCATAGTATATTGATCAGCTGTATAGGTTATTATTACCCATTATTAAAAGCATCTAGTATATCTAATCTATGACTATAAAAGTGTAACAGTCAGTCCTAGCATTAATTTTTATTTCCTCCTTTGTATTATCATCATCATGTAGGAATACGTTGCTTTCAAGATCTGAAAGAGAAATATCAGCATGAAAATAAGTAGATATAATCACCACATTAAAATTGCCCACACTATATTATATGCTTGCTCTCTATCTCTATCAGCTATTTTCCCTTAGTATGGACTTTTTCTTTATTGCTAGAAATCAAAAACGAAATTTATTGTTTCTACCTTGAAGGATATCATCAGCGGCGAGTGCGATTTACAATGTTTTGTAATGATAATAAATACTAAAGGTAATTGAATAGTCAAGTATAGTATTGGTAAATAAAGGTATGTATTTGTAGTGAAGTTTTCTGTATACATTATTATTACCTACCATATTATCAGCATTGTTAGTGCGATCATAAATATAAAACAGATAAAGACATATGCAATATAAGGCCGTGATCCTTATATAAGGGTATGTCACCTTTTTAGGAAATGATTGGAGTAAATACCTTATGCATGGTATCGAGAAAAATTTGAAAAAGAGGAAATGGAAAAGAAATATCTCAAACCTAACAAAACGTTTTTGCAAGGCCTGGAATTAAATCCGGAAATCTTGGCAGCAATTAGTTATATCATAAAATTGTGATGAAGTGTAAGTGCTCATATATATAACATCGTCCAGAGACAAAGTGAAAATTAATTATCCGCCTTGTCCAATAATTTTCAAACCCTTGCCATATAAGAACATTCCTTATCATTCCGTAAAGCCCTCAGTCAGACGAGTAAGAAAAGTTCCCCCAAGAAGAGATACCAATTCCATTCCAGGCTAGATTAGAATTCCATTCCAGGCTACTCGAGGTACAATGAAAACACCTCGAGAGGCAACTTCCAACTAAATCATGCTGCGCCAGGCAAAATCCAACTATAGAACTCTAATCGATACCATAAATCCCCAAACGAGTACAAGAAGATTGCGAGAATATTCCGCGAAGAGAACGTTGAGTTCAATATATTCACGCTGCCAAAGGTTCGGAGCGATCAGGCTTGGCATCTAAGAGCATTAAAGAGGACCACAAAGTCCAAAGGTTCCACCAAACCTCTGTCCAGAAACAGAAGTTAAAAAGCAGACGAACATGGACCTCGTCCATTCCTTATTGGCCAATATAAAACCAATATAGGCGGTACAGATCTGATGGATGAAGGCATATCGACATGTCGAATCGCTATACGTTCAAAAAATGGTGGTAGAGTATTTTTACTTGGCTAATAGATGCAGCCATTTGCAACTCTTGGGTTATTTACAACAAAAATAATCAGATGCACCAACCAGATTTCAGAAGAACTTTGGTTCTGAACCATCTACCGCTTTATGGAAAGATTCCAAAAAGTGCTGGAAGACCGTCCACATAAAAATTTACCCTTTTACTAAATAGAGTAGCCGATTATGTGAGATATGATAGTAGAGATCACTTTGTGATGACAATTTTCAACAAAATTTAAACAATTTTCTTTGGTTATAGCTAGTGAAGGTAGTTGTTATGAAGGATCTGCAATAATAATAGACTTTTAAAGTTTACAATCACTTTTATGTCTAAGGTTTATATTAGAATATGGAAAATTTAAAAAAATGCATATTTAGGTAAGGTACGTTATTGTATATGATTTTAAGTATAAATGTATTGCTTGAGAAGCAAGTATCACACACTTACCCCTATAAATGTATCCAAGGTCATGGTGCTAAATGGTCCGATTTGTAAACACAGTTCCCGATTACATCTCAGCATCATAATCAGCGCCAGTTTTTGTACTGATATTGGTAGGTCATACCAGTTGGTCTCGTATACAGCAGTCCTAATACCACTGAAGCTCTGAAATATTTTCATGGTTTAAAATACCACTTCCAAGAAATACTATACACTTGGAAATTAAATATATCAAGGACGTAAACAATATTTTTTTGGTATACGCTCCCAAAAACGCTATTTTACGATCTTTTAGTCTCTAAAATAAGTATTTTTCGCGGACTCAGTCCCAAAAAGTTGCCATGGCAATTTTTGTGGATCATTTAGGTAAATAAAGCATAAATGAAACAATTATGTTTACATTAAACAATCTAGTTACTATAGTGACATTAAAATCCGTAAAAAAATATTTGCTCTGATTATATTAATTATACATTGAATGTGTTTTTTGGGAGCTTTAACCAAAAAATATTGTGTTTCTACGTTCATGCAAAAAACAAAACTTTATCGAACTATATTTAATGCAGAAACTGGTTCTTTATTGCACTAGTGCAAAAAATATTTTTATTGCACTCTGTCATTCTACTACAGTGTTTTGACAGAAATATAAAAACCCCCCAAAAACCCAAAATTTCAAAAATGAAACTAAGAAAACGAAAACCCAAACAAAGAGACAGACCTATAAGAGGGCGGGTAAAAGTGCTAAGAAAATACAATAATAATAGCAATAATAAAATTGTATTAAACTTTCTACCGCAACGAATAATATTTTTGTTAACACTTTTAGAATGTTTTTTTATTTAGTTTTAGTATTTTATTTCTTGTATGTGTAGATAAGTTGTGTAGAATATAATAATATTTATGAATCTCGTTGGCGTTGTTTAATTCTACCTTCTTGATAGAACATGTATTGTACTATCTCCAGCTCAAATTCATCACATTACATCGCTAAGTCCTATCTCCAAATTTATTTTTATTAATTAAAATTAAAGTGGTGCTCGGATTTCTCTGAAATTTATAGATTATAAAAGTATTGTATTTCCACTGTAATTTTTTTTCCTTGAAAATTATTAAGAGCAACAAGAAATCACTTAATAAAACTTTAAACGGCGTTTTCTCCATTTTAAGGTTTGAGGAGATAGAACAAACCAGATCTCGGTCGACGATTAGTTGTCGTTTGAGATGTGTTCCGGACAGCGACAAAATGGGTATTGGGTATAAGACGGCGAAATTATTGAAATCATCGTGGAGATTTAAAATATGATTATAAAATGTATTATATAAATAAAAACTTACTTGGTGGGTTATTTCATTGGCGTGCCAATAGTTCACTGAGAGTCTCATAAGCATGCAAAAAGTAAAAGGCAATACCCGCACGATACTCATAAAGGTAGTCTCATTCTGAAAACGTAAATTGATCGTCAAAATGGTCTACGATTAAGTATAATAGGCCGTAGGTTTAAAATCCAAATGGGAAATAATTGCTACAAAAGGTTTTATTGTTTTAATGGCTTCATTTGGTGCCTAATGACTATCCTAGGTTCCCCCCCTCGGCGGAGTTGCGAAGTTTAAGTGGTAGGGGGAAAATATGTGTCCCCAAAAGGGGTATTTTTGCGGTTTTACGGTTATATCTCGTAAATGACTCACAATATCGAAAACATTGTACCACTAAAAGTTGGAGGGCATCAAATTCTGCATTGAATGAGAGAATCTATTATAGACAGATGCATCTATTAGTGATAAATCAAGTAGTGATGATTATATTTCTTAGTAACAAAAATTGTAATTAAATGTATAGACATGAAAAAGGGGAAAAATAGGTAGGCATACAAATTTCACAGACGTCGACGTTTGATTCTCGTTGGGCGACTCGGCTCCTCAATGTCTGCGATTTCGAATTCCTGAATTTTCGTCGTTTCGATGCAGTTTAAAGCTGTTGGAAATAAATACTTTTGATGGGGTCGTTCCTCTCCCAGGTATTGAGAAATATAATATATCTTTGCTGATAGTGCGGCTAGGGGACTGAGCATGACGAGGAGGTCCGTATCTTCACCAATTACCACAACTTTCTCACGCCCCTGTGATACCTCAAAGGCCGTGGCAACAATCAGGTGATCTGCGTCTGGAACTTTACGGAAACGGTGGTTCAAAAAATTCACTTTACATCTCATCGAAGGCAGAATTTATTCCTCTATAACTTTTTTATGGACCACTTTATTTATAGATGGGTTAGTTTAGAAGATGTTACCAAAAGGCAGAAGTTAAAATGAATTTTTTTCATAAATAGGTATGAAAAATTTGTCCAGCTTTGATGAGCACTAGTATGGGAACGAGTGGTCCAAAGAATATGGTCTCATTCAATGCAGAATTTAATGCCCTATAACTTTTAATATGACAATGTTTTCGATTTTGTGTTATTTACGAGATATAACCGTAAAACCCTAAAACACAACTCCGCTGGGAGGGGGGGGGACCTGGGGGTAGTCATATTGGGCAACAAGTGAAGCCCTATATTACAAATATCTGAATGATAAATTCTATAAACCTATTAGTTTTTAGACATGCTTACCATAACCAAGTCCACAGCAAGCGAGGCTAACTGCGCAGAGCTCTGCAAGAAATCTACGACCATATAGTTTCTGAATGCACTATTCAGTTCATTCACAAACCTGCAAAATATAATGATTGTAAATTTAAGGCTCGAAATGGACCAGAACGCTGTTCATTTCAAGAGAAACATAATCTACGACAAAAAGTATTCATTTAACCAAATGCAATTAAACATATACCATACATACTACTGATAAAACATATACCATACATACTTTGATAAACCTTACACCATACATACTACTGGTGAAGACGAGGCCGGCGTTGAAGGTGTAAACTATGTCTTCACGGACGGATAAAAGAAAAAGGATGGAGCAGGCTGTGGTATATATTCCAGGAATCTGCGACTCCGATGCAGCTGGACTATGGATAAAAAGATAAAAATGCCAGTGTAGTACAAACAGAACTCGCTGGTATAACCATAGCCGCACAAGAGATTACTCGCAGAGAAATAACGGGCAAGACAATAAGAATCTGCACAGATAGTAGACAATCACTACTGGCCCTGAAAAATTATAAAATAACTAAAGGATCAACATGGGAATGTCACCAAGCACTTGTGAGAGCATGTCAGATGAATAACATCTTCCTGTGCTGGGTCAAAGGACACTCACAATGCAACAGCAATATAGAAGCTGACAAACTGGCCAAGAAGGCAGCCAACCTGAGTATCCTTGGGCCTGGTCCTTCAAGTACGCTACCATTTGCAGCGAAACTTCAATTAATAAAGGAAAACACCCACATAAAATTTAAGACGTTATGGGATGAAACAAGTAGCTGTCAGCTGGCCAGAAATCTCTTGAGATATCCCAGCGAAGAGACGGCGAGGAACTATCTGGAAATGTCCAGGGGTAAACTGCGATTTGTTACAGGAATCCTAACCGGACACTGCCGGGTAAGGAAACACCTCTATAACATGAGACAAAGTGACACACCCATCTGCAAAGGATGTGAACAAGAAGATGAAACGATCGAGCATGTACTTTGCGAATGTCCCGCCGTGTCATCGACCAGAGAATCCATATTGGGGGAACGTTGGCCTTCTATGGCCAATTTGAGGGAAATGCCCCTGGACAACATCATCACCTTTTGTACAACATTGGACTGGTCGATGACCTAGGGAGACATTTCCCTCACGGAGGAAGCACAAGGGGCCCAATGGGGCAATCTCGATCCGCACTCCGGACATATTCCAGATTCCAGATGCAATTAAACATGAGTCATCGCAAAAACAAACAAAAAACAATCAAAAACATAAAAAATAAAAAAATAGAAACCAAGAAAAAAGAGGCATTTATGACAAAAATAATAATAAAATATAAATTATAAAAGACCCACCAAAATACTTACTAACGTAGAATTAGAAAATTTGTACCAACGCTTTTTAGCCCAATGCTTATGTAATTTAACAACTAACCAATATAACTAATAAACTAACACCTGCAATTCCATCCAAATCCCAAACCATATGTCGTAGGCGAAAATACTAGAAAACGGAAACGTCTTGAACAAAGTTGAACGGAAAACAGAAAAAATACGGCAAAAGTGTCCTGAGAAGGATAGAAGCCAAAGCAAATTAGCAAATCACGTGTACGATCATCGCACTAGATATGTCACTCGTATATTATCTGTTCCCTTTTGCTTTTATTTTGTACAATATACCTACATATTTGCTCTTTTGCTTTTTATGTATATTTTTCTTAGCCAAGATGCACTATGATGCATAGATGATGCACTATCGGCTATAGTGCATGTAAACTCGGAAAAACATCTGTATTCGGCATATTATCTTTATTTCTATAATACCGGGCCGCATAACGCGCATCAAGCTCTAGCAACTGTTACATTCCGTATGTGGGTTTGGCACCGATTTACATTCCATACACATATTTCGCACTCCAATTCGACTCTGACCAATGGCATTGCGCTGAGTGCCAAATACATATACGGAATGTATAAATGCCGGCCGGTCAGCATACCAGAACTTTTGAGCGTGGGCGCACGTATGTATTGCTTTTGAAAAGCTGAAGTGAACCAAAAGTATGTTCACTGTGTGCCTCTCGATGATTTTTATAGGTATTCATTCGTACAGTAAGAGTAGTATATGTGTTGTGTTGTAGTCGTAGTTGCAGAACAATGAGTTTGGTAAATTGGTTTATAAAAGACAACATTCATCAGTCTATTGAGAAAAAATTAAATGCAATGAAGAGAATAATGATTGCAGAGATCTTCCCCTCAATAATTTCCTTACTGCAAGTAACATGTTAACAACCGTCAGGCGCGGATATAGGGGCGGCTTTGTTCAGCCGTCTGAATGTAATTTTATTTTGAAGTCATTAAATATTAAAGTAAAGCTATTTTAATTAATAGTATTTTGAATATGACATACACACATATATGAATATGACATAATAAGACTAATCTTTTGAAGTCATTTCACCTTGGTTGCGCATGATGATACGCCTTTGAGCAGTAAAGACACCAAATCGCCGGCTTGTGCATGCAGGTGTCTTCTAAGTGAGCGAGAAGGGAAATGGGATTTATATGAGTTGAAGAGGGATAGAGACCGATAAGCCGCGATAAGATGGTAAGCCGCGGACTGGAGACCCTAGTTCTATTCACAAGAAATTGTGGCGGTATACTTACACTAAATATCCTTTTGTATTGCATAATGATGTGATTTACCGCTTCTGTAGTAATTAGTACGGGTTTTCTTTGTAAAATGCCAATTTTTTACTCTAGCTTGTATATCAAACGAAAACACTATAGTAACTTGAGGTCTCCGCCTGCACACTGAGAACGACACATGACAGTACTAATTAGGCAGAAGATATGCTTACATTATTATTTCCTTGTGTATTAAAATACATTCCCTCATAGTAATGTATTGTGCTTCCTCTTGACTGCAATTCATTTCCCTCATAACTTTCAACGCATATTTATCCATGTTCGATACAATATGTATAAATATATTAAGTTGGCCCACAGCAAATGTAACAAAGGAAAACGTTATTATCTCTGAGAAAATAACGAAAAGGGATCCAAAACCGATATCCATGTACTGCCATACAAGAGTTGGTAGGTAGTGTTCCTGTGCACTGTAAGGATACCATCTAGAGAAAAGCAAGGGTCTTACGATTACAGTTTCGTTCCTCTCTGGAAAGAATATCTCCCTGTCTTCTACAAATAGGGGCTGCATCCAGTATGCAGATACCACTTAAAAAATAAATAAGCTTGCATATGGGCAAAACGGATATACAAATGAGGCATACAAAAAAAGGCAAGGATCATTACAAAATATTTTTAAAGGATAATTTGTCACTATTAGCAACATTGTCAGGTGCTTCAGCGCCATTCGTCGACACGAGACCTCCGTAAGACGGGCCGGGGACAAGAATTTGTGACGGTCTGGTCTGGTCACGGCATAACGTAGTATACACGGAGTAAAACAGAATATATTTTAAAACAAACTGTTACTTATGAAAAAATAACTTGAAAGGGGGTTTCCACATCACCATAGAGATACCCTAATAGATGCGTTGGTACTTACGCAGGCTTCGCCAGTAGCTCCACTAAAACCGATTGCAAAACGAATATCTAACAATGAAATTTCAATAATTTTCTCTTTGATCTATCCTTATCTTGGCTGTCAATTTTATTGTTGATTGTTTTTCAATAATTATTAAAGAATATATTGGAAAGAATATGACTAGTTTTGGTTAATATTGATTTTAGTGTTTTGTTACATAAAACACAACTTATGTTTTACATCCAATGTTTTACAATATAGCGACGAAACATGGACGATAGCGACGGGAGCGCGGAGAAATGTTTTCTATCTTTGAAGCGTGTGGTACCATCTAGCGGAAATAAGTATACTACAATTTGATCTATTCGGACGAGGCGTTTCATATAATTATAATTGAACTTCACTTAAGGTAAGTTCGTTTAATTTTATAAATATACATTACTACAAATTCAGATTTTTTCATACAATTTAGCAACTCTTCTGAAAGCGACTCTGTTGAGGTTAGCGAATACCTTAAACATTTAACAAGATATGCTTTAAAACAACCATCAGAATTATTCCTTGAATTTTCTATTCAAGCCTATCAAATATTTAATGAGCTTATTTCAGATAAATATGAAAGCGAGTTTTTAAAAAGATGTAAACAGGATCATTTTGCGGAATTTGTGTATTATGTAACAAAACACTAAAATCAATATTAACCAAAACTTCTTTCTCTTCTTCTTTCCAATATATTCTTGTAATAGGTCGTGTAATAGGTCACCAGACCAGTCTTGTGACGTCATTGTCGTCATATTTTTGATTTTACCGGCCTCTACCTTACGGAGGTTTCGATCGAGATAATTATTCATGTTGCTTCGGGTGCCCTGCACCAATTCAAGGTAAACATAATAAATATTTTGTGTTTTAACATCTGAAATACTAAATGGGTTATAGGTGAAGCAGTTGTAATAGGTTTTGGAATTACATGATATGATACATAATAGATAATTACATACTAGAATTACATAATAAATACGCGCTTTAGTATTTACATACTAAAAAAGTTAGGTTATGTAAACTTAAACTAAACCGCGAATTTTAAATGTAAATGAGTTGCATTCCGGGCAAAACGAATCAAGATCCTTTTTGCCCGAACTGTGTGATTCGCTTTTCCCGATAGAAAGTTTCTGTTTCTGAAAGAACTGTTTCTTTAACAGATGGTGTTCAATTATAAAAGAAAGACACAAAGGGGTCTTGGATGGGGCGAGGACAAAATGTCATCCGCTTTGAGAGCAATAGAAAACAAAGAAATTAGCTTACGCCAAGCTAGCACAACTTTTAAGATACGAAGACTACAGGAATAAAATAAGGTTTGTCACAAAGAAAGAATTTTTAGAAACTAGCATTTTTAATATTAATTTTAAGACAAAATACACATGTATAAAATAAATCTAAGAGAGGTATCTTACAAAAATACTCTTAAATCAAAGGTGTAAACAGAACATAAGAACTAAACATACTTTTCGCAAAAAAAAAACAAAAATTACGGCCAACTGCACTTATTCAAGAATAAAACAAGGAATGTCCATCACGCTTTGCAACATAGGAACCAACATCATGCTCTTCTTTTGTGTAGTTCATTATCTCTTTCTAGGATTCTCATTTCGTTTCTCTGTGATCTGTGACCGTCCTTTCTAAGTCTATTGTCTATTTATATCTGTAGTAAACTTATCACATATACTGCATGTGTCGGTGCGAGGGTATCCGAAACTGATATTAAATCTGGTGTTAAACACCATTCTATAAGTTTCATAGGAACATTTTACATCCGGATATAGGTCTTTGAACATTGCATTCATTTTCTTAATATTTAGGTCTTCAGGAAGATATAACTTTTTTGATTTATTTACGCTATAATGCGATTGGATAGGGCTGGAACCTTTGATGTAATGATAACACTCAAAGTAGTTTCCACAAACACCAAAACACTTTTACTTCGCTTGACGCGCGTTTCGCCAACCAAGTTGGCATCATCCGGAGACGATTAAAACTGCAGCTTTAAATCGTTAGCTTTAAAAATTGCGAAACGCGCGTCGAGCGAAGTAAAAGTGTTTTAGTGTTTGTGGAAACTACTTCAAGTGCTATAATGCGATGTTCTTCCTTTAATCGAAGATATATGGTCGCATATTTTTTAATAGGATTCTGCGGCCAATTTATTAGTTTTGGAACTGTGCTTACTTTGCATATCCTTTGGCCAAAGGCCACGCTCCATTAACGATTTTTGTAGGTATTCTAGTTTACCTTTTGTGATTCCATGGTTCACAATAACAGCCTTGGTGCAACTGCTACTTCTTTTATAGTTTCTCCCGTCTGTATTCTAATTAATGTTATATGCAAAACTGCTTTGATGGTAAGAAGCTTCTATCTCTGGTTTCCGGCTTCTACGTCTTTTCACTGGCACTAGTGATATTAATCCGCAAATATAGCTATTTTGTTCGTTATGTGATGACAGGTTAAATTTTGACAAAACATCAATACGCTCGTTGTTACTAATACCTATTCTCGAAACATTTTAACCGCTTGCAATTGAACAAGGGTCACCTTATTCATGGGAGGAAAGCTTAATCTTTTTCATGACATCCTGAACTCTACCACTCTTTTGCCTTTTTTTAGTATTAATACAATAATTTGTGACATCATCTTTAAGAGAAAACAGAACAAACACAATAAACCAGGCTCTAGTATTGTAATTTTCTACCATAACATTCCAACATTCTACCATACCATAATATTCCACATTAAGCATGCATGGACAACCCCAGTTTTATTCAGGTAACGTATGGACATCCTTAGTTTAATTCCAGTACAGTACAGTGCCTAATTTAACAGAATTATGACAAATAATATGACATAAGTATATAAATAAACATAACCTAAACACAACATAAATAGATCATCAACATAATATAAACATAATGTAAATACAATTTCTTGGCCATCAGTTTTGAATCTACTTATTACATAGGGGACGTTTTGTTTGTCATTTTGTCGTATACTGGTTATACTGGTAACACTGCACAAATATTTGTGGAAATCACCAGTCATTTTGAGCTTTTGTTAGTGCTAGCAGCAAATTATGTAAGACTAGGTTTTCGACGTTTAATAATTTAGATATGTATTTCCTTCCGTCTAAGCCTTGACGCCTTAAAAGTGACTAAATACTAGAAACTCTAACCAAAAATATTAAATTCAAACTTTGTAAACTATGAAAACATCATTGGAGACATTGTTCCATCATTTTAAATATCCTGTCAATATATCGTCAAACTTATAATGTTTGTCAAGTTAATATCTTACCTAGGACAGAGGCGACGAGGAACACTTTATTATAATCGTGATTTCGCTTCACAAAAGATGTGTAAATATTGGTAATAACAGCATCTTTACTGTTGAAAACTCTCTGCTCTAAACGAAGCATCTCTCTGATGATGAATTGCACTCTGCTTGTGTTAACAACCAAAACTCTTGCAAGTGTGGCTGTATAAATAAATGTTACGGATATATTTCCCATTAGTTCACCTAAGAAAATGACTCGAGCGTTTACAATGACAATTAGTTGAACAGCTGAACTCGATAGTACCGATATGTAATAGGCAAAGATGCATGTAGAATATATTCTGTATAGCCGTTTGTAACTTGGGTCCTCTTCAAATACGATTGGCCATACGCCAATTACGCCGTTCAAGTACATTGCGATCTTTAGGTGAATATTCTTAGGAAACATCTGCAAAAGCCAGGAATTAATTAAATGATAGTAGGAAGTGCAAATACAAAATAGATGGGTATGAATATGAAATAATATAGTAACATGAAAAGAAGAGGATGAGGAACAGGCAGAGAAATAGGAAGGAATAGAAAGTGGGATAGGAAGGGAAAGAGAGAGGGTGAGGGATAGGGAGAGCTAGAGGGAGAGAGAGGGAGAGAGAGAGAGGTTGGAGAGGGGGAGGGGAATGAGAAAGAGGAAGGGAAAAATAAAGGGAAAGGGGGAAAGTAAAAGGGGAAAGCAAAAGGGGAAAAGAAAAGAGGAAAGGGTAGGGGATAGGGAAAGAGGAATAGAAATGACACTAGGAATATGAATAGAGGAAGAGGAAGAGAAAGCTTCTTCTTCTTTTCCTCTTTCTTTACAACCGTACTGATTATGCATCTCTTAAATGACTACTAGGTAGTACACTGAAAACCAACTAGCACAATGAATTGAAGTTGGAAGAATACAACTATAAAGTTTGCCACAGAGCAGAGAAGATTTAATATAAAGACAATGATGGCGTTACTTACTAGATAATGAGTGATGCTTGTCGACAACAGGGATCTTTGGATTAGAGCATACGATTTTAACAATTGGCTTGAGCTACCGGGAGTTTCGTAATTTGTGATTTATTAATCATTGTTAATTAACTTGTTAATCAACAATTATTATTAGATTGTGCATATGGTAAAGAAAATACAGGATATTTGATACAAGGAGACACTCCAAATTTCATTGTAATATAAAATAGACAAATAGACAGTTTTACGAACATTGTTAAGTTGATTAGACATTTAAAAAATGAAAGAGTTCACTTAATTTCTGAAATTATGTTTAGTTTGAAAATATAAAATATACCACCTTGTTTATCTTTACTTTTAAAAAACCAATAAAAAATGCGACCAAAATATATTTATTTGGTCATATTTTTACAATAGATAAAAATGAAGAAATTGAATCGAATTTAATTGAATGAAAATGAAATAACACACTGTATTTTAGTTTTTTAACAAAAAATGTGAAAAATTTAAGTACTTTGTATCTTCGTGCATATATAAGTATGTATTGTATTTAAAATCTTAATTAATTATTAGCCTTAGCTACTTACCTCGTTCAACGCCATTTTGTATTGGTGAAGTATGATCTAAAAGTGTTATCACATCCTGAGGAGAAATATATTGCCACGTATGATGTTGAATTATAGATCGTGATAGAAATAATTATATAGTAAGCAATGCACCTAAGTAGATCTACTTTCGATACAGGATGGAACTTTTCCCAAGTATTTTTGCAAGAAATTTTAATAGTACGGATACTTAGGTACATTTATAATATACTTAAGTAATGTACAATTAACAAGTGAGAGAAGAAAATACTGTTGCAAGCACATCCGCACTCTTTAATGGGTAATAATGATTATATATTGGGGAGGCATCAGCGTTAAAGTAATTTTTCTACAATCGCCTCAATAGTAGGCTTTTGCGCTTTCAATTCTCAACGCAAAGTACGCCATTTCCTATGATGACATAATTGTCATCCATAGCCGCTTTAAAGCGGCAATTACCGCTCGCTTCTTTATTATAAATTCCTTAGCAGGCGCTTGTCATTCAAAAATGACACATGAAATGTAGCTAACAAAAAAAACTTCGGTTCATACGGTGAGCTCGTAAAGTTTGGAATAAATTCAATTAATCGTTATTGAAGAATTTTCACAGGAAATCCTCGGACACGTCAACCTTATTTTATAAAATGTCACTTTTTTCAGCCATCGATTTTTTTTTGTTTTGTTCGTTTTTGAGTTATGACGTCATCGACAATTTTTTTAAATGACAACCCATATTTTTTTTCACGGATTTCGATAGAGCACATTTTTCTGAGTGCGAATATGTCAAAAACATAGTACCTTTAACATTAAAGTTTTCGAGATATTCGGTTGCAAAGTTTATAAAATGTACCATGGCACCATGCATAAGCTATCTGGCGGGTCAAGATTTTTAATAGCTTATTGATTCTAATAGCTTATAGCTTATTACATTTTAAAAGATTAAGGAGTAATATTATTTATTTTGGTAGCTTATCGAACATTTTGAAAGATTTGGGAGTAATCTGTTTAATTTTTTAACAACAATTTAAACAAATAAAAAAATACTTTAACAAATAAATGATAAATAATTAAAGTAAAAAATAAAATCAGAGTAAATTTTCAGTGACCTCCATTCACTTCCTGGCAATATCCCATCCGCCACTGAAACTCCTGCAGAACCTTACCAACAGTATCGGGTTGAATGGTTCGAATTTCATTGCGAATTCTGTCCTTTAATTCTTCGATGGTATTTGGTCTATTGAAATAGACTTTGCTCTTTAAATAGCCCCATAAAAAGTAGTCTAGGGGAGTGAGATCTGGAGATCTAGGGGGCCATTCGATAGTTCCCCTGCGACCAATCCAATGGTTAGGAAATACATGGTTTAAATAATCGCGAACGATCACTGCAAAATGGGGTGGTGCACCGTCTTGTTGGTACCATATCGTGTGATGGGGCAGATCTGGATCTACGTCATTTGGGTAAAGTACCGCAAGTGCAGGGACTAAGTCGTCTCTTAAAAATTCTAAATATATTTCACCTGTTAATACGCCTTCAAAGAAAAATGGGCCCAAAATACGATTACCTACAATACCAGCCCAAACGTTAACTTTTTGTGGAAACTGACTACGAGTTTCCATTTTCCAGTGTGGATTTTCAGGAGACCAATATCTACAGTTTTGCCGGTTAACTGTGCCGTCGAGATAAAAGGTAGCCTCATCAGAAAAAACAATATTGCGTAAAAATCCGTCGTCATCAATCAGGCGTTGCAACATGGTTTGGCAAAACTGTAACCTTCGGTCAGGATCATCTTCGTTTAACTCTTGGACCAAAACCACTTTATACGGATGCCATTTGTTCAATTTCAAATATTTCAAGACGGAGCTTTGAACTATTCCGTTGTTTGCCGCCACTTGGCGGGTGGGTAAATGGGGATTTTCTTGAAGCTCTAGTAGAACATTCAATTTAACATTGTTGCACTGGTGGACGACCCGTTCTAGGGCGATCTCTCGTATGACCCACTTCTAAAAACTTTTGTTCTATTTTGCTAACGGTGGACTGTGTAATTGATTCTCTGTTTGGATATTTGTTGTTAAATAAACGGCAAACTTCTACTTGTGTGCGAGCTCTGTCCCCGTAACCGATCATCATCAAAATTTCGCTTCTTTCCCTTTCACTCAAACGACGGACCATTTTTAAATAAAATGAATTATGATGGAATAATGATTAATCAACTTACTTAATGATATTATTCAACTGATTAAAACACAAACTTGCGAGGAAAAACTTCAAAATTGTGACAACTGTCAAAACTGTTGTTTTTCCTGCGCTTTCTTGATAAATGATTAGCATTTGGTCATCGCTTGTATAATTCATTCTTAAAACTTTGCAACCGAATATCTCGAACACTTTAATGTTAAAGGTACTATGTTTTTGACATATTCGCACTCAGAAAAATGTGCTCTATCGAAATCCGTGAAAAAAAATATGGGTTGTCATTTAAAAAAATTGTCGATGACGTCATAGCTCAAAAACGAACAAAACAAAAAATATCGATGGCTGAAAAAAGTGACATTTTATAAAATAAAGTTGACGTGTCCGAGGATTTCCTGTGAAAATCCTTCAATAACGATTAATTGAATTTATTCCAAACTTTACGAGCTCACCGTATATAAACATATGTCAAATACATACAAGAAGACACTGTATTAAGCGATTGTAGAAAAATGTTGTATGTATTACGAGCACAAACTGCCATTGCCGCTTTTGAAAGAATACCTAATAAATTTCTTTCGCAAGCGGCAATGCAGTGCTTTGCGCTCTTAACACACAAATAACTATTATGTTATGACAAATTGTATCGGTTTGCCGAAAACATCTACTGAGAGAGCATTACATGAATTACATCCACAAACAACAGTGGTTTGTGGACATAATCCATCGCAGGTAGGGGTGTTTGCACTGAGTAGATGTTTCCTGCAAACCACACATTTATTTTCTTATTTCTTTGCTATAGGTATATCTATTTTTATAATAGTTTATCTTGGGATGGTAGCAGTGCAGGCTCCAATGGATTACTCGTTTGCAAAATATGCAGACCGCAATCTGTTTTGTGATTTGTGTAGCTGAGGCCGTTGTCTGTATAAAAAAAAACATGTAGCCGCGCATGCGCATGGTGCCTCTCAACTCGCAACTCTCCGACTGAGCAAACATTGGCCAAATAGTGTGGTTGCCGATTGTCTACGTTTCTTTGAATAATATTTAACGTATTCAGTCAGTGGTTTTGTAGAAATATGTCTCTAGAAGTTGTGAATTTGTAGGGAAAAAACCCGAGTGAATTAGTGTGTTTGTTTTGAGATTTGTCAGGGTAATTAGTGAAGGAACCGACCCATTTTTCACTATAGAACGTGCAGCAAAAAGACGTAAAGAAGAAGTGAGATTTTGATAGACTATATGATCCAGAATGTACTGTCCAGCGTTATTCCTTGCACAGAAATTGTATGGCAAGCTAACGTAAGTGAGGAAAAAGTTCGGCGTCGAGAAAGAGATCTATATAAGGAAAAACAATGTTGAATCCTGTACAGCAGCACCAAGTCGCGATGTCCGCCGATCTCCGAGGAACACTAACAACAGTATTTTGCAAGAATTGTTATGTTTGATATCCGGCCAGCAATCAAAAAATCAAATGTAAACACCGTGTGTGTTCTGAACTATCGGCGGCACAAAATATTCTTAATGCTGCACATGTGAAACATGATAACGTTTTCCCATCAATAAGTACCTGTCAGATACCTCAGAATTTATTGGCCATCGAAATACTATAAAGCGTGTTACGGTGAGTACATATGGGTACCAAGATAGTCAGGAAATACACACTGGTTTGTTTCCTGTCGTCTAAAATACCTCAAGAAATATTAGATACAGGGTTGAATTGAAAGATAAATTCGAATTTTAATTGCCAAATATGGTGAAATGTTATTGTTTTCGCATCCAGCGGATAGATCAAAACCTTCTATGGTATTTATGGCGAATATCCCACTCAGTGAAGTAGTGGAGCGTGTCCGTCACTTGTAAATGTAACTCGTCTGTCACTTGTAGATGTAAATAATATCAACATGTGTGCAAAACAACTCAGGGGGAAGACAATGGCTGCTGAACTCTGACCGGATGAATATTTATGTGACAAGGCACTCGTAGAAAATTCAATTAGGTAATAAAATAGAACTGTGATTGTTCAGTGCAATAAACCAAAAATTAGGAAAAAGTTCTCTTCGGAGGGCCATAGCAAAATTTTGTGATATTGTTTGCTGTATCGCGGAAAAGAAGACACCTAAACACGTAGCATTAGCTGGATCTGCTCATCACCTTACCGAAACATTTAATCAATATTAAATAAATTGGGGCATAGTATTAACTGTAAAGTATACGTAAGAACATTGTGCGAAACCCATTATTTATTTACATGGAACATCGACAATAATTACTTCAATGAGGAAACTTTAATTGGGAAAAATTCTACACACGTGACCGCTATGGTTGTATACCAAGAACAAACTTCTTTACGGAATGAAATATCGCGTAAACTAAGCCCTGCAACAGCGGATGGGTACTGGGAATTAAAAATGTTGGATTACTAAGATATAGGTATCATTGTGCAATAACGAAGGCAAAATCAAACTCAACATTGAATTATGACAAAACAAGCTGTTTGTTAGATAACACCCACAATTCACAAAATGTAAACCTTTTATGGGTCTTGCGTAGACTGATGTGTGACGAGGAAAAACGCAATTTTAGGAGACCTTCCACTAACGTCATTTCTGGATGAACTCCGTTGCAACAACTTCTGTCCTCATTATCAAAAGTTACCCATATCAACTGTTGGCTTTTGTCTGGTTATTCCTCATGCTAAATAACATATTTTGCGAGTGCACAACGTGTTTAACAACTGGTTGCGGGTGCCGCAAAGCAGGCATACCCTGCTCGCTTGTGTGCAGCACTTGTGTGTGCACTTGAGTATCAACGGCGACGACGATGGTGATAATCTTGACGATGAACTCGACCAATTACTTGATATAGCCTTGTAAATACTTGTAATATTATAAAATTTTCTACTTGTTAAACATTACCTCCCACAATACATCATTTTTCCAGCTCTTTGCATTTTCTAGCTCACGTACGCATTCACTAGTTAAAATGCTCCTATAGTTAAAAAATAAGATCTTTTCAGTAGACAATGTAATTTGCTTCAAATTGCGTCAGAAATAATTCATATTTGTATAAAAACCAATTGTATAAAAATATACTGCCATTCCTAATTCCAAATAGCTGCCAGGGTCGGATTCCCTTTGTTTTCGCATTTCACAAAATTATTTTTTAACATAATTTAAAAAATACTTTATTCATTTTTCTTATGAGTTATTTGAGAAATAATAACAATTAATAAAATAGGAACTTTATTTTAAAGTAATAAACATTATACGTAGGTACATACAAAATTTAATAATTTATATACTTAGGTAGTCTCAATTGAAGCTTTGGTGGAATCAGAATCCGCTCATGGGTGGAATCAAAATTTGATGGTTTTAAGTTATATAAGTAAAATTATTATGTTTTCCATTTGACGCCACAATTGCATATTTTCAATGTTAATTATTAGTTACAGTTACTTATCTATAAGAAGTTGCATGGACACAGGTCTTGATTTAAGGGTTGAACGCTTGGAGTTATATGGCTTCAATAATTTTATCCATTTACACGCCACTGAAGGGTTGTAAATTGATTTTTTGATTTGGTGTAAGTATATCGTAACTTAAAGCATTACTAATTAAATAACGTGTGCTAAGTTAACAGTTGTAGCGAGGATTAATTAAGTCATATCACTCAAAACTTTAAGCTACAAAAATTAACCGTGGTGGAAATTACAAAATTCGTTGCTAGAAAATCGTTGCTAACTTCACACCAATGTAGGAATTTTATTGTTTTTATATTTTTCGTAAATTAAATTTCTTAAAAGTTTGTTTGTGGCCAAGTCCAAATATCTGGATATTCCTGCATCGGATCTCTTTTTAGGGTTCCGTACCCAAAGGGTAAAACGGGACCCTATTACTAAGACTCCGCTGTCCGTCCGTCTGTCACCAGGATGTATCTAATGAACCGTGATAGTTAGACAGTTGATGTATTTCTGTTGCCGCTATAACAACAAATACTAAAAACAGAATAAAATAAATATTTAAGGGGCTCCCATACAACAGCGTGATTTTTTTGCTCGTTTTTGCTCGACTTTGATAACGGCTTGAAATATTCACAGAATATTTAGTTATATATTCACTTTATAAATAAATAATTAAAATAAAACAAATATTTAAGGGGGGCTCCCATACAACAAACGTGATTTTTTTGCTCGATATTGATAACGGCAACAGGTAGACGTTAAAACAGAATAAAATAAATATTTAAGTGGGGTTCCCATACAACAGACATGATTTTCTTGCCGTTTTTATAGATAATGGTACGGAACCCTACGTGCGCGTGTCCGACTCACACTTGACCGGTTTTTTCTTGTTTTGTTTCTTTTCTTTACAAGCTGACATAAAGTACTGTAAGGAAGCTCTGTTGGCTCTGACACTTTTCTCAGCACTGTAGATTTGCTATCTCCAATGTGTACAGGATCTTGTTTTAGACACACAATTAGACAAATTTGTTTCGCTTGTTAGTCCAAAAATAAATGTTTCTTTTTTTGTGAAGTTCCTTCTTCTAAATACTCGCCTATTACTCTGAATCGTCGGATTCAACCTGGGGTTCTATCAAATTAATAGCAGGTTAGTTTTCAGTATCAGGATCCACATTTTCACAATAATTCTTCTCCAATAGACTCGAATGCAACTATGTATACTTACACTCCTCAGAAAAACCAAGCCTGAGCCTGTCTCGGTTTTTACTTAGGATGAAACACTAATTCGATGCTTTTTATATGAACTTTTACGACTTTTTCTTTATACGACTTTTTATATGAATATGAATTATTTCTGACGGGTACTATAATATGTTTATATATTGTTGAGAATTGTAGTTGTGAATTCTGTTTTTGAAAATTTTGCTGATTAGATATTAGAAAAAGGGTAGTTATTATTTGATAGAACATTTTTCACTTTTTGTATCCATTATTTTGTAAAAATTGCAGATGTTAGTTTTATTGATCTGTCTGCAATACCAATTATTACAGTTTTTTTATGGGTATAAGGTTTTTTGAGATGAAATTGGTATATATTCCAGACAATGTTGTTTTTGTATTCCATTTTGTTAATATTCCAATTAACATGGCTTATAACTATTGAATTTATTTAGAATTGAATTTTTATGTTCAATTGGAAATGCAGTTATGCATCAACATAACGTTCTAATGTTTCCCCCTCTGGGTTCGGGGCCACAATTGTAGAATAGACCCAGGGTACCTCCTACCTGTAGTAAGAAGCGACTAAGGTGACTGAATGGGACTGCCTAGCCGCTTAGACATGACCGGTAAGATCTTCAAAGTTATGCTGGGCGGGCGTTGGTGGCACTTGGATGGGTGACCTAGGCAGGCTTGGGCCCGGACTGTGGCGTCTGCCCGAGACCTGGGAACACTCAACACATCTGCCGCGGACGCGTGGTCCCAGATAAATGGTAATGAGGACCAGAGTAATTAATCTCGGTAACTCAGAACCATACTATCATACATACAAATTGTAGAGACTTTGCCACCAAGCCACCCGTAATAAATAGGATGGTTTGAAGAAAAGTACTCAAGTAAAAAGGAGGAATGCATAAAGGGCCTAATGAGGCCTAAGTGCTGTGGTGGAATGGGAGTGTAACACTACCTCCCACTACACTCCGACCCATATACATACATACATACGTTCTAATGTTAGAATTATGTTTTTTTTTTCTAAATCTTCTAGTACTATAGCAATTGTACTGGATGCAATAGATATTGATGAACCCATTGCACAGCCATATGTATGTTTGTAATATGTATTATTGCATTGAAAAAACGTACAATTTAATGTGAGTTCTAAGCTACGGCATATAAGAACTCTTCTATTGGTAATGAAGTATAATTTTTTATTTCCTAAGTTCCTAAGTTTATATGTTATATAAGGTCAATTGGTATATTTGTATATAAAGAAATTATATCTAAAGAGAAAAGTTTATCTTGGTTACCTATTAAGTTTTATTGTATCAATAAATGTTCTAAAATCTTTTATATAATGGTTTGTTTTTCTAACAACCTTGTTTAGAATATTTGACAAGAATTCAGCTAAATTATAAAATGGACTGAATATATGGAACAATAGGTCTTAATGGAATATTTGTTTTATGTACTTTTAGTAGACCATAAAATTTAGGGGAAACAGAATTATTAATTTTTAAAGTACATATACCTACCTATATCTTTTGTGCTATATTCTTTAATTTCCCTTTTTTTATTAAATTATTATTTTGTGTTTAAGCATATTATTTTTTTTTGTAAACACTTGTGTTCATTATTACAGTTTTGCTTGAGTTAACCGGTTTGAGAATAGTAATTTATGGGTTATTTTTCAAAAATGAATGAGTATTCTTTATTTGTTTCTCTAATAATTAGTCTATATCTCTAATTAATCCATAAAACAATTATTGTTTTATGGATTAATTTATATTATTTGATTTATTTTTAAAATTATATACCACATTATTAATTTTGGAGTTAATTATTTCATACTTACTTTCCCAGTCACCGAACATCGATAGGATCGCTCAGTTAGTGACTCTAATGAACAATTTGTAAATTCAATTAGGGGTTTTCCGAGAGGCTGAGAGAGAAAAAGCCTCATTTTAATATCAATTTTTACAAATTATCAGCTCTTTAAGGATTTATATTCAGCAGATAGTAATTTGTACGCAAAATAAAGAACTACTAATTCCTGTACTTTTAAAATAATTGCAATACCTGACATATAATTATATAAACTGATAATACAATATAATTATACACCTACCGTTAAATGTAAGTCATGAGTCGTCATGAGAATATTAGCAGTTGGTGTTCCCAGTTCTTGTTAATCTCGATACATAAGCATTACATGATTACATATTGTGTATGACCAGGGGCGGCGCATGATTAGGGCCGATTTAAGCCAGGAAAATCATTAAGAGCGGCCGGCCCAATTTTGCATACAAAAGGTTCGGCAACAAAGAAAAAAAATAGGGCCGATGGCTAAAATTATTAAATGTTCAAGACCAACAGCTTGAAATGAATCTGAAAATTATCAGTTGCGTTTGCCATATTATTGAAAAACTGGCGTTCACGAGTTTTCATTCAGATTTTATAAATAAAAATATTTACGCAATTATTTAATCATTATATTATATCCCAACTAATAAATATACTGAAGCTACCTCCCATACCTAGCTAGGACCCTAATATTTCTCCCTATTCTAATAAAGCAAGAAAAATATACAAGTTGGCCTTTTGCAGGCAAAAGGCCAACATATCGTCTAGTTTTATTTAGTTAGGACCCAAATTTACGTTGTGATTGTAGTTTTGTTTATACCCTGGTTCTTTTAAAGTTTGGTATTACTTTTGATTTATATAAAATCAAAGGTATTACCCGGCCATATTCGGATTTGATTTATTTTACCTCAAATTCAAACATAAGAGAACCCTTATTTTGTAACACTGTGTTTAAATATTTGCATCGAACTATAATAGAGTGAGCTGGACGAGACTATAAATTGGTAGAAGCACAACATGATTTATTTCTCCATTTGGGAAGGAAAGCTGGCCTCAATAAAAGTACGGAAACTGTTGTAGTACATTTATTAATGACCATCGTCATATACATATACCTAATATGTAAGTGACAGAAAAATATAATGTTCGTTGGGGCAATCGCCTCATTTCGAGTTACTGCATAATTAGTAGTTTAACATTACTAATAAATCATGACAAACTACTTGCAGGTGAGAGAAGCAGACGTGGAGGTACCTGGGTGCCATTTAGTTCTAGTTCCAGACGATAAATCGTACAACCAAACAATGAACATAGTGTCGCTAATTTCAGGTCTTACATTTCAAGCTACCAATTTTGCCGCGTTGGATCCTAATTTTAATGTTTCATTGGTTCCATTATAAAAAGACAAAATTTATATACTGCCATACCTCCAAAATCTGAATCACTGGTGTCTAGGGGTGGCCAATACTCAATAACAATAACAAATCAATTTTACTTTTTTAATAAATTGTCGCAATAAGGGTGAAATTCAAAGATACAAAATGTAATATTAATACTGTTAATTGGAAAATACAGAATTTTAGTCATCCAAAGCAAACCGACGATTTTAACTGCAGCGTGTATATCCTTTCCTTCGCTGAATATCTTTTCAAGCACGGTGTTCAGGAACAATTTTTAAATTTTATTTATAAATACCCCTTTAGTTATAGAAAGGAAAGAAATTACGTCTAATGTTATTAGAATGTTCAGATAAAATGCAGGACAGGTGTCTAATATGTGGCCAGTTTTGTCCAAACATATGTGGCCAAACTGCGGATTGGATTCCATATGATATTTGTTCGCGATGGATAATATTACACTGTTTGTCAAAAACAATTCCTATAGATACATCCCAAAAATATACTTGTTTTGTATGTGTATGTTATTCTAAAAATCAGAAATGAACGGTGAAGCGTGCGGAATGATGCACACCATTTAATGCCTTTTTATATTTTTACTGATCTTTATATTCTTCTTTTATATACCTACCATTCATTTATATATGTACCATGCGTTTCCTAAGAATTAATAGGTACAAAGTCACCTGATCCTTAATATTTTTCAACCAGTGCTGGGAATATTGGAAATTATTCAGTTTTGCTATTTATTACTTCCTATATTAGTTACATTTTCAAGATTATAACGCATAATTTTCTTTTTTAAATTAATATAGGTACATATAGATATACCTAATTACATGCCATGCAATCAATAATTATTTGTAAGGCGATTTTTTGCCACTCATTTTGGTAAGAATTACGTTTTATTTTTCTCTCTCACAAATTAGTGCCTTGTCGTGACGAGAGAGCTTAAGAAATATACGTGAATCTGAATTTGATTATAGTTTAGTATCTTTATTTAGTATATTTATTTAACTAATTTGAGAAAAATCAAGATATATAATATACTACTACATATACATATATTTTTACTAAACTAATTTATCAGCGCGTCCTTTAAAATATTGTATATACAAGATGTCCTACATAAGGTAGGGTACCTACACGGCTGTCTCGGTATATTTCCTTTTTTCGGTGTTTTAATGCAACCAAATTAGAAGACAATTCGTGTAGGGGAAGACTATTTTCCGGAAGGATGTTTGTGAGGGGTGGATTAGTCAATAAAAAAATAACCGTCGGGTGTCGCCACATCTAACGGTTTCATGTCGGTTTTTTAGACAGATCTAAAGGATAAACATCTCATATCTAAATTAGACGACAATCGGTGTAGGGGAAGACCAATTTCTGGAGGGAAATTCGTGAGGGGTGGATTAATTAATAAAAAAATAACCATCGGTTGTCGCCACATCTAACTTGTTTTTTTAGACAGATCTAATGGATAAATCTATCATATCCAAAATAGAAAACAGTCGCTGTAGGGGAAGACCAATTTCCGGAGGGAAATTCGTGAGGGGTGGATTAGTCAATAAAAAAATAACCGTCGGGTGTCGCCACATCTAACTCGGGTTTTTAGACAGATCCAGTGGATAAACATGTAATATCCAAATTAGAAGAGTAGGGGAAGATCATTTTCCGGAGGGAAATTCGCGAGGGTGTGGATTAGTAAATAAAAAAATAACCGTGGGGTGTCGCCGCCACATCTAACTTAGTTTTTTTAGAGATCTAGTATGTAAACATATATCATATTTAAATTAGAAGACAATTGGTGCTGCAGAAGAGTCTTTACCGGAGAGTAGTTCTTGAGGGGTAGATTAGTAACTGTCAGTTGACGCCACATCTATATATGTAGTAAGTAGGTACATCTACTACACCTAGGTAGTTCATAAAATGAAACATATTTCTCGACGTACCTACATTGTATATTTTTGTAATAAGTACGTAATAGGTACATGGTTATGGTACTTTATTTTAAAACGAAATTATAGTTTCTCATAAGTTATTCACTAGGTAGTGACCTGGTCACTATTCATCTTCATCATCATTCATCAATATTCATCTGGTTCGCTGTAAACAGAAAGGTGCTAGCACCTTAAAAGATGATAATTTCACCGACTACGTCACGTTGTCTCATTATTTATTATATATACCAACACTTTAAAAACAGGATAAAAATATACAAATTAACCATAATTTTTGCAAACCAACAAAATGTATTTAAATTTCCGTCACAAACAACTTCGAAAATGTTAGGTTATGATTAAATAAAATTGTCATAATTGTCACTCATTTTGCCTCCCGAGTAACTTCACACGTAACTTTCACCACCAGCAAACACAATAAATATTCACAAATTGAGACTTTTCCTAATGGGAGATGCATTCCACTTTATGGAACAGATTCGACGTTACAGAGAACTAAAAGTCTACTTTTTCTGAAAGTTCGAAAAGGGCGCTTTTGTTCATATTTATGAAACAGGCTGTAAATTGGCCCGTATAAAAATTTCTATTTAATCGGACTTAAACTAAGGAAGATATAGCAAAATAAGTAAAAATTAAAAAATTAAAAAATGTTTTTTAGAAATTGTCGATTTTGACCAGCTTTGAAATTCCGGATTGCCTGGCGAACTCCAAAATCGGATCTGCCAGGTCGATTTACATAAGAATAAATCGCGAGTGTTATTCTCCGATTAATAAGTGCATACTCCTAACGTATATATTATACTCCGTGACCTCGACAGATTCTCTCGAGGTCACATACATTTTTCGTGAGATGGTTCCCATATACACGCGCCTAGTAGTATTTTAAATACTAAAAAAATCAGTGAAAAGTCCCATTATGGGTACAGAGAATTTACAACTTACAGACTGTACGTTTTGATGTCTAGTAAAAATGGATGCTTACGGAATGCAGGCATTTTATCAAGTGACGCAAGCACTATGTTACTGGAAAAATCTCATGTATGAGCAAATTAAGCACAGAACACCAAGTCAGCTTACCAAGATTCATAAAGTTAGGAATAACAAAATTACTGCAGCGTACAGAAGAGGATGGCCCTTCACAAGAGCGCAGAGAAGGGTGGAGTAGCATCTGTGGTCCAAGGAAGGGAAATAGAAGAAAAAAACTGTGCCCCTTGCACAAAACGCTTTGTTGTATATTGTTACGTGTTTGCACCTTGTGCACAACTAGTATTGCTTCTTGTGGATCCAATGATTTAAACACTCGGTAACTTAACACCATTTTATTAATTTACTAACGATATTACCCCTTGGAGTACATTCAATAGCGATTCCAAGTGGGCAATAAAAGTTTCCCTAAGCTAGCTCAGCTCTTAATAAAAATAAAATTCCCGTGGATGCTACTGACCATGCGCAACTAAGTCAGTTAGTTCCCAAATTGTCCTGGGTATCAAATCTACTTTCTGGCACTTCTGGTAATTCTTGGGGGAAAGAAAAATAATACACACAGTATACTTACTACTAGGTTTACTTTACAATTGGAAATTTAAAAATGGCGATACATAACAAAAAGAATTCAAAAATTTACGAAAAATGTGGTATTATACCTGGAAACGCAGCAAATACATAAACAGCTTTCATAATGACCTTCCCGCAATCAATATACATACAAATAGTGAGGCAATGCCTACCCAAATATGTTGCTTAACCAGCGAGAGTAACCAGGATACCTATAGACACTTAGTCGAACGTTTGCTGAGGGCTCATAATAATTTTGTATTTTTAAACATACACACGTAGCGTAGCAATATCAAGTCAATCAAACAGGGTCCCCTTTTAAAATATTCTTAAAACTAGCTTATCTGTGATATGCAACAAGTGTTCCATTACAGTGGATCTCTCTTGTGACTCTACACCGGTATAGGGGTCGATGGATATCAACAAGGTGGTCCTAAAGGTAGTCCAAAAGAAATGTGGTAGTGGTCCAAAGGTAGTGTAAAACGTGGTGAAAAATGTGGTCTAAAAGGTGGTGTTACACTCATTGAAAGACACTGAAGCCCGATAAGTTAGTCTCGTTACAAGTAAAAAAAGTTAGGTTTAGTGACTATATCTGGTAAAGCTTACTTAATTATTTGGAAACCGGCTTCAAAAACAGAGCTTCGCTGTGTTCCTTAATTAACTCTAGGAAGTTCAACGCAACGCAGGCTTTAGAGAACACAAAGTAGGCAAAATAAAATATTAACACGTGGTTTCAAGAAACAAAATGGCTTACCTCAACGTAAAAAGTTATATGATCCCACTAATGTGCTATGGGTATATTCATCCAAAATATCAACACATGTACAACGATTTCCTTGTATTATCCCTTATGTCGGAACGTACATACTACGTTATTTAACCAAGAAAATCACTTAAACTTTTAACACAATGAAAAACCCCTATGCCATCTATGCATGCGGCTCAGAGAGGAAGCAAAAAGACAAACGCCCCCTCGAAGTTAGACCATAGATCTAGGTTACCGTCACAGAACTGCCAATGTTCAACTCACAATACAATAAAGCGACACAGATATTTGTCGTAAATAATGCGTTTAGCCTGTAAATAAATAAATATACAGCACAATCTAAGGCGACGTATTTGATTGCAAACTGGCCGGGTTGTAAATATGTTATGTCATACTTTCCGCTTTATATTTTATTGCAAATAATAAATCCTTGTAAATAATAAATCTACGTGTAGCCGTAATTTGAAATGATTAATTATTGCTGTTTTATTACTGTTTTTAAAACCTCACACTGGCACTACCAATAGCAAAATAAAAAAGACACGGAGGCATTATAAAAGAAGGATATGTTTTTCATATAGATACGAGGCTCTGGAAGGGACACCTAAAATAAAATTATATCTTTTATTTTATATCCAAATTCCGAGGTATGTCAGAAGTTATTAATCTCATTTTTACAACAAAATTCTGCGTTATAACTCGGTATTTTGATATAAAATTTTATCGCCTGTTAGAGCGTAAACTGGGAGTTGAGAAATCTGAGTATAACTCGAAATTTTAAAATTCCAAGATATATTTTTTTAAAATCCGAGATATCATGTTTTTGAAAATTCCGAGATATAACGCAAAATTTAAAATTCCAAGATATGACTCATATTTTTTATTTATATAACTCGGAATTAAAAAAATCCGAGTTATAAATCGGAATTTTATGTCAGAATTTTTAAGATTTTAGAGTTGTTATCCTCATTTTTGCATCAACAGTTTGAGTTACATGTCATAATTTTATTATCACGAGTTATACCTTGGAATTTTAAAATTCTGCGTTATAACTCAGAATAAAATAAATATAAAATTCTGCGTTATAACTCAGAATAAAATAAATATAAAATTCTGTTATACGTAACTCGGAATTTTACATAAATTTTTGAGTTATCTCGGAATTTTCAAATTATAAACAGTGCCGGATTAGCGAGATTCTACTGCATTAATATGTTTTATTTTATAATTTATATTTAATTTTATTTGATGCAACTATTAATTAACAAGACTGTTATAAAAAGTAACATTTATTTCGGTACAAAAATATTTCACAAATTTAAAAACCTTAAACTAAAAAAGCTGCTTGTACCTATAATATATACAACTGTATTTTAATCAGAAACAGAAAACTATCTATGCCAATCAAGCAACTTATCCAAAATAACCTTTGATTCCTCAGATCCATACATCTCAATTTTCTTATCGAACTCCAAGAGATTTTCAGGGTTCTGCAATACAGAATCTAGGAAAGCCAAAAACATATAGGTTTCTGTAAACATTTTCAGAAATCTCCGGGTTCCCTTGGTCTTACCATTTTTGATAAACTCTTCTTTCTGAACAATCAAACAGAAGTAAAGTACAATCTAATGAACAATCAAACTATATTCTGAGATAAAAAAAATAAAAAATTTTACCTGAAACCCGCCATCGACAATATACTTCTTATAATCTTTAAAGCATGATATGAATACTTGGAGGTAGGCGTCACTTAAATATACAGAGTGGACGTAGTCCATGGAAGCAGCAGCTTTGTTGGCTAAAGCTAGGCTTCTTTTCCAGACTTTCTGCATGCTTCCACTCAGAATTTTATTTTCATCCCCTTCCTCTATCAGCACTGAACTGGAATCCAGATCAACCACAATACCCTAAAATATACACAAAACCTATCAGATACTACACAAACATGTAATAGCAGATCTAAAGATCACAGAAAAAACTCCCATATTTAGATCATTATATATGCTTAATTATTTAGAAGCATATACTAAAGCTAGTACATAATGTATAAGTTTTTGCTATCAATTTCAATATTTCGATATGAATAACTTGAATTTATAAAATAAATGTCTATGCCCATTTAATATCTAATGTTCCGAATACATAAACTGAAAAAATCGGGTGTAGTAACATATCTAATAATTTGTATTACTTACATTCTCGATTTTGTGATGAATAACAACCTCTGTTGAAAGAACTCCACAGATAACAGGTGTAGGACTTTCTACGATGTCCCACAGAGCTTCAGGAAGTATTGGTATAAAAGTATGATGCCATATAAAGGGATATAATATACTTTGGAGGGAATCAACACATGAAGATAATTTGCTGAAAAATTGAAAATAGATATTACATCACAATGGTTCCCCAAATACTTTTTAATTTAATATTCAATATTTATGTAAGTTATTGAGTTTCTAGGCCACCTTGGTACAATAGTATATGTATTCCAAAATCAATGTAGGTACACATCTTTGCAATTAAATAGGGTACTTCATACGATAATTGTTGTTTAATTGCGTCAGGCATAGTTATAGTGGACAACCACTTTCAGTATATCTATTCTGGATTCTTCATATTCTGTTAACCTTATTTACGGCATAACTATTGTGTCCATTGTTAACTTTCCAATAATGGTAACTCAACAATATTGTCTTTTCACAAGGATAATAACAAACAGTGCGCTACTATTGTAGCCATAAAGGTTGTTAAATTAACATGATATTGGCATAAATATTGCTATAATTTCACTTGTCAGCTAATAAGTAAGATGACTTTAACAATATTGCTTTGTTTATAAATAATAAGAATAACCTTGTATTTGCTCTTACTTTTATGATATATTTCTGGTTTCAAGGAATTTGTGCAGAGAAAAAATGTTTGACCCTTACTTGTTAGTGGTTTTAGATGAATTGATGATGAAGGAGAACGGTAAGGGTAAGTGAATAAATAACTATGATTTCAAACCAGGCTTTTGATTGATACCAATTAAGGATCAGGAGAAGACCATTACATGAGTTACATGTGGAGTTACCATTACATGACTTGAATGATCTGTAAGATACACTATAAAATGTCTTCCGTGGAATTTACAGATTGTCTAGAGAATGTGTTGTTTAACTTGCCGAAGAAATTTTCACTTTTATGAACATGTAGGAAGAAGAATAGCCATTTCAAAAAAAAAACAGAATTTTTGCTACGTTCCCCCTCATACTTGAGTAAATCCTTCAGTTTTGGCTGGTAATTTTCCAATACCTATACATTGGATTATTTTCTAAGAAAGTTATATAAATCTGTTATTGTATTTCAGAAGTTTTACATCGTGTTTTTGTTGCCATACTTGGCAGTTTTTGCCACTACTTATTAACGTCTAGATTGGAAGAAATTTCAAAAATAATATGGATTAGGCAATCTAACGACCTGTTAAAATTCAAAATCAATATAGCGTGGCGGACAAGCAGTTATGTTTACATTGAGAATGCATTTAAATCAGCATTCTTTTGCCCTCAACACCATATTGAATTCCGATTTTTCACGTGGTTGGGATTGTCTAATTGAAAGATGTCCTAACCTAAAAACGCCTACTCTGAAGTTAGTTAGAAGCATTTGAACTAAATTCAACAGCCCTTGTTATATATCAAGATCGGTTAAATTAGATAGGTTGCCCCGTAACTTTTGCGGGGGAATCCGGCAGAAGGGAATGTAATGTCATCTTTATATTTTGGCTGACGTTGGCTGACGGCTGACGTCGGCCGACAGTTTATTTTCAAGTTTTTCAGCATTTCTTCGAGTGTTCGTGTAGTTATTTGGTGATTTTTATGTGTAAATACTATTTAATAACATTATATGATTATATATTGAGACTTTTGATAGGACAATATAAGTGTTTAGTGACCAGAAAACAAAGATATCTGATAATCATCGTAAGTACTTTATACCAATAAGTAAATATTTACCAATTGCTTATACTTTATAAGTTATAAGCGTTTAATATCCATACCAAAGTCATAAACAAATTCATGCAGTATACATGCCTTAACCTGAAGTATTGATTGATTGCAGTATAGAAGATAGGTAAGAAAAATATATCATATAACGTTCCAGCAATACGTCACCCTTTCATATAATTAGCATTAGCGCGTCCTAAATACAATTTCCCTTTCATACGTTAGCGCTTATATCGTGCTAGACTTTTCCCTTTTTTTTAAATTTAATCACATAGTTTAAAATACGTAGACATGGCGTAAGGTCTGCCACTGAGGTACTTTTTTCGAGGGTTCGACGATTACTTAAATAATAAAAATACGTGTACATGGCATAAAGTCTGCCCAGGAGAACCAGCTGGTTTCTCAAGATTATTTTCATATTATTACGCTACAGGAATTGTCACAGGTTGCCCTCGGGTTTAAACCTGTCACTACGCAGTTACAATGAAGGCTGGCCTCCAGATTCAAAAGTTGCCGTTGTTCCGCAAAGTCTTGTGATTCGTAGACATTTAAAAAAGAGGTCCTTGATTCACAAAAGGTTAAGAACCGCTGCCCTAGACTGATACTCACAACTTCTGTTAAATATCTCAACTTACCTTATCATAGAACTGATGAGAATGACCTTTCTCTCCAAAAGCAAGGAAGAAAAAATCTTCAACAAAATATCAGCCGGTAGTTGGTGTAACCGCTTCAAATCAGCATCCTCGTACCTGGTATCAGGATGTAATGTTAAGACCAATTCCACCTTCTCATCATCTTCAAGTATATAACTAGGGGTTGTACAAGAGTCTTTCATGTCAAACTCGCTAACGAATATCTGATCCACCTTATCACTATTTTTAACTATCTTATTAATACTACCGTATTCACCACACTTATTTATATGTACATAAGTAGTTAAATCAGTGGATTCCTCTAAATTTTCTTTATTATCAGTCTTATTACTTTTTGGTTCGATATTGTTTAGATTAATTTTTATCGAATCACCAGGCCTGGGAAATTTTTGGTTGTAGAACTGACTTATTAGTTCATCACGGAATTTGTTCTTTATGCCATGCCTGGACTCAAGCTCTATCAGGATTTTGTTGTAGAACCTAGGGGCGCGGTATTTGCTTAAAATACAGTAGGCTAGGGGAAGGCAATGCGTGCAGCCCTCTGGTAAAACCCTCCGGCAGTAGCCAAACAAACGCTCACCTTTGTCATTGGTTATAAGGAGGGAGTAAGCTTGGGCTGTGTGGGTGCTGTCTACTGGCACACTGTCACTCTCAGGAAAACATAGACTTTCTATATTTTGAGGAATGTTAACCTAAAACATGCATATTGTGATTATTAGAGCTAATAGAAAAAAAAGTAAAAAAATTCATATTATGTAGAGATGGGTTAGCGGATTTAAAATTATTTATTATTTAATTGAGAATATATCATTATAATTACAATTAACTGAGAATTTTAGTTAAATAATACACTCATTATTGTATCATATATTTATGGTAAATGGGTCAAGCCCTTTAATACAATAAACATACAAAGTAAAATGTGTACACTACTTACTTACAGCTAATTAGTAATATAAATAAAGTAAATCTAACACCACTTATAATAAAAAAGCAATAAAAATAAACATAAAACAGAACAATGACATTCACGAAGCAATGCAGTTTTACATGTAAATTTTTACTGATCTCTTGAATGATGGGCAGGAGCAATAAATCTAATTTACTGTTTGCTAAATTATGTGCAAAATTCTGGGAATAGGTTCATTATGTCCGTAATTACTGAGAAAAAGAAATATGGAAAATTTCTGTTTCGATTTCTTCTTTCGGTCACATTAAGATTCACTAGACTTAAAAGCTGAGACGATTGAGGGTCTCTCGTAAGTATTTTATTTAGAAAAAGTAAATCAATTTGTAAGCACATATGTTCCAATGAAATTTCATTCACTAAGAATTTGGTCATAGGCGTAATGTATGTCCTCTTTGGTAACCCAACATAAAAGCATATTGTAACAGTAGTTTCAATGTGTGTACAATAGGACATTGTACAATCAAAAATGACACCAAAGTCCTTCACTTTATTACCCCCTAAATAGCATGTTATTTAATTTATAATAAAACCTCAAATGAGAGGGAGATCTCGTAAGTTATTTTGAGCCATTTTTTAATATTTAAATGTAAGACATTACACCAGTTAACTAAATTATTCAAATATTTTTGAAGAAGTGTAGCATCTGATCAGTCAGACCTAAATATTTTCAAATCATTACCAAATATTAAAATGAACTGTTCGTTATTATATTCGATGTCATTTACAAATAAATTAAAAGGAATTGGACCTATATAGGAGCCCTGAGGAACACCAGAGGTAACATTGATAGCAGAAGAAATGGCATTGTCATATTTAACAAACTGCAGTATTTCTTTTAAATAACTACCAATTCAATGTAAAACATTCCTACTAAAACCCTACTTCTTTAAGTTTTTCAATAAGTATGCCAAGGTTAACCCTATCAAAGGCTTTAGAGAAGTCTGTGTAAATGGGGTCGACTTTAACTTCATTTTCTAATGATCTGATAATGTAATTACTATAAACAGCGAGATTAGTAGATGTAGATTTATTTCGGGATAAACCATGTTGCTGATCAACGATTCAATTTTTGCAGTCCCATAAAATAAACCTTGTTATTAAATTCTAGTAATTTTGTGTTGAATACTATACTAACGTTGCACGATCTGGTCCCGGATCTGGCCGCCATATTGGAAAATTCCATATAGAAATTATATTTTTATAGATTTTTTAAAATAACTCGGTCTGGGTGCACCATACAGAAAATTTACAATTAACCGAAAATCAATCCAATTAAATTCTCTACAAAAAAGATTCTATTCACTGGTTTAGTAAATGAACAGATTGCTGAGATACAGAAGCTTAAATACAGATCATATATTTTCTAGTACATCGCATTTATAAAAATTAGTGTTTTACGTATGCTCGTTTCCACACCACCTAGCAGTAGAGCTCACGGTGCGTTTCTTTTAAGTTGTTTCCTCTCTAGGCCTAATCCACTTCGTTGCCGTGGCAAATGTTCTAATGTATTAATGTAATTAAATGTTCTAAGTAATGTAAATGTGTATTTACATAATATGCTTTACTAATTTCACATTCGGTTTCTTTTGGACGTAGAAAATTGATCAATTGGCTCATCAATGTTTTCATCATAAAACTGTTCGGCTGGTTCTTGTCTATTTCTTCGACATTTTCATCGGTCATTAATTCTTCTAAACGCGAATCGATGTCCTAGTGTCCCCTGGATCTTCTATAATAATTTCAGGATTTGAACAAGCCCTGGCATGAACTACACACTACTGAACAGTGTAATCCTTTTCGACAGCTGCAGGCTGCGTTGCAACCTTTCCTACATTTACAAGAAATCATCTTTAATAAGTCTTGGCGGGTGGCATCTTGTAGCATAGGAATCGGTATAAGTCCATTGGGCGACCCCAGTCAGTGGGTGATGTTTTGTTACCATACCATTTTTGGACTTGTAGGTAGGTATGAAATGAGTCCGTGCGAGCTGCATCTTCGGTTGGAAGAAGAGATGGTAGATTAAATAAGCTCTTTGTTATAAATTGCACAAATAATTGGTATCTATAGGTGTGTAGTGATGTATCGTTGCTCTTTGCCCCATAAAGTGCCATAAGAAATTGAATTCCAGCGTTGGTTATCCTTTCTGGAGTTGCATTTGGGTCTATCAAGCAGTAAATGGAGGTTTTCAAGCTTGCTGATTGCTTATAACCTTACGGAACATCATTTACCCTGCCTGTAGATTGCTGAAGGTGCTGAAGATGCATGTAATACAAAATTCTTTCTTTCACAACCGAGTCCAAGTGTGATGCTGCGGGTGAATAGAGTGTAGCAGGTGAATAGTTATGATCAGGTAATTGACCCCACCCCGGTTACTATCTGGTGCTGTTGCCAAATAGATAACAGTTCAATAATTCTCCATTTATTAATGCTGGCGTACAATTGAATATATGCCTTAGATCTTAAGTGCTTTAACTTCAGAACCGGTAAGTTTGCAGAATAAATGTATAAAACCTTTTTTTAGAAAATCTAATTTGCTTTGTTTTTGGTTGCTCGAATTCATACAATCATTATTTTTACATAGAATTTAATATGGCGGCCAAATCCTGGATCAATAGACCGTACAAATTTAGTATAGTGTTAAACACATCCAAACAATGAGAATAACTTTTATTGCAGCTTGCCCCGTTAATTTCCACATAGGCCTATTAAGAACGATTTACCGACTGGCCCGTCTGTAGTTCCCCACATTTTCTCTTTTACCAGTTTTAAAAATAGGTTTAAGATAACTTAGCTCCAGAAAGAAGGAAATGTGCCAGTATTTATAGACTTTGTACAAAAAGTTACAGATTTGTATAAAAAAAAACTACTGAAATCTACATCTAACTATCAATCAGTTGATTTCCAGAGATAAGATAGAATTTTTAAAATCACGAGACTATATTATTTAGTAGGTAGGTAATCACGTAATTATTAAACACGAGTGATTTTTAGTGGCCTAATACGTATAATTATGACCTAGCAGTACAAGTTGTTCTGAATTAAACAAATAAAAAACATTAAATATATTTGTTGTTCTAATTTTGACATTAAAGTGACACTTTCCAAAACCTTTTGACGTTAGGAAACGTCTTACTTTTCACAACCAGTTACCAAAAGTAAAATATTACGCAACTAGTGCTGTAATAGTTATTTTACAAACTAGTGTATTAATGACAGCGATTAATAATCAAGATATTGTAAGGCGCGAGCGTAGCGAGCGAGTTAATTGTCGAGATTATTAATCGCGTTTTAATATACGAGTTAGTTACAAAATGTTTCCGTCGACTGTACTTTGAATAAAATGGAGAAAATCTTATTTTAAATTTTTACTTAAGAAAACTAAGTAGGTACAAATTCAATTATTCATTAATTGTTATAAAGTGTCACAAATCTGATTTGTGTTAATTGTAAATATTTATATTTACGTTGGAGACAGTGCAGGTATTAAAATTGAAGGAAGGCACAGATAAATGATCAGTTTTATGATATTCTGAATTTAGAATGAAGTTTATGTCATTATCTTGGATGATTGTTTCGGCGCTGGTAGAACTAGTAGATATGAGGAGTTTTTGTGACAGTTTCACAGAAGATTTTTTAGCTATGTCAACCTTATTTTGTATTGAATTTTCAATATATCCTTCTGCAACAGCAGTGGATTTCCAACCACTCAGTCGTTTAATGGCTGAAAAGTCTGCACCACTGTCAGAAAATATGGAGGCAGAAGAAGACGTTTTACAAACTATATTTCAAATATTAAGCGTGACATTACTGACAGTGACAGATTGATGACACGGGTTCTTGATATGGAAATTTAAATTTATGCGTATGTTTCACTAAATTCGTTTATTAAGAGAAAATCATGCATTAATAGGGATCAATAATAAACGATTTTGTATACATTAATTAACCTCGTAAATACACGGTCGACTGAAAAGTTCATTTCATAGTAGGTTATTAGACCTGACAAGCTATGAAAGTGACAAGCTGTCACACCATTACAACCTACTGGATTGTTTTCAAACTTATAAAATTGAGAGTTTTCTTCTCACAAAATATAAAACTGGTGAAAATTAAAAAACATCTTGTATGAAACACGTTGGGAAACACTATTTTGTGTAATCCACATCCTTTTGCAGAACGAGCGGTAGCGAGAAATATGCTCGTTACACAAAATAGTACTTCTCCCAACAGTCCCAACTGGTTACAATTACAAGTTACACACATTACTGGTTACAATGGCTATTGCAAAACTGGATAATATCTATTAAGTACTTACACAGGAAGGGTATTTGAATTTGATCTGTGCCACGTCCCTGGCCTTTTCAATGATCAGACAGCAGTAAAACAAAGTATCCCGGTGAACTTTCGGTTTACAATATTTTGGCATACTTTTAATATAAGTCTGAAATTTGGTAATAATATCTGCGACTTTAATATCATGGCCATTTTTCTCAGAATCCAAGTCTCTTATGGCACTATCGTACGTAAAACTTCTATCCAGGGTTTGTTGAAGAGTGTTTTTAAAGTTTTCTGCCCCGTTTGTACTATCAATATGGCCGTATATGTTTTCTGGTGATTGCTGTGTTCGTGACTCAAAGCACTCGATTATGCTTTTTATTTTTGCAGGCTCTTCCATAGGGGATGGGGTGGAATCCAGATCCGAGGTGAATGATGAGAGGGAAGAGTTTTCAGCAGAAGTCTAAAATGAAATTCAATGTTATATACATACAATACATAATCTATTATTCGGGTATAGAGTCCTGCAAGTATACAATTTTAATGTTTTAGTTGATGGAAAACGACCTTGACATACAATTTTTTTTAACCAGGCATTATTATTTGCCTTACCCGCAGAGCAGCCAGACTATTTTTTGATTGACACCTGCAGAGCAGTAAGACAAAGAAAAAATTTCCCTCCAGCAATGCGAAAAAAGTAGGAAATATTGTATTTGCAAAGCGTACCCTGATTCACAATAATCTATTCAGCAAAATGTAATAATGTCCGCAAAAATTAAGTGGTGGCTCGGTAAATTTGATAGGTAGGTACCTAATGTTTAAAATAAAACATTGAGTAGGTACCTATAATAAAACTAGTATCAGATTTGAAGGAGACTTAAGGAAAACTTCTCTAAGGAAACTCTTTTTTTTACCTTCATGCAAAAACCAAAAAATGTAAGATATTTGTCGCATGCGCAATTCAAAATTGAGATCCAGCTGATTGTTATTCGCAAGTCTCTTGCAGTTGTATAGTTACAACAATATAGGTAGATATTTCTGCAAATGCAAGTCCAATTCTGGGGGATTCCCCAGGGGGAAAACTTCTGAGCACACGACATTTTTTCCACGATGTAAGTACGCCCACAAACCACCCACATAATACCCACACCCACATAATATGGATACCCACGAAATTATAATTACCAATTTACTTAATTTCAAACCCATTCCGACAGAAACGTTGCACTATAATTTCTATATTATAATTATACCACCACAGGTTCACCATCAAACCCGATACCCGATACCGTCAACTGAAAAACTCGCTCGGTTATTCGCAGCAGAAAATGTAAGGTTAAATAAGAAATATGAAGAGAAGAAAGAGGAGGGTTTGTTTGTTTTTGCTTTGAAAAATATCAGTTGGCAGCAACTATAGTACAGTCGTTGGAGTTTTTTACCAGCGATTTTACCTGGAATCCGAATCGGGGGAGCTGAATTTTTGCACAGGGGTAAGTTTTTGACAGCCATAATCTAAAAATCGTAAAAGTTGTCTTTAGGGGTTGTAAGAAGGGGGTGAAATCAATCCTTAAATATTGAAACGCGTTTTTCTGCATTAATGGTTAGTTAGGGCGCTGTATTCATTTTACGAATTTCACATAACACGGAGAATGCGCGTGAAATAATTGTTAGTAGGAGATCCCCCTGCAAATTTCGGCCGTCATTTGATAACGCAATGAAATATATCTAGAAAGCATGTAAAACATTGCAGTTTGCCAAGCGGCACCTGTGTCAATCACAATCCTGAACAAAGCTATTGACTGTCAAAGTTGTTCCTGTCACTTTTTATTATATCAAAAATGTCCGCTGTAATACCTCCAGGACCCCAGTCCAGCAGGAGAAAATTTCCGAAGAAATACATAGGTTGTCATGGCAACGTTAAGAAATACCCCTTTTATCAGTTAACCATTTTATTTTTTAATATAAATATGTTGGAGTGAAATTTTCTTATAAATTGAATTAATTAATAGGTAACTTTCAAATGAGTGAACAACCGCAGTTGCGCGCGCATGGGGCTTGTGATCCGGACATGTAAGCTTTCTCATAAATCACAAGATCACAAGTTACGTGATCACTTGAAGTGGGCTATTTGTCTGGTCAAGTTGGCGGTTTAGTAAGTTTCCTACTGATATTTTTACCAGACAATTCAAATATAAACTACGGGTTGCCTGATTGTTTTGGTCACGTGGCCTGTGATCATTTATGAGGCCTTTGTAAAATTAGGTACCTACAAGCTGTTCTAATAAGTATCGATAGTTGACTGATCGCGTATAGGAAAAACGGCACTTGCCACAATGTAATTCTCAAAATTCAATTCAAATATCAAATTCCACAATACTCTATTCGACTTGAAGCCGGATATGGCGCACTATATATCTTTTTAACTTATTGGAATGACGCGCTGTCCGTGTGTCGTTAAAACAGTCGCAACACACGGTGAACATTCGTCTCCCTTGCATTGGCGGGTTTGCGAGATTTACGCGCGTATTCTGTAATCTGTAACGGTCATTCGCGATAGAGTAGTGTGTTGGTTGAGATATTCGTGTATATATATATATATATATATATATATATATATATATATATATATATATATATATATATATATATATATATATATATATATATATTTTTTTTTTTTTTTTGGAGGGTTTATCTTGGGATAGTAGCAATAAAACGACTGATTAGGTTACTTGACGTTTCGGTCCCTTTCTTGGGCCTTTTTCAAAAGAGTATTTTATTTTGTGACATATTTGATACAGGTAAATATGACCTGTTTACCTGTTGATATGTTTAATATCATATTTACCTGTGTCAAATATGTCACAAAATAAAATACTCTTTTGAAAAAGGCCCAAGAAAGGGACCGAAACGTCAAGTAACCTAATCAGTCGTTTTATTGCTACTATCCCAAGATAAACCCTCCAAAAAAAATATATAAAGATAGCAAAGAAATTAGAAGATAAATATATATATATATATATATATATATATATATATATATATATATATATATATATATATATATATATATATATATATATATATATATATATATATATATATATATAGTGCTGTTTTAATGTGATTGTGGTACAATATAATTTCGCTGAACGATGGAAAATATTACAAAACGTAGGCACTAGGCACCACCGATGGGTAGGTGAGAAAAAAATTATTTTACGAGTAAAGAGGAACAGATAAAGTGGGATGTGGATTTGGCGGTTGATCAAGACATAGACATTGTGATTAATATTGGAAATGGTGATAGCGACAGTGAAGATGAAGTGAAAGTGAAAATAGTGATATTAGTGATTATAATATTATTAAATAGTGACATAGAAAATAGTGGTATGTGGTAATAGGGTAAGGTATTAAGGTGTTTTTATTTTTGTTGAACATTTTTTGCTTTATTTTGTAATATACGCGTATTTATTTTATTGTTTTCATTTTTTGTTGAGAATTTTCTGCTTCATTTTGGTATATATATATTTATTTAATTTTTCCGTTTTCAAGTTTATTTTTCATGGCTACTTAGCCGTTCTGTACATATTTATTTTTGTTTCTTGTGGGAAATATGGCTACTGGCGGACCACCAACAAAAAAATGGTAACGCGTTGAAAGCAATACTTCATGATTGGTGTGGAAACTTACATTCAATATCAGCTGTGGTGTTGAAAATATGCATAGAAAAATCTTCTACTTTCAACCCTCCTAAAAAAAATGCCTACGCCCATGACATATTGTGTAGGTCAGGGTTGCCGGTCGTTGAACTATACATACTTATTAGCAAGACTTATTATAGGATAGGTAATATAAAATCTATAAAAAATAATAAAAATAAAGTCGAACAACGGTCGAACGAAATAACGCAAACATCGCGGAAGACTGAGTACAACAAATAGTGAAATAACATAACGAATACAAGAAGTTGTTGACTTAAGTACCTACAAGAACAAGATTCACATACCTACGTTACTCAAAAATAAAATAAGCGAATTTCACTACTACGTAGGTATCCTAGAAAACGGCGCACTTATAAATTTATTGTAAATTGAAGCACAATAATGGCATCAAGCGTCATTAAATAATTTATATAAAAAATCTGTCACCACAAATGTCACTAAATATACTTGTATTTATCCGTAACGTGGGGAAATACGAAACACCGGGAATAAATTCTTCATAACGCCAAGCAGAACTGAATTATACTGTAAATATCTGCTGTGAATGTTTACAGATAAACATAAACTAAGCGCTCTGGTGAATTTTACAGGATGGTATTTTCATGACTAATCACTTAACGATTTTTTATAATATTCCTACAGAGGAATTACGGTTTACGGAGTTTGTGTTTCCACTTTCCATATAGAACTTATTTAAAAAAGAAACTGTCAATGTAATATAGGTAATCTTAAATCTACTCAACATAGCAAAAGCATGAAAAATAATAAGTGGCAACTTATTATGCTGGGCAAAGAGAAATATAATATATTATAATATGCATAAAATAAATTCATGGGGTTGGCCCCCTGGAGAATATTGCCGGTAAATATATATATTTTATTAATATTTAAAATTGCGATTACTAAGTTAACTTGACCTAATTTCAAAAACAGGAAAGGAAAAGTTCTTGCAAATAGTAGATAGACACGCGATAACCAAAACAGTAATTTGTCACACTGTACGATAATTCACGAACAAAATGGAAACAGGACGCAGGACGTTAGGTTCATAAAGAGACCTTGTGATAGAATCGATTAATTAATTGCATGTCCCATTTATTTTAACGACTCGGAAAACTAAAGAGACATTGTTGTTAGTAAGTGTAAAAATTAAGGTAGCAGGAGAGTTCACTATTAATTATTAACTAATTATAAGTTGTAATTATATAGTAATTAATAAATAATTAATAACTATTATGCTAGACTAAGCAGGTAAGGAAAAGGAAGGGTTCTATAAAAAATTAAAGTAGACAAAATTTCCTACATTTTTTAGGAATTTTATTTTCTTCAATGGCCGATCGTTCCGCCGCTAGAGCGTTCTGGAAAATGGTCGAAATGCAAAAAGTGACAAAATTGGTACAGCCGCCTCCGCTACAGCCTTGCTTGCATGATAGAAATTTCAGAAGGGAGGAGGGGGTGCCACTTCGCTCATCATTGTTGTTGTAATGAGTCCCTGATCTGCCTTCTTCCACCCAAACGAAGTAATATCTTTTTCCACCCCCAACCACTTCTAAACTTGGTGGTAAGTTCGGTAGGCGAGGAATGTTCACCAGAACCAGAAGCAGCAACAAGACGTTATGGAGAAGATCCTGAATATGGCAGATGTGACTCTGCCGAAACGTCGTTCTAGAAGAAAAGAAAACACGTGGGAGAAGACCCGGAAACCACATATTCATATATTCCACATTCACATATTCATATATATACACCACATATTCACATATAACCACATCATATCACATATTCAAGTTCTTTGCTATTCATATATTCATATTTGTTTGGCGAAAAAAAATCGACATCACTCTGAAGATCCTCAATGAAGGTCAAAGAACTTGTACAACTTCTAAGTGGTTCGTTTCCGTATGTATCTCTAGATATGCAACTGGTAAGTGTGTCTTCCTTATTATTCATCTATTTGGTTATTTCTCTATGTACCTAATGAATTGCTACGATTTCCTTTATAGACGGAGGGGAGATTAAAAAAATTGGACAAAAAAATTGACCGGCAAGATCCGGATTATTAATATTTGAGCTATTCTCAGCTAATATCCATTGATAGCTTGCGGTCCTCACATTTTACATACTCACTTAGTTCTAGCTCCCGGTCCAGTAGTGTTTAATTAGTTGCTGAAAGTTAACTTAATAAAATAAGTAAAACTAAAACTAAGTAAAAGAGCCCCATGATGTTTCCCATGTTTTACAGTCTTATTTACAGCCTTTGGATGTCAAGCCCTGGCAGAATTGTCATCTGACGTGGTAATACATTCGTTGCCCACCAACATAAGTATGGCGGCAAAGTCCGTGACAAGCCTTTGCGCTGGACATTACAAAACTAATATTTTACCCAAGAAGACTAGAATAAGGAGATCGAGCTCGCGTAAAGGTACCGAGAGAACGGAACAAATGACGTCGAAATCCGCTAGGGGGTTAGCGGCGCCCTACCTAGCTTCGGGAGTTTCCATCAGCCTTCGGGGTTTCCCAACCAATGTGCTTTCTCAGGTGTTGGCCAATGTGCTCTCTCAGGTTATTTCCCTTGCCCTACCATACAATAAATTTTGTCACAGGGTCGTGACAAAGACACAAGATACGTGTACCTGACATAAGGTGCCACAAGAGGAACCAGTTGGTTTCCCAAGAATATTTTTAGATTGTTACGTTACAGAAAATTTGTCACAGGGTCGCCAGACTGACCAAATAATAAAAATACATGTACACGGCATAAGGTGCCCCCAAGGAGGACCAATATATAAAAGAACTGCCACGGCGGTTCTGTAGACACTCCCTAAGTGTTACCAGTCTGCGCATGGATCATTTAATGTTTAAATATTTTGCTGCACACTAAAAATTGACGTTCACTAAATAAAATACAATGATACGAAAGAGTTTTCAGATAATAATATAAAATTGACTGAAGAGCCTGCCATCTGATCAGATACTGATCATCTGACAGTGCAACGACGGATCACAACGGCTACATGTTGGGCTGGAGCTCACTCCAGAGATTGCGTGCTGAAGCACTATGACGTCAAATGGAAGCCTCTTAGCCACATCTTCCAGTAAATTTCAAATTTACATGTTACAAAACATGCTGTCAGCTCAAGAAGTATAAACAGGAAAAGAGGCCTCAATATCCATAAGCCAATGGAAGCAAATTGAAAGGAGACAGAAGACGTAAAACTGCGTCAGAGGGACGCCATTGGTATAAAAATGGCTGCTGTTATGTTATTTATTTATTTTTTGTTATTTTCTTCACTTAATAAATTAATAATAATAAATTTAATATCTACATTTGCTATAAAGATAACGCCACATATTTTAATAACTGAATACTGGCTGATAGAGGCCTCCAAATTCACCGCTCCTCCGACACCCTCACCTAAAAACTACGAAGTGAGGTTAGCTATAGAGTAAAGGAGCCTTGGGTCTGGAGAGGGAGTGGTATCCCATATATAGCAGTTCTACTGAAGCAATGGTTGACGCAGTTAAAGACGGTCGGTTGAAAGAAACCGGTGGCACAGTGTTTAATATATAAATACTACTATATTCATTATTTAAATACGTTTCATGATATGTTAACAGGTAGGGTCCCATACATTAGGTAATAATTCCTCCGCCTTAATATTCTAACCGAATGGACATTTTTTTTAGTACAAAAAAACAAACGATATACCTAGGTAACATTTTCTTTAAGCTGAAAAAATGTCTGTGATAATATATTTCAACAGACAATTCGTTCGTATACCTAATAATGGGAATGGTAAATGTTAGTATCTTGTTAGTCTTCGGAAGAGCACAGTTAGTATAAGTGAAAAATCTAACAGCTACATAAAACATGCTTTATTATATTTGCATAGATAGACGACAGCACCATGATGTTACAAGAAATAATGTAGGTATATAAATAAGTAGTAGGTATATAAATCATTCTCACTTTTCACATTTTAATAAAATTATCAATATGAAAGGTATCTACATACCACCGGAATATGTGTAAAGAAAATTAGCATATCTTCCGTCTTTACACGTATTCCAATAATATAGCTCTTACAAGTCATTACATAACGGTATATTTTAATACCTACCGTGTGGTTACAAAACTTTATGATACCAGCAAAATAGGTATATAACAATTATTTGTCCAATCAACTTAAGGCTGTAGAGGGAAATGGAAGTATCAATTTCTGACTTTAGGACTTTGTTTGGACTAATTAGTAGGAAATATACTAAAAGTCCCCCTTTTCGGATATTCGATTATATGTCGTATATAAACCTTATCTTCAATGACCCCAGAAGAAATAATCCGTAGGAGTTAAGTCCGGTGACCTAGGTGGCCACCGGATGGAAACATTTATTTATTCCGAGTAATCTATTTATGTAATTTATTTTTTGATTATTTTGTATTTCTGTACTCTATTATTGTTCATTCTGAAATCGGGGGGGGGGGGGGGGGCTTCTACGTGCCCACCTGCACCTGCACTCCTGTCACCTCATAGGAGTGGGGACTTTTATGTATGTTTACCTCCAAACTAGTTCAAACTAATAACTAGGTCGAACAAAGTCACAAAGTAAAAAATTGTGTTCCTTCTCCATTTCTATACCCTCCGCTTGAGCATTTCAATGTATTTTATTGGTTTGTTTGAGATTCACATGAAAAGTATCGTTCACATGGAGTAGATCTGTATGGTATCGGACATCTCAAATATTTTTTGAAAAATGTGACGCTTGGCAATAATAAAGAAACACGGTTTAAACATAGGCTCCCATCTCAAAAAATTGCATTTTTTTTCTCTTTTTATCATTAAGTAATCGTTTAAATTTTTTTTGTAGATGATCTATATTAAGGTTAGTATATAAAGCGAAATTAACCTAGTCAAGTGTCAAATGTGCTGTTAACGTTATTAGAAAATATGAATTGTACTTTGTAAATGTGATAATTATAATAAATTACGACTTTGGTCACCATTCGTTTGTTGATAAGTATATTTTGTACTAAATTGCTTTGAAGACGTCGAAGAGCTGAAGAAGTACGCTGAAGAGCAACCCATCAGTCTCATATTGAGATAAGTGACAATACCGGACATCTGCCTACCCTCTGTATATTGCGACGTACAAATAACTAAATAACTACAGCCACAGACCACAGCGAGTAACCCACAGGAGTCGATGCTAGCGTCAAGAGAGTGGAACGCAACACAATATGTAATTTTAACCAAGTTATCTTAAATAGGTACTAGAAGTCCTTTAAACGTGATAGTGACTCAGACAGCGTTTCAATGGACAAGACGAAGATAGCGACTTTGTTTTAACTGCGGTAGACGAAGACAGCGGGCATGCATCACGATCTCGTTTAAAGGAATACGGTTATAGTCTCTGTCTATATAGTATTGACAATATGATAAAACAAAAATTACCTTAGATTGATATACGGGAAGTATACGAAAGTAAAAGGATGTAAGTCATACCTTGAAATTAAATAATTGGATTAAATGCACAATATTTGGACTCTATATGACCTACCACCGTTGTTAAGGCATATAAGTATGGGACATAATTTTATGGAGGTGGACAGCTTGTCCAACAGTATACCTTCCTTGGGGCCCTAAGTCCATAACATTCGGCTCAGAACGGATATTTATAATATCAACATCCCAGGTAACAAAGGGCGGTCATACTGACGTCCGTATTTGGTCACATTTCTGACGTAGGCGACCAAATATTATGAGTTAAGACTTCTGGCGTACCTTAATTTGTCACAGCCTGAAGACGTCCCCCTTAAATGACGTCGTACTGCATCTTTAATAAATGATTTTTATGTACATGTATTAGGAATTCGCTGATCCGGCTGGCCACGGACTACGATCCAGAGGAAGCCAGACCTCACAAGCGGCCAAAGACCCAGATCCTGGACAAGGGGTAAGTATCAGATAATCATAAGTATAAGATAATCACGATCTTATGTTTCAGCACGACTGATGCGAGAAGATGAAGACTACACAGAAGAACAGAACATAACCAAAGAAAACAGATCGAGGACGCTAGACGAACAGCCCAATCCAGTGGACGGCCAGGCCGACTGCCTTGCCAAACCACACAGCCTTACCTTACCTCACTTTGAGCCAGCGAGCTGATAGATAATCAGCTCGCGAGCTCCGCCATCTTGAGCTACAATGCTCATCTTCCCATACCATCATACCAATCGGTATACCGTGCAGCCGGGCTCTAGCAAATCCCGGCGAGGGACAGGAAGGATCCCTCAAATACCCGACATGACACCCCAGGGGATAATACACATCGGCGAAGAAAATCAAGAACGCCAGAAGCAAGGCTCTGCCGATGGGGCTGCCATTTTCCGACGGAAAACATCCCATTGCTTAAAGCATATAGGGGCAACCCCCGGCCCCCGGGCAGGATCAGGCCCTCAACCAGCTTCAATCCGGCCCGCGAGAGATATATAAAATTCAAGCAACGATATCAATTCAAATCGATAAATAATATTATTAAGCGTAAGCATCGTACTCGGCTTACAGATGTTAATTTAAAGACCACTTTGCGCCTATGTACTACTGGGTATTGACCCCAATATTGATCGTCTTGTCTCTCAGCATTAAACTCAAGTATCTCCTTAATTTTCGTTTGAATCTTTTTTTATTAATGTACTTTTTATATGTTTGATTATGCTATTATAATTAATAAGTAAAATAATGTGTGAATTTCTGTGGTTTTTTCACTACTACCTTCTTATTTCTTGCCTAGGCTCGCGACCCGATTAAGGCCCGAAATTATGCCCTCAGCTCAAACAAAGGTTGCCCATACCTGGCTTAAAGCATGCTCAGTCTCCTGTCTCTAGTCTGCATGATTTTTATTTTATCTCACACTAATAATATAATAACGTCCGTTACAAGCCATACATGGGGCTCTATATATCGGTAAATAACCAAAATGGTAGAGAAGCCAATCCGGTCAAGATTATACATCCTCTTTGATAGCATCCATAATTAAAATGTATATATTTTATGCCAAAATTCAAAGATTCACATTTTTTATACAGTACCCCGTGAACAATACTTATGATAACGTTATCAGCCACAATGAATATGCCATTGTAAAAACAATACTAACAAAATAATTAGAGTAAAGTTTGGTTATAAGCTATAAATTACAAAAGCATAGTATATTCCAGTCAGCACCTTTTAAATTAATATGCACATATTAAGGATAAGAAGGTAATTAAAAAGATGAAAAGGCTTCTATGAGTAGCAGATGAACTTAGGACTTAAGTCTATACATAACACATAACTAACAGCAGGAATAATAAACCTGAAACTTTTTTATATTCTCTGAGCTTTAAGAAGTCCTTAATTCATTTGACGTACAGGATACATAATATTACACCTCTCCCGATCGTTTTAACTATACCTGTCTATTCAAACTGCTACTTAGTTTCAGGTCCGTAACTTTCCCCTCATCCTGTAAAAAAAACAGTGTTATTAAGCAAGAGTGAATGTGAATATATTATTATGTATACGTTAAAAACAATGGAAAAGCTATTGCACCTTTGATGTGTTCAATTCATACACGGAGATATACAAGATATTTTAGAATTAACTAATAACTAGTTATAGCAAACTACTGGATAGGGCTGGAACCTTTGATGTAATTATAACACTCGTAGTAGTTTCCACAAACACCAAAACACTTTCACTTCGCTCGACGCGCGTTTCGCCAACCAAGTTGGCATCATCCGGAGACGATTAAAAACTGACAGCTTGACTGAAACAGTTTTTAATCGTCTCCGGATGATGCCAACTTGGTTGGCGAAACGCGCGTCGAGCGAAGTGAAAGTGTTTTGGTGTTTGTGGAAACTACTCCGAGAGTTATAGCAAAGTATACGGAAGAATATATCAGGTGTGTCACGCGCGGTATAATTGTTTGTTGTCCCTTTGAAGTTCGGAAGTCTAAGCGATGCCGACTCATAAATCATACAGCTGACATTTGGTGACATTTACGGGACCGGTCTCAGTTCTCCACCGCGTATAACCTTCGGTTTCAATACCAGGGTTGTTACGAATGCACACAACGAAAAAGGGAATTTTATGAAAGTTATAACAAATTTTGTTTTTATTCTGATTAATAGACAGGATTATTTTAAACGGTTTGATTTAAGTTGTCTTCATATATTTGTATGTTTGTTTCAAATCTTGCAACAGCTTTTCCAACTACTTCCCCATGAGCTAGAGATTTGAAAGTTGTGAGGTGTATAATGTTCCGGCGACAATATAATTTATTTTTTTTATTACAAAAACAAACAAAAATGGCGTATAGAAAATGGCGGGCTTTCCTACTTATAGACGGATTTGCCTAAAACTTGAAACTTTGAGGTGTTCTGAGGTCACTGAGTACAATTTTTGACTGAAACTTAATAAAATCAAAATGGCGGACTATATTCTATTTATAAACCAACTTGTCTCAAAATTGAAATTTTGTGATGTTTAAGGTTACTGGGCTCATTTCGATAAGGTCACTCGCTTCATAAATAGGACAGTGCGCCATGTTGCATGTTTTAAGTTTCAGTAAAAAAATGTTTGGGAAAAGTGGAAAGCAGAAGCGGTACGCAATGCCAGTGACACAACTAATATATTATTCCGTAAACTTTGGTTATAGGTTAGGTTATGTTATAGGTGGGCCATTGAACTAGTTATAGGTGCGCCATTGAAAAGGAAACACGCCTGTTTTGTAACACAGACTAGTTTCTTGAAAAAACGCTGGGACATGTCGATTCTTGATTTTTGAGGGACTGCTTTTGATGTCAAACTTGAGATTGACACATCTACCCAGCCCCAGCAACCCTAAGTCAATAATTCAAATAGGGAACGGGGGTTGAGCGACCCCTCATTTGAAAACCACCCTCTAGATTAACTAAGGTGGGGGTGTTGTTTGGGAAAAATCCAGGAACACGTCACCTTTTAACTTTTGAAAGGCACATTTTAAAGTCAAATTTGATTTTGTCAGGTCAACGCCCTAGCTCCAACAACCCTAACAAAAACAAAAATTACGGTAAAGTGGTCGAGTGAGCCCTCATTTTAAAGGTCTTTTCATTCTCTATGCGAGTGCATGGTTGTTTTAAGGTTTCCAAAAATTCGAAGTGTAGAAAAAAACATTCTTTGCAATTTCAACAAGTTGAAATTAAATAATGCCCAAGACAAACCTACATTTGAAAATTTTAACCATTTAGTATTCAGGGCAGAAATGGCATATCAGTATATCTGAGTGCCTGGAGATCTTTTTAAACAATTTAAACACCAAAGGTAATGAAAAATGTACTGCAAACATTTTTAAATTTAAATTAGTAAGCATTTATCAGTTGTTAAAAACAAAACACGAGCAAATCGAAAAACACTCATGCATTCGCATAGAGAATCAAAAGCTCTATACTATGAGGGTTCGCGCGACCCCCTTGCCCTATTTAAATTCTTGACTGGGGGTTGCTGGGGCTAGGGTGTTCATGAGTCAATGTCAAGTTTAACATCAAAAGTTGTCCCCCAAAATAGGCGTGTATCCTTTTCAATGTCCCACCCTGTATATATTAATTACAATATGATTATTATTATACTCTTCGCTGAGAAAGTCCAAGAGTATATTGCGTTTGATCGGGAAAACTAAAATTGCCAATTTTCGTCGGAGAGCAAACATTTTTGTACCATTGTGTTCGGCATTAAATTTTAAACAAGGTTCAAAATATCCGTCCGTCTTTCCGCTCTAAACCAAAAGCCCATAAAATTTTAAAAATACCTCTTTTATAACGCAAAAATTACGAGATTACCTATATATCAAAATCAGTAATTTTTTTTGCTAACAGAAGAACATCTAAAGAACGAAATGTTCGAACAACATAAAATTTGTCAGAAAAATCGTTTTTGGTAAAGGAAGAACCCTATTATTTTTTAGCGAAATCCAATAATAAATGCCATCGCAGTGGCGGCCCTAAAAATCAAAAAAATATACCTATAATATATTAATAATTACATATAGCTCAGGAACTTTTTTATTACATTAGAATGGCCACGTAGCATAACAAATCAATTTCATAAAAATAGATTAACAAATGCCGTATGGATGCCGTATGGATATTTGCCAGCGTATTTGAGACCTCTATACCATTCATTCAGAATTAAACAATGTGTCCCAATACCGCACTTTTTCTTTCTTCTTTTTTACGTTTATTGCATTTTTTTAAATGTCCACTTAATTTTTGATTACTTATATTACATTTTGATACGTTTCATATTCCGATGCGGGCTTCGCCTGTAAAGGTGCTACAAGTATTTTCAAAATAGCGGATGAAAATTGCCTTTAAGGTGTGAAGCGAATCAAAATCGACGTTTTTGCGGTAACAGATCGGGTATTTTTTGGCAAAATGAATATTCAAGACGGCGGCGGTTCCAAGATGGAGACCATTTTTGCTATTTATGGTCCGAATCGACTCAAGATCGGTGTCTCTGGAATTTTGGGGTCGTAAATCCCAGAGCCCATTTTGAACGAGGACGACGACGAAGACTTCCCACATCCCCTGCGGTTACTTTATCCAACACTTAGGAAACTGAAGACGAAAACATGATTCACCATTCGTGTTGCGATCAGTGTCAATGGTGGGGCCAGAAACCTTTCCGCCACAAAAGATACAGGCCCAGTTTCCCAGTTAATTTGTCCTAGTTAATGGTCGTTCCACAATCGCCTGCTTCCGCGGTTTTCAATTTTTCACAATTAACTTATTACTCCCCTTCCAGGCACTCTACGACTCCTTCGTTGCTTAGAATAGGTATAGTATATTAAATATTTGAGCACAATATTGCCTTAAAAATAGGAGGCATGGACTATATAACCCATATAACGGTAAATAATCCATAACATATAAATTAGAAAAATCGTGTAGGAGCGGTTTAACAGTCATAAACTACGAAATGTTTGTGTTATCTATTTACTCACGAGATGATTCGTCACTAGAAATTAGTGAAATTATTAAAATTTCGGTCTGTTGTAAACAGTCTCTTGATATCTCAGAATATGATAATTAAGTTTAGAAAAAAAACATTAAAAACTACAAATCAACGGAAAAATGTTAGGTAATTATTTGATATTTTTTTACACCAGGCAGGACTACTTAATTTACCAAAAATTCATTTGAAAATATTTTCCTAACTACCTATAGGTTCGATTTACATGATTTTTTTTGAAATTGTAGGTTTGTTAGTGCGGAATGCAGATGTGCTACTGAATTTCAGCTCAATTTTAAATTTTGACCATATACAAGGTGTACCAAATACATTGAATTTTTGCATAAAGTTTGCAACACTCTGTGGTAAGTGCAAGCAATAAAAAGAGGAAATTTTGGTCCAGAACTTTAGCGTAGTCTCTTCTTAACAATTCATTTTTTAATTCATGTCAATATCCCTATTAATAGGGAAGATATGATTAATTAAAATAATGACGTAGTTTTTCAATTTATAATTAACATTAACTTTTAACTTCACAAACAAAGAACCAACATACAAAATTTCTCGATAATTAATGTAACAATATTTTAAAATTAACAACAAAAATAAACTTAAAAAAACAGTTAATATCTTGTATTGCCTCCCCGAGCAAGAAATACAGCTTCCATGCGTCTTGGCATCCCCTCTAATAAATGACGAATGGCACATTCATCCCATGCTTGTACGACAGCTGAACTAAGCTCCATCAGGTTCACAGGAGCAGGAACTTGGGCTCGAGCACGTCTTCACGTGTCCCAAACATGTTCGATAGGGTTAAGATCTGAGTTTCTTGCAGGCCACACCATACGGTTAACATCAACCTGATGCAAATACTCGGAAACGATTCTTGCCACATGTCATTATCATGCATTAGCATGGAATTGTTTCCAATAAATGGGACAAAAGGCACAA
>CAXKVY010000689.1:122500-170912 GCA_964058915.1 Tetropium fuscum
TTTATCAGTTTTAAAGGGGCAATCTTATTATATTATTACTGTACAGTGGCTCTCAAGGGCTTTCCTTTATGTCTCAAACATAAAGGAAAAGGAATTAAGGCGAAATATACGATTACAGAAACATTAACTGATTTCCAGATGAAAAACCTGCCATCGGCGGCAGTTAAAAGTGTCACGTCACTCAATCACGTCTTGTTAAACCCCTAATTAAGTTTATAATATTTTTCGATAGATATAATGTAAAACATTTTATAGGATCATTGGTCAACCGAAATACACTCAACGGCAAAATAATCTCTCCACCTAAAATATTGATCTGAGGTTTGCTCATCAATAACTTTATTAATTTAAGTCCGATTTGACTAATTTTATATCGTAGGTAAATTATCGTAGGAAAATTTTAAGAAAATTAGGCATATGTCCATATTATACAGGGTGACACAAAAAGTGCCTATTCTCTACTCTAACTTCGAAAAAATTCATGGCGTTGTCAAGTTGTTACACCCTGTACTTTTCATATCAAGCTACATCTATTTCTTAAATTAATTGTTACAATAACTTTATTTTTGTAAAAGATACAAGACATTTAGAGAAGGTTTTTTTTCTACGACAATAAAATAAAGAGTTCGGCAAGGAATATTTTTGTCAATTAAATTTTCTAGCTTGTTTATTCAACTACACAGCGTTCAACTACAATTTTGGTCATTTTTTAAAGTTATTTTAGTATTCCTCTACCGCGCAACTTTGGCAGGCCCATTTACTAATCATTTTCTATTGTAAAATTTAACCGACACGTTCAATTGAAATTTTTGTGATTTTTCTCAGTAATTTTCAAGTTTACTGCTAATACGCCACTGGTACGGGCCGACAACTGTATTGACACGATAAATTGCAAATTTTATGATTTGCTTATATTTTTAGTGTGGATTTGAAAAGTTGAAAAGGTTGCTAAAACTTACCGTTTGGTTGAAAAACGCAAGAAACCCATATTTGCCAACTTTGACCATGAATAAATATTTTTGCAAATGTGGGATCGATAGGGACTTTTCACATTTCATTTATAATGATGTTCCGAACATTCGTACCAATTATTAGCTCTCTCCGAATTCCTGTAACATTACATGTCTATTTTGACCGGGCTACTATTTAACTATATGTACATATTCTTCGAAATAAATATAATTATTTGCTTTAGAAATAGTTAACGGCCGGTTTTATAGGTGTAATTTCAACTCATATTAAAACTACAATTTCGACGTAAGTATTTTCATACAGGGCTCTGCTTAACATTTGCAGTCTATGTCAGTTCTGGAGGCAAAATTTTGCGTAAATTTTCTTTGTCGATATTGATTTGTAGATTTTACTACATGCATTTTTCAGTCTTGTTAGTGGTAGAGGCGTCTTGATTTGGATATTTAATGAAGTAATACATGAATATTGCTTAATTAAAATAATTGATTATATGTACAGTCGCGAGCAATAAAATAGGAGAAAAAAGTCTTATAACGTATTTTTAATTTATAACGTTTTTAATGTACAACGTATTTTTAATTTATAAGTCTTATGACGTATTTTATTAAGAATTATGAATGCCACGCACGAGAGTTTGTACTACTTCAAGGTTTTTATGTGGAAGTTCTCCGGGCTGGCGACCAACATAAACCAAACTATCCAGACCAGACCTTAATTCCATATTTTGCCCGTTTACTTGGCATATATTCAACGAATCTGCATCTGCCTCTAAACCCAACTAGTTGTTCATCTATAGTTACATTAGTATTCCGTATGACGCGTGTTTGCACTGTTGAATGAAAAAATCCCAAACGTAGGATACCATTGCTAATTTATCGGTTTTTAAACGCGTATTCAGAGTTCTCTTATTGTCAAATCTGACGAATCTTCGTATTTTTTCAAAGCGAAATATTGACATTGTAGCTTGGAATATAGGAATAGCGAAATCAGCACCAAATAGTTGTCTCACAGGAACCAGCTTCTCTGTCACCTCCTACATGAATACGTGAACCACGCAGATTGCAAGAATCTCATTAACGATTAAATCTTTCGACGGGTTTCCTTTTGCTTCGTAAACACGTTTCCCCTCTAAATTAGTACAGTTCACAATTTCAAGTATACTAACTGGAGATGGAAATAACTGAAACGGTTTTTTTTTGGTGTTGCAGTCATATGCTTTCTTGCCAGTCCTGCAGCATGCCGAATGTTATGTGGTTTAGTTTTATTTTTTCCTGGATATTCCAGACTCCGATCCAAACCACTTGGAGCAATGTAACCACTCTGTAAGGCAAGGGTCGGATTACCAATATCGTCAGCATCATGTTTAGAATTATCGTCAGAATAATCACTACTGCATCCAGAATTCTCGCCAGAAACCAATTCGAAATTTGGATCTGTCATTTGTGTCATCATTTTCTGCTTCTGAAACACCACTTTCTCCAGAGGGCAGAGCAGCACATTCAGGTTCCCACTGCAACAGATTTTCTTCATAGCCGTCGTCACCATATCACGCTTTTCAGATTATTTTTTGTTGTCATTATAATGTCTCACAACTTTGAAAGTTCTTCCCACGAATTTTGTGTCCCATAATTCTTCGGAATTTGCACACATCATTTCTTGTATATAATTTCTTTATATGTATCGTCAAATATTTTTTACTGGATTCAGGTTTGGACTTTGAATTGGCATAGAAGAATGTCAATGAAAGTGTGTTAAGATCTTGTTGATAAAGTGAGTGCTACATAGTGCTGTTGATGAAATTATTGAACATATTTTAGTAATGATATAATAGTTAATTTGATAAACCCATGTGAATAATGTTTATATAAAAGGAACGTTCTACAATGTTTTTTAGTTGAAAATGATTTTTTCGCGAAAAACAAGAGAATATTATTTTCATTGGAAAAACCAATGAAGGACTAAATACTGTTAAGGTAGAATGTCATCAAAACTTTAGATTTATCAGTTCGAATGAAACTCCATAGAATTTACTTAAGAGAGGAAAGACGGATTCAAATAAGTTGAATGAAATTGACTTGGGTCGCCCTCTGCCTGCTAAAAAGAAAAAAACTATTCGTCAACTGATGGAGCAACAGTTTGGCAGTAAGTGGGATGAAGATGAAAATTTGGAGTGGTACAAAATGACATTGTCGGAAGATGGTATAGATAGGTCTGAGGAAGGAAGAGAAAATGAAGATGAAGATATACAATGCGACTGCCTAGAATATGACTGCGGTCTACACATTTAACTTTTCCTGTTTTTTTTTCATGTTTAGAATGTTTTTTTGATATTTTTCTCTGTTTTTACAACAGACTTTTTGTTATTTTTCCTCTATATGTTTTTTTTGTTATTCAAGTGTCAATAAAATATTTTTACGAATTAACATTAAAGTGGTTAGTAGGCAAGAAAAATGACATTTCTTTCTTCTATTTCAAGTAAAAGCAGATATATCTATTTCAGTCAAGCAAAAGTAGATAAATCCATTTTGGTTTTTTTGTAACTCATTATGTTTAACAAAAAAAAATGAAAATCAAGTTTCTATGTCTATTAACTAAGGTCTACAGAATGTATGCATGATTTTTTGTCTAAATGTCGCGGAACTGAAAATAATCGTATTTCGTTAATAACTTGAAATTGTCTAAAATTGATTTATCTGGTTTTGTCTGATTGCTCCACAAATGAAAACGACACATACCTACGTATTTATTTTTTTATGTAATGTCAAAAATGACGTTAAATAGAAATATAACTGAAACCAAAATAGAAAAAACATGCATTGTTTCAATTTCTGTAATTGTAGAAACTGCACATAATTAAAATTAATGGATTTAAAAGTACATCCTTCTTTTAGCTCAATTAAATTTTAAACTGAATTCTAGAAAACTCTTCTAAATCAATGCGATTTAGAGGAATTACTTATTGTTTTGTTAGCCTGCCTTTGTCACTAGTAGATAATTGTATTGCATGCTCCTGATTGTATTTAAAATTTCACCATTAATAAAACATAAATTTGTAAAGCATTCAAGTTTAAACATTATATTTATGCAATTTGCATATCTCCCACTCAACGCAAATTTTATTTCATCTGAATGACAAATTATAATAACTCCCAGCCGACTTTGAACAAATCGATACTTATAGGAACTATTTAAGGTAGTTTGGTAGATGGGTTTCGGACGCCCGCTTTGTGTAAATACGAGATGTTATTGGTTTTTTTTTTCAATTTCTAAGTAACTTGAATGTTCTTGAATCATGTGTGTGTGTGTGTTAAATAAAGAAGTATTCAGTTCAAAGCATATCTAAATTCTCAAGCCGCTTGAAGTTATTTCAAGCAAATTATAAGTACCCAAAATGTCTCCAGGCCCGATTCTAGGGTTAAAATGTTCTATTCCCGTCTGGTGGTCATTGAATGTTAACGTCCATACGTTATTGCAGCCAAGCGCCACCGGCAATGCAAAGCTCTTCTAAGTAGCCTATCTTTACCGGTCAGTTATTCGCATAATTTCTCCCCTGCGACGGGAGTTTCTATATCCAGCTGCCAAACGGCTCGGTCGATTGACCCGGTGGAATTTTCACAAACCTTTGCTATTTCGGGAATTATGTCAACTCGCTTCCTCTTCCATGACACAGTCGCCAACTCATCGGTCAAATAGTCTCCGCATTGAACAAATGGTGCTAGATTTCAGACCAAAGACAGGGATGTGGAAAAAACGCTACTCAAATATAGATATGATATTTTAATTTTACATCTTTTGAGAACATGAAAATAATTTACAAAACTGATACCAGACCATGGTATTCAATGGCCGCAATCTGGAAGACTTGTCCCATCTTCCTTTGGACGATGTTTCGGGGTTCACTTTTTAATTGTTCTAAACTTTTATCTAAAAAGTCGTGCCAGTAGTAATTGCTGTTCATTTTGGGCGCTCTAACTCAAACCGTTCGACACCATAATGACAAAATTTTTCTATTTGCCGAGATTGAGGGATATTTGAGAAGTATTTTTTTTCTCGGTACATAATTAATGTTATTCTGCTTCAACCACGCCCCATGCCTCCTGGAATAAAGGCACGAAGAGAGATTTGGCCATTACATCGTCATTCTGGTGATGGATATGGTTCAACGTTCGATGAGTGTGCATCCTTATTCATAGTTATGCTAAGCGAGCGGCCATATTGACCCCAGTTTTGACGTATGTATGCTTGTGTGGCTTGAGTTTTTTATGTTGTTTTTCGGGTTTTACGAGGATTAAAGATTTATAGTGAATTTTTTCAACAATATGTCGTGTGCTGTGAAAAGTTGCAAGAATTATAAAATATAGCAAGGAGGTGTAAAGGATTATCATTTTACCGGTAAGAATTTCGCAGCCATGTTATATCAAGATGCATAAACGTCGCGTTTAGGTATTTAGGAGGCAGTAGTTATTTACATAATATCAAGGGCGTAAACAAAGAGATGAGACCGCACATGGAATGTAGCGAGGGCTACAACTATACCAAGGTCCAAAAAAACAGTTTACGCCACAAATATGTACAACATTTTTTGCACAAGCGATAGGATACTATTAGGTATTGACAAAATTACGAATTTTATGTGAATATTAAAACTTCGGTTCGATATCGAGTTTCCATGAATAATATTGTTAGTAATCATAGTAACACAACTAACATAAGTAAACAAAAAAAATTAAATAGTCCTTTATGATGAGTATTCGTTTGTTAAATGCGGATAAGGCAAAGTCAAGTTACAGTATTTTAAATATTTAAAATTGTGTTATAACAATCGCTAATAAATAAAATGCACTTGTCAGGATGATACTTATATTAAAAATACTTTAACAGATACACAGATACAAGAGGATACATTCGCTACAATCAACGACCCGTGAGCTGGTGAAACAAAAAGTGTCCCTACCTTCGGTTACAATACATTTTATATTAGCCTAGTTCAAATTTCTACAAATCAGGATAAAGAATGCCTAACGAACATTTAGAAAGACCCAATAAGCTTTCACTATTTATTGTTATCCGTTTTAACTGAAGCCGCTGCTATAACCATAAACAAATCACATTTATTACTCACGGACTTCAAAGGTTTACAGCAAGTGGTAAAACTATAACATTGCCTACGGTCTCTCTTTTATTACGTCCTATGAAATTATCCCTAAAAAATTATAACAGTTCGGCCTTCCCTGACCTATTCTCGCCCCGAGAATTCTAAGATTTGACTTATGTTGACCATATGACCAATACAAAACATTTCGGAAACAATTTCTACTTATATTAACAAAGCTCATATTATTACTTTGTTTACAATTCTTAACCTACGATACATACTCAAATAACAAATAACTACACACTACTCCTTAGCTCTGACTAATTTTAGTCTATCTATAGATATTATACCTTTATACAATTTTCCACTTTGATTTTCACCTTGAATATCCTGTATCAAATATCTGTCGTTACCTACAGCCTTAACAACTTCGTAAGGACCTTTATATTTAGGATATAACTTACGACTTTGGCCAGTTGACGACACCTCCGCCCTAACTAATACTAATTCTCCTGGCTTATATTCCCGAGGCTCACGCCTGCCCTTATCAAATTGTCTGCGCATATTCTCCTCATTTTTCTGTAATAACCTTTGGACATCTACATCTGGTTCTTCCTGCCCCAGTTCATCATTAACGCGCCTAATTTCTGTAGCTAAAGGTTCATTTACGAAACCATCGCGTTCATACGTATGGATTAAACTAAACGGCGTCTTCCTAGTCACGCTGTGTACAGCGTTGTTAATAGCCCATTGTACTTCGTAAATTTTTGAATCCCAATCATTACCTTCAAGTTTATTCGTACTAGTAGCTACACAAGTTAAAATTACGTTGTTTAATTTCTCTACCTGACCATTCGCTCTTGGTACAGAAGTTGATACCTTAACATGAACGATATCATAATTCCTGCAAAAATCCTCAAATTTCTTGGCAGTGAATGCCGTTCCACGATCACTAATCATTTTATCCGGTCGGCCGTAATGCATGATAAATTCTTTGATAAATTTTATCGTTGCTTCTGTGGTAACGTCTAGCACCGCGCCTATCACGGAATATTTACTATACCCATCAATAATAGCCGCTACGTATTTGTTTCCGTTTTTCGTAGTAATGAATGGACCTAAGTGATCAATATGAATAACCTGAAAAGGTGTGTTTCCCTTGTCTAACGGATGCAAAAATCCCGGTTGTTTCCCTCTAGGAACTTTGTAATACATGCAATTCTCTCATTTTTGGAAAATAGTATTGTTTTTTTATTTTTGCCAGCGTTTTGTCGATTCCTAAATGTGCTAATGCTTTATGCGCATTACTGACAATATCATATCGCAAATCTACAGGCACGTACAATCGCCAAGTTCCAGTTTTAATACTTTTATACACCCGACCCTTATGCACGGTATATTTGGTGCAAATTACTTCATTCCCACTTTCTAATTTCTCGGAAATACTCTTAATTTCTGGACATGCTCTCTGCAACGCACCAACCCAGTCGGTATTAATTTTAAGCCCTAAAACTGACAACCCACAAATTTCGACCTCTTTAGCGTCATCGACAGGATTCCTACTAAGCGCATCTGCAACTTGATTATTTTCACCCTTATGATACTCGATGGTATAATCAAACTCAGACAGTTTAACAAACCATCGTCCAATACGCGGATTCAGATCCTTTTTATTTGCTAATAATTTTAAACTATTCCAATCTGTCTTAATAACAAATGGAATACCTAATAAATACACCCTGTATTTTTCTAATGCCGCCACTATCGCTAAACACTCTAATTCGTACGAATGATATCTTGCCTCTTCGGGGGTGGTTTTTCGACTATAATACGATACCGGCCGCAAAGTTCCATCGTCTTGTCTTTGCAACAGTGCTGCCCCTAAACCTAAAGAACACGCGTCGGTATGTAACTCCGTATAAGCTAATGGATTATAAACACTAAGTACCGGATTACTCATTAATTTCATTTTCACCTGTTCAAATGCAATATGTTGCTCCTTACCCAAAATAAATAAAACTCCTTTCCTTAATAAATCACTAATTGGTCTACATATGGTAGCAAAATTTTTTATAAACCGCCGAAAATATGCTGCTAACCCTAGAAAGGATCGCACTTTATGCACGTCGGTAGGTATCGGAAACTTAGCCAAAGCATTCAGTTTTCCTTCTCCAGGAGCAATGCCTTTAATTGATACAGTAAATCCAAGATACTCAATACGCTCCTTAAAGAAATGACATTTACTCAATTTTAAAGTCAAGTTTGCTGACCTAAATCTATTAAACAACTCGATTACTGTCATAGGGAAGAACAGTCAAGAAATCCTACGAACTTATATATTACATTTTATTATTACTCTAATTTTAGTTATGTTAGTATTATGTAGATATATATTTATCGTAAGTAGGTATGTATGTACGTATATAAGTTTATATATTTATAGAGATAATGTTTTCTGTTAATTTATTTCATCTTTTATATTAACAAATTGTCGATTGTAGAAAGATGTTCTGTATCGTTTTTGTTATTACATGCATTAGGATTTTTCTGAAGATAAATATTGTTCATATATACTGGATAGGCTGGAACTTTTGATGTAACTGTAACACTCGGAGTAGTTTCCACAAACACCAAAACACATTCACTTCGCTCGACGCGCGTTTCGCCAACCAAGTTGGCATCATCCGGAGACGATTAAAACTAATCTTAAACTACAAAACCTACCATATTTATACTATTATCATGGTGACGTCACTAATGACATCACCGTGAAATTTACGCGTGACTAATCACGCTTCAATCATCGGTTGCTAAGCAACGCGTAAAGCGGGCTATACGGTATAGGTCCCTTGTCACTATTCATACTACTATTACATTTAACAACTTCTATGCTCTCAAATGCATCCAACTGTCTATTATTGGTCACATTTCTAACTAATCTTAAATTACTAATATCTATTCTATGATTGTTGTCAAAAGCATGTTGTGCAACACTAGACTTATCTGTTCTTCCATATTTTAGATGAGCCATATGCTCTTTAAATCTAGTGTTAATTGATCGTCTCGTTTGTCCAACATATTTTCGATCACAATCATTACAACTAATTTCGTAAATCCCAGACCTTTCATTTGGAACAATTTTATCCTTTGGATTGTCTAAAAGTTGTTATAATTTGTTGCTCGACGAATGAATCGCTGTTATACCCACGTTTTTGAAAACCTTACTCAAACCACGAGTAAACCGGGGTTCGTACGGGATGGATACATATTTTGGAGTCTCTATATCCTTTTGAAAGGTCGTAGAATTACGAAGTATGTCCTTAAATTTACGCATCCTAATTAGTTTTTCAACTATATCTCTAGGATAACCATTACTCACAGCTAAGTCTTTAATTAATACTTAGAAATGTGTAATACTTACTTAGAAATGTGACCAATAATAGACAGTTGGATGCATTTGAGAGCATAGAAATTGTAAAATGTAATAGTAGTATGAATAGCGACAAGGTACCTATACCGTATAGCCCGCTTTACGCGTTGCTTAGCAACCGACGATTGAAGCGTGATTAGTCACGCGTAAATTTCACGGTGATATCATACCGCACAGCCCGCTTTACGCGTTGCTTAGCAACCGATCATTGAAGCGTGTTTTGATGTTTGTGGAAACTACTCCCAGTGTTCATATATTCCGAGTCAAGTTTTGAACGCTCAGTATCTAGATATAATAGAACTAGAAGTATTTCAACGAAATTCAGATTTAGTATTAGTTTTAAGGATTGGTAAAACAACAAACGATTATCCTATATCATCTGTATTCCTTTCCTGTTTTGGATAATAGAACTTGTTGACATCACATTTTATGTATCACAAATAAATACATCGCTCTGATGTATGTACCTGTACCTGATCTAAGTATTTCTGATCCAACCACTAAATTATGGCACAAAATTATGTTCAAACTTATTCGCATACCCGATTGATAACGACGCTGCCTGTGAACCACGCATATATAAAAATCTACAAAAGCTACCAGAACTTCACTGATATTAAGCAAAGGCTATAATATCCAAGAGCCTCAAACTAATACGTGGTTAACAATAATCTCTGAGATTCTACACATCACGATAAGCTGTTCCAAGAAAAGAAGTAGCCGAACTTATTTACAAAAACTCAATCCTGAAATTACAACCCGGCTGCAGTGCTTTCATTGGAATCACTAAAGCCTAAGCAAGCTCCAAAGAGTATTTGGAAATGAATTACAACCCCAGTATTAATTCCATTCGACTGTTGCAGTAAAATTTTCATTATTATTTTATGTATATTCTGCTAATGCCCACGGAGAAGAAGAGTAGCCATTGTAGCATCTGTATGACTCTTAATTTACACAAGCCATCTTCAACTGTTTCAGAAGGTATAACTATATCGTCTAGATAAGCTAATGCAGTATCGTATCTCAAATTACTTAACACTAAATTAATAAGTCTCTGGAAAACGCTAGGCGCATTACACAAACCAAAACTCATTCGCTTAAAACAATAAGCACCATCAGGTGTTACAAATGCAGTCTTACCCTTTGAGTCCTCTGACATTGGTACCTGATAATATCCACTGCTTAAATCCAAGGTCGTGTAGTAACGTTTCCCTCTAAGACGATCCAACTGGTCGTCGATAATCGGCAACGGATAATGTTGCTTTACTGTCACTTTGTTCAGGGCGCGATAATCGACACACATACGCACTTCCCCGTTTTTCTTACGCACTAACAACACTGGGCTCGCGAATCACACTCTTCTATGATGTCGGCTTCCTTCAGTTCTTCCACAATGTTCCTGACCTGTTCACGTTCTTTATAGGGCATCCTGTATGGGCGATAGACAATGGGTTTGTCATCCGTCAACTGAATATCCATTTCTATCATGTCAGTGCATCCTACTTGTCGCATGTTTCTAGCGATAATGTCTTTATAGTCATTCAATAAACAAACTACTCTTTCAGCTTCTGCACCACTCAAATCCGTATCTATTTCTTCTCTCTTGACTCCTTCGATGTTAATGTCTCTCTTATGGCTAACCTCGGTAAATAATTCTGCTCACGTTACATTACTGTCTTTATTCAACTTCACTTCATTCCCGCTAATGTTCAGTACGGTTCACCACTCACGTCTGTTTTAATTAAAATTCTTGGAATGAAGCCACCAATTTCTCTCATCCCTCCCTCGATGCACAAGTCGGTATTTGCTCTGTCTGTTTTTACAGTAATGTGTCCTAAAAAATTGTTTGGAATCACGGACGCTTCCTTTGCCCAAAGTGCTACTTTAGCTGTAGAAAGAGCTTCAACTTCACCTCCAAGGTTCTCAGTGATAATTAAGTTATCTGCGGTTTTCACTAAACGAACGTGTGGTTGCTCTGTATATGGGTGTCCGACGAGTAATGGAATTGTTTGAACTTCGCATGGTACTATGTGAATTTTCACATTGGCCTCAACCCCATCCACATTTAATGATGCACATGTAGAACCCAAAGTTTTTGTAATTGCACCGCCATAACCAGCAATTTCCTTTTCGTCATTCCAGTCGCAGTTCAATTTAAGCTTGCTGACGTAATCTTCTCGAAGCGCGCAGATCTGACTCCCCAAATCGAAGTAAGCTCGTACCTCCTTGCCATTGACCTTCACGTCTTTGTAGTATTTTAAATTCGATACATTTACGTCCATATCTGAGTCAATATGTTGAACAGCTAATGTTGATTGACTGCCCGCCACCGTTGGTTTCTTTCGCTTTTCGCACGCACGAGCGAAATGATCCGTTTCGCTCAACAAAACAAAACAAACTGCTGCCGTCGCACTAGCAGTTTTCTTCGGACAATCTTTCGAATAATGTCCTTTTTCTTTACACGTAAAGCACATTACTTCTTTCGATTCTCGCTTCCGCTCGTCACTATTTCGCGATCCGCTTCTAACATTAGGCCGTCTCGATGTATCTTTGAATTCACAATGATTCTGCATTCTCATTTGTCGAAAAAGTCTTTCGTTTTCACGCAAATCGTCCAACAATTCCTCTTCATTAATGTGTCTCACAGGTAGCAGAATATTAGCGGTATCCTTACTTCTCAATCCGCTAATTACAAGGTGCTTACTTTCTTTGAAAGGTAACTTCAATGATTTACACATTCGCATCTTATCGTAAAAGTAATCTTCTACCGGCTCTCCCATTCGTTGAACTCTGGCTGACATCTCTGGAAATTTTTCAGCTAATGTTCTCTGATCCGAATAGTTTCTCTTAAACTTTTCCTCAAAGTCTCGCCAACTACGAATCTCTGTTTGGTGATAGCGATACCATTTCAATGCACTTCCTTTTAAATGTTGTCTCGCCATTTCCAATAAGATTGAATCACTCCAAAATTGTCGTCCGGCCGTGGCTTTTACATCTTCCAATCAATTTTCTGCTCCTTGTTACCCACCTTCACCGTCGAACATATCTAAGCCCCTACTTAGATCCGGCATTACACTGTAGGTACGCTGCATATCGGTTGAAACTTCTCCGGAAGCCCTTAAATTGCTGTTTTCTTCCCGACTCGTTGACCCTCTCGCCGGTACTTCTCCGTGACTGTTATTTTCTTCAATGTGTAATGTACCCGAATTTTCAATAAATCTTTCCCCGATTTGAACTGCCTGGCGTTGTTCAGATTCACCGAAACCTGGACACGGTGTACTTCTCCCTGAGCTAAACATTTTGCTTCCACTTCCTCCTCGAATCAGCAAAACGTCTATATATTCACTTCACTAATTATCCGCTTAACTGCCTCAAAATACACTGTAGATTTCTGGATTCACTTTGATTAACTGCACTTAAACCAGAATTATCCTCACTTCTGAATTGTTATAACAATCGCTAATAAATAAAATGCACTTGTCAGGATGATACTTATATTAAAAATACTTTAACAGATACACAGATACAAGAGGATACATTCGCTACAATCAACGACCCGTGAGCTGGTGAAACAAAAACTGTCCCTACCTTCGGTTACAATACATTTTATATTAGCCTAGTTCAAATTTCTACAAATCAGGATAAAGAATGCCTAACGAACATTTAGAAAGACCCAATAAGCTTTCACTATTTATTGTTATCCGTTTTAACTGAAGCCGCTGCAATAACCATAAACAAATCACGTTTATTACTCACGGACTTCAAAGGTTTACAGCAAGTGGTAAAACTATAACATTGCCTACGGTCTCTCTTTTATTACGTCCTATGAAATTATCCCTAAAAATTATAACAATTGTTATCCTACACACTGAAGTTGCCATGGCAATTAGAAAAAAATGTTTACACAAAATTTGTAGATGATGGAACGGATATTCCATAAAGTGCATTTCCAACCTACATTGTACCCAAGATATTTGGAAAAATTAACGATTTACTGAAACACCATAGCAAATGCGCCCCCTGGCAATGAAGTTAGGACCTCAAAATATTTTAAATCGAATTATTTTGGCCATATTTGTGAATATATTTTTTACCCCAACATCGTAGCATGAATGACGACTGAGATATAGCCGCTCCGTAGCCTTAATTGATCACCCGGTATACTTCCTGTAATTCAATATCTGTACAAGTGTACACGCATATAGCCATAGATCTAGTGGTTTGGTAGTATGTATGATCGTTGATTGAAGGAACCTTCATTCATTCAACGGTATGATCTAGTACCTATTTTAAATGTCAGTTGGTTAAAGTAATAATTTTATTATCGATTCGTTGCGTTGCGGTAAATTTTCAAATCAATGATTATTTACTGTTATTCCCCATTCCGTTCTTGTCAAGGTATGGTATCCATATCAATAAATGTTGCGTTCGCATAATTACCATGAGATAAAGTTATCAGGAATTGAAATATGTAAATTCCCGATAATGTTTATATTTACTTTAATAAATTTCACACGCGCTTACGCCGGCATACTGATCAAAACGGTATATATACTATGTTCATCAAAACGGTCACGGAACCTATTATTTATTTAAAACATATTCAAAGTATCTTACCGCGCTCGCAGAAAATAACCAAAACATTATATTAAAACATAAAAAGACTTTAATAATTGTTACACTTTACCTAAGAGTTCAATTTGCAGTTTTTCATCTAGCATTGTTGGAATTGACAGCTGACGACAAACCAGTGACGGCTCGTGGGTTCTGTAATGGGTCCAGCGTTTTTTTTACAAATATCACTGAATCAGCTACATACGCTCTTTTGGCCGAATGGTGGAAAAATGAAATTATGAAAGTCAACTTACATTTGTAAAAATATACGGGATTTAGAATTTTTTGTTGCAAAACTAAATTTAAGCGATGAACTAAAGCTAAACAATGAACAAACACTGCATGTGGAGCCACTTTTTCAATTTTTGTCTGCAAACCAATTAAATGTCGGGACAATCGCGTTGTCATAACACTGCGTGAGTCTAATGTCGCGTCACTTCCATTTAACCTGAGATCTCTCACCGACTAGATAGTCGAGCAAAACGGCACGCAATAATTTTACAGCTGCGGTTATATGAAGGAATACCTACTTTTTATTATTATTATTATTTGGACTTGCTTCTAATTAATACTTACATTTTTTATTATAAATAATTTTATACAGGGTGAGTCAGTTTTTTGTAGACAAACTTTAACAGGGGATAGAACGCACGTTTTTAAAAAGAAAAGTGCCTATAAATATATGGCCGATCTAGCTTCCTAAGGAAGATACAAGGTGTTAAAGTTTCATTTTTTTTTACATTAATGTGTAATATTTTCTGAACGGAATGATATATTCACTAAATATTTTACACATATCTTAACCTGCATAGGATCAATATGTTGTATTGTTCCTGTCGAAAATACTATAGTGGATGTTACTTTTTTCGGGTACTTCGGATATTCTGCATAATGGAACTTTTTTTTCGTACGCCCCTGACATTATCTGACATATTTCTAAAATAACGGCCCCTTAGTAACAATTTTGATCTCTTGTAATTTTGCTCTAACTACGACAGTTTTAGAGATATTGGCCGTTGTTTCTCTGACAGTGTAATGTCGTTATTATATTTTTTTTCTCGAATTTTCTTTATGACTTATAAACGAACGCTTAGATTTTTTCATGTTTGGGGGATAATGCCTATTAATTAAGGCGCATAAAACAAGCGGTAAGAATGTTCAAAAACTTGCACAGTGGCGGGGTGGAAGGGGTGCTCCACCCCTTTCGTAAACAGAACATCTACGCCAAAGACTATTTAAAAAAAAACTGTTATTTTCATTATCTACATACAGTTTAACAAAAATAATGTCCCTTCTTCTGTTTCGAAATTCCTGTGCGTTTCCTAGTTATTTTGATTTTTAGTGTTTGATGTGGTACTAAATTAAGTAATTTATTTATTAGCAATAATAATTATCGGCTAAATATTTAATTCTTTCAACGAAACCTACCTAAATATGGTTTGTTAAGGATTCTAAAAAGCCGAAATCTCTTATTCTTTATCTTTTTCCAATGTAGTCAAAATAAATATTTGTTATATCAAGCCTTACTCAAATACAATACTTTTATATGTTGAAATCTGTTAAATTACAAATGTACTTACAATACAATAGATTATTGTGCAGTTGCCAAAAGTCTTAAAAAATTCCTTTAAGTTTTATTAAACTTGTGCATGTACCAATTTCTGTTTCAATTTTTGTTGTTGTTTGCTAAATAATTTCCATTTAAAACTAGCGTATTTGTAACTGTACGTAATAATTGCAACAAAATATTATACTCCTTGCAAAACAAGTAAGCATTATGTCATATTTTGAAACGACAGTGAAACCCCAAACATGAAAAAATCTAAGCGTTCGTTTATAAGTCATAAAGAAAATTCGAGAAAAAAAAATTATAATAACGACATTACACTGTCAGAGAAACAACGGCCATTATCTCGAAAACTGTCATAGTTAGAGCAAAATTACAAGAGATCAAAATTGTTACTAAGGGGCCGTTATTTTATAAATATGTATCAGATAATGTCAGTGGCGTACGAAAAAAAAGTTCTATTATGCAGAATAGTCGAAGTACCCGAAAAAAGTAACATCCACTATAGTATTTTCGACAGGAACAATACAACATGTTGATCCTATGCAGGTTAAGATATGTGTAAAATATTTAGTGAATATATCATTCCGTTCAGAAAATATTACACATTAATGTAAAAAAAAATTAAATTTTAACACCCTGTATCTTCCTTAGGAAGCTAGATCGGCCATATCTTTATAGGCACTTTTCTTTTTAAAAACGTGCGTTCTATCCCCTGTTAAAGTTTGTCTACAAAAAACTGACTGACCCTGTATATTACATTATTAATGCATTGGCTTGAAAAATAGCCTAAAGCAGAAATAAATTCTGAAAATAAGAGTGAATCGCCGCTTCGAGCGAATCGAAACAAATATTCTAATTTTTAAACATTTTTGAAAAAAAATCGTGCCCTCACAATATTTTTTCAAATTCACTCTAACGCACGCCTATATTTTTTGAGTTATTTAGCGAAAAACTAGACTCGCCTTTTTTAAATCTTCATTTACTTATAAGAAAAAATGCCAAGCGTAGTCGACTTTTTTGTGTGACGCAACATTGCATTCGCTTATGTCAACAGAATGAGGAATGTTTCCTAGAATGAACCATTCGGCAATTCTACTCTCATTGAGTGAAATAACGAAACAGCACCCAGCATATCTCACTAAAGGAAAAACTGATTGGGACGGATTTCGAGAAGAGCTTAAGTAGAGAATTCAGCTAAGCGTATCCTTGAAAAATGACACAAGCCACACAGACACAGTCAGCCACAAACAAACGACTGCCTGTTGTTTGTCACAATGTCACTCACCACTTGGACAAAGAAATGGTGCAGTAAACTAAATGGGGCGAAATCGATTCACGTCAATTTCACCAACAAAAATATGACTATACTCCAGTGATTGTCAACCAGCAAACAATCCCACATGCCAACGAGGCAAAGTATCTAGGTATGACTTTAGATGGAAAACTTCGATGGAAAACACTCTACGTGGCATATACGTGCATATTCCTCGTATATAGAATGTAACTCTTTCAACTTTTAGAATCGAGATATCTCAGAAATGGTGTTTCTTAGAAAAAAAAAGTGTAAGACAATTTTTGTAAATGCACCTGCAACAGAGATATGTTGCAGGTGTCGGACTCGACAATCGCGCCTTCTTTTCGTCGATCGAATAGATCATAAAATTATCTACAAAAATTATCTTACACTTTTTTTTTCTAAGAAACACCCCTTCTGAGATATCGCGATTATAAAAGTTGAAAGAGTTACATTCTATTTATATAATATGAATGCATATGCCACGTAGATATACTACATTTAACGATAGAAAATCTGATTTGACCGCAATATTTTTGACATCAACACCAACCCATAAAAATTAATAAACTAAAATGAATCATTTCTCACGAGCTTCACCAATTTTTAACGGCCATATCGGTACATATCGGCCATATCATATACATAATATATGATAAATAAAAATGTTGAATTACATTGTAAATATATTATAATAATTATTAATAATTATGGATAATTATTAATAATTAAAATAATAATTATTAATAGGTTAAATATATATTTCTTGGGATATATGCGTTTCACTTTTTTGGAAAAAATTGCAGGCCTACGGATGTCGTTCTGTGCTTAAATAAAGCTAATTACATTCGCTATATCTTCCCCTATGACTTTACCAGTAAAATTTTCAGCAAAATTAAAAGATTCACCAGAAGTTCACCAAATCTTAAAATCTCGGTAAATATTATACCTATAAAGCTAGTTCTGATCTCAAATTGTAGCAAATTTAATCTACTTTCAAATACGTAATAAAATGCTTGATGAACAAACGCATAGTTTAGAGGATATACTGAAAAAAACCGAAAAAAGCGCGAAAATTTCGAGTGCTACCAAGTTAGCACAGGTCTTTCGAAGCTGCAAATTTGGATGTACACTACTGGTAGAGGTCCTAACAACATATTAAAAAATCATAACTAGCCGTTTGTTACTAATATTACTATATGACTGGCCTAAACCTGATTTGGTTTTTACTAACAAGTAATAAGTAAATTCGGCCTATGCAAAGGCCGTATGTTAATCAAAGTTGCAAGGCAAGTGTTATATAAATTATTAATATTTGTTTTGACTTATCGATAACGACAAATAAAACTTCTTGACATAGATATAACCTACAAGTAAATATAAAACAAGATACCCATATCATATCGGTGGCACATCAAAGTCGTTATTTCATCTGATAATTTAATAATATCAGATTAACAATAATTATTTGATCAATTTAGAAACATAATATTTATTCCTTGTTTTGGCAATTCATTATTTCGAGTTAACGTTTCAATAATCTTTAACTGTCTTTAACTTAACGTAATATAAAGGGGGTCATTAGCACATACCTCATTAATAAAGTAGAATACCGATTCTCATAAGCCACTACCAGTAAAAATGGCCCAGCCATGCGTGGACGGCGGTTTAGGAAGTTTTAGAAGATATGTCTAGACAAGGGTACTTATTTGTAGTGGCACAATTGGCAGCTGTTCTGTGATTACATTCTTCAACCGTTGCATAATTCCGGTAATCTCTCTGTTTGGAGTGCGAACCGAATTTCTAGTGTGGAGTGTGGTGTTTATTATAAATTTTGAAAACCTACATATGCACTGTTTAGTGCATATTTGCGGTAACACAAGTGGAAGAAAAAAAAAAAGAAAATACATATGTGTGATAATGTATTCAATAATGTATTTCCACTTTTATTTATTTCTTATATATTTTTTTTAATATGTAGTGTCTGCATTTTGTGAGTCAACGTTATTAATATAATTATATTAACAAGTTACTTCAGCAGTTATTATATTTTCCTTGTTCGTGCACATACATACATCGACACCTTAAAACTTACCTACAGGGCTTTAATCCTGATACCCACGTTGACCTAATTACATGGGAAAACCTCAGACACCCCTGTGAATGGACCATAAAATCTATGAATTGACATTTCATAGGGACTCTTATTTAGTTATTTATAGGTTGCTTCTTAAATACTAACTTATAGAAATTGATTGACTAATGAACTGATCACGTGGGTTTCGGGATTAAATGAAAGCCGGGATATATAATAATAGGTATTAAGGTATATACTCATTTCCCATGTTTTCCCATGTTAACAAGGGAAAACGTTTTCCCCTACTGTATTAATAAGTTTAATCTCTCTGTTGTGACAATAAACTGTTTTACTTTTAAAATTCCCGCCGCTCTATACTTAGGAAGTTGAAAGCGTTAAAACAAGTGTAGCCAACATAATAAAAAATATTACCAACAAACCGTCGTCTTCGCATGGGGATGTCACTTTGCATGTATGCTTGGTCAGCATTCAACTTTATTTATGAGGTCTATGGTTATTATTTGCAAAAGTTACATGCAAAAATCTGCAGATTCTAAGATAAATCTGAGACTTTCTGACACTGATTTATTTTTGGAATGCCTGTACTCCGTATCTCAAAAACGACTTTTAATGAAACAGATTTTAATCAAATTTGGTGCAAAAATATTTTTGTCCTACGCACACGATACCAGATTTTAGGGTAAGTCCTTCACTTCACTTAAAGAGACATAAATTCCCATTTCAACACAATATAATTAAGACTAAAAAACTATAAACTGATAAACTATAAACCGATACTTAGAATCGCTTGTAAACGATTTTTAGATTTAGGTTCATAACTTTTATGAAAATACATATTTTCTCATTCAGCTTGTCAGACTGTTTAGGGGAAGTTTTATAATTTTTTTTGAAAAGTTCGCAATTTCTTAAGAAAATACATAGTATGTATTTGTACATAGTATGTTGTATGTATAGTATGTATTTGAACCACAAACAAAGATGTGTTTAATTTTTAAAACTTCATCTCTTAAGAGCCATGCATACCGAACTGAAAAGTCCATGCTCTTCGGTGGGGTAAGACGAGGCATCACGCGAGAGGCGGAGCTAGACCGGCGAATAGGACTTAACAGGGCCGGACTCTATTGTCTAGAGTGCACTAGACATACCTACCTATCTATTTGGCGGTATTGTATTGTCTGATCAGTGTTGTTTGTAGTGTACTAGCTACGGTATCGCAATATTGTTTTGGTTTGATATATGTATTTTAATGCTATAATGGATTAGGAATACAGGCAAGGGAAAACCGGAAAATTACATTTATCCACAAGAAGAGTATCCCGCAAAAAGTTAGTGAAAAATATAATAAAAAACCGTGTGGTAAGATAATAATTATAACAATATTAAAAATGTATATTTAATTTTTGTGCGAAACTATACCTACGACAATGTGACATGCTATTTTTCTAGAATGAACAGTATGTAGAAAAAATAGGAACAATGCCTACTACAAATGTTGATATTGAAGAAGTATGTTTTGCAAATGATGTCAATAATGAGGTATTGCATTTGTTAATTAATTATTATCGTATGATAATAATTAATTATTACATTAATTGTGGTATAAATTACCTACCTGTTTATGTGGCAGTACATTAAAAAAATAATAAAATAAGAATATTACGTTTTAGAGTATTATGCTTACTGCTATTTATGTACAGTCATAGCCAATTAAATATTTATATTCTAAGTGTTTTGTTTTAGAAATGTGTACAATTTTATTCGGTCTTCTTTTGATAGGTAAAACTAAAAATAATGTCACTAAGCATATCGAATTATATTATTTCCCTAATTATGTATTCAAAATTAAACCATTTTTAGTATATCACATATAAATATAGGTAGATATTTATATCACATTTAGAATATTCTTACTGGGCATGCGCCCTGAAAAGGTCAAATATAGAAGGGGGGGGGCAGAGTAAAATAAATTTGAAAAATTATATATTTATCATTAAAAATGTATATATTTAATGACATAGTTATAAATAAAAATCGAGTGTTTAATTTTTCAGGGGGGGGGGGTAAGTGCCCTGCTTTGACCCCCCCCCCTCCTTCCATCTCCCATGTTATTGGGTATAGTGTACATTTAAAACATTTGCAGAATGCTAATAATGCCAATAATGAAGATGATGGACCTTCGGCCGTGCTTTTGGATAACCAGACAGAGGTATGCAAAGCGAAAAAAAAATTTCTTATATTTTCCTTAAGAAGAAGCCCAGGAAAACATTCGAAAAAATTGGAATTGAAGAAGAAAAACATTTTAGATCAACAGATTTTAAAGCCAAAAAGAATCCGTAAAAAGTTAATTTTTCATAGTGAAGATGGGGATTATGTGAGAAATTGTGCAAAACCTGATATGTCACCTACAGACTTCTTAGAAGTAAAAGATAGGTTCCTAAAGACATTAACACAAACGGAGGAAGAAAGGGTTGCGTTAGAAATGAATACTCGTCAACAAAGTAACTCAGATATATGGTACCTTGAAAGAAAGAAAAGGCTAACTGCATCTATGTTTGGACTAGTTTGCAAAAGAAGGGCTAGCAGTTCAAATAGCACGCTGGTTACAAATTTGCTATATCCAAAATTTTTTTCATCCGTTCACACCGAATATGGCAGCAGAAATGAAGTCACAGCACTCATGGAACTGAAACAATTAACTGGTCAGGACATCCAACCATGTGGGATGTTTACTCACAAAAACTACCAATTCCTATCAGCAACACCGGATGGTCTCATTGGAGATCAGGGAGTTGTAGAAGTAAAATGTCCCAGCACTGCATCAAATCTAACTCCGGAGCAAGCGATCGATGCTAGGAAAATTACATTTTGGGACAAAAACAGAAAAATTAACGAAAATCATAATTATTTCTATCAAATTCAAGGACACATGCAGATTACGGATAGAAAGTATTGTTTATTTGCCGTTTGGACCCCAAAGGGCATAAAATATGAAACAGTTTTGCGAGATGACGAGTTCTGGAAAACAAAAATGGAAAATAAGTTAACATCTTTTTATATAAATTTCATGCTGCCAGAACTAGTCGATAGTAGGAAAAATAGATCAATGCCTCTACGCTCTTAAAAGCTCTCGATTGTGTCGATATATATATATATATATATATATATATATATATATATATATATATATATATATATATATATATATATATATATATATATACATATAATATATATATAATATATATATATATATATATATATATATATATATATATATATATATATATATATATATATATATATATATATATATATATATATATATATATATATATATATATATATATATATATATATACAATCTGCAGAGAGCAGAGGCATTTGCACAACAAGTGGCCCTTTTCAGGGCCACTTGATGTGCAAAATCCGAGCGGCACCTCCACGTGGTGCATATTGGATAACGCTAACGCCGCCGGTAAAGAGAAAAATTGCAGACAAACGCTGAGTTTTAGAGGCAACAACATTTTAAATGCACGAAAAATGAAATAAAAAATTCGACTCCTTGCGAAAATCGAACCATTTTTTTCCCACGATATTTTTCTCCAAACCTCAGCATGACCCAGTAAAAAATCGACAAATTTCAAAAATTCCAATTTTGCAAGCTGCATAAGTCATGTAAATTTGCACTAAAAAAATGTTTCGGACAAAAGATTTATGTTTTTTTACGTACAATCGATTGCCCGTAAAAACAAAGTTGACTTCCAATGACCTTGAAACCTCCATCCAAGGTCAAAAGTATCAGCAGCATCGGATGTCCCCCTCTGAACGGTACAACTTTTGTCCGAAACTTTTTTCATTTACCATCACTGGCAAATACTATTCAGGGTGGTCGTTCAAAATGGGACACCCTGTATGTATGTATATATATATATATATATATATATATATATATATATATATATATATATATATATATATATATATATATATATATATATATATATATATATATATATATATATATATACATAATTTTTATTTTCTAAATAATTCTCTACACTAAAAATCCGCCTGCAAAAGGTTTTTCAAATAAAATATATTGAATTTATAAATTTAATATGTCAAAAGTGACTACCTGTTAAATTTATTTCCATTTCATAATTTCATAAATATACGGTTCTTGCTTGTATTCCGTCACGATGTTTGCATTATATAATACCTCATCTACGTAATATCAAAATTAATTTCAATCAAATAACTATAATTATTTTCCATAAGTTTTTAAATGAGCCCCAAGCAAATAACACTGAATCCGTCTTTACAAGTTTCTGTACGTTCATCATTCTTTCCGGCAGGGACTGCCACAACGCAGGGCCTCAAAATGCGCTTGCAATGGTATACGGTTTGACATATTATAACAACAATTTTTGACCGATTTTAAATTTCTTTTTTTTGTCTTAAAGAAAAGAGAAGTGAAATTTTCCCTATTTCAATGAATTTTGAAATTACTTATTATTTACTGAGTTATACTGATACAAAATATGGTGATTTTCAGTAGATTAAAGCTGTGTTCGCGATATTTTTTTTTCAAAATCAAAGAAATAGGGAAAATTCATAGGGTATGATATATATTCTGTCCGAATCTCAAATCAAAATGTTAATAAATAACGCCATAAAATGTCAAACCGTTTACCCCTGCAGAGGGCAACAATATTCTTGGTATGCATGGCTCTTAAGCAGAATGACAGACTGAATGGGACACATAACAATCGTTTACAAGCGATTCTATGTATCGGTTTATAGTTTATAGTCTTAATTATATTGTGTTGAAATGGGAATTAATGTCTCGATATCAATACTTGAACATGGCATAAGATATCAATACTTGAATTTGATATCAACAATTGAACATGTCATGTGTGACGTGTGTGTGTGAATAATTTATCTTTTGTTTAAATATACTCTATTACTTTTTTCGCATTTTGACTAATAATGTACGATTTTACTAAATACAAAATCATTTATTTAAGTGGCACTTTACCGCATAGAAATGTCGATTTACTATATAGTAATGTCACTGTTAATGAAACTGTTAATAAAAAAAAAATTCATTGAAACATTCATTGAAAACATTTTTATATAATATATTAAATCTACAATTATTCAAATTTGAAAAATTAATAACACAAAATTTATTCAGTTTTATTTGTTTTTCCTGAAAACTATTATGATTCTCCATCTGCATCCCTGAATGATCTTGAGGTACCACTAATTCTTGCTGATGAAATATACTTTTTGATATGTTCCACTTATTGGCGATGCTATCCTCGATATACCCTTCAGCCACGCTATAATAGTGCTTTCGTTTGATATGCAAAGTAATGGATTACGGTGCTCAGTGGCGCGCGCAATTATCCTAATATAGGAAATACGAGAAAATACAAAGTTCGCTGATGTGAAAAAACTTCTCAGTGGTGCAATCAAAGAAGTAAATGCGGCCAACTGGATAAAATGTATAGACCATGTGAAGAAGGTGGAATCAAGAATGTGGGATCTCGATATTATGATGGATACTCCGGATACTCCAGTTAAACCAGTCATAATAAATGTAAATGAAGATAGTAGTGAAACACTTATTTTCAGATATTCACTATCTGAAAATATGTGATGAATTTGTGAATTTGTGAAAATATGTGATATGAATTTCTGAAGCGTTTTTGTGAAGAGTGCCAGTGAAAGTAACAATGACAAATACCAATGTTAGTGTTACTATAGACTGAGCTCGTAAAGTTTGGAATAAATTCAATTAATCGTTATTGAAGGATTTTCACAGGAAATCCTCGGACACGTCAACCTTATTTTATAAAATGTCACTTTTTTCAGCCATCGATTTTTTTTTTGTTTTGTTCGTTTTTGAGCTATGACGTCATCGACAATTTTTTTAAATGACAACCCATATTTTTTTTTCACGGATTTCGATAGATCACATTTTTCTGAGTGCGAATATGTCAAAAACATAGTACCTTTAACATTAAAGTTTTCGAGATATTCGGTTGCAAAGTTTATAAAATGTACCATGGCACCATGCATAAGCTATCGGGCGGGTCAAGATTTTTAATAGCTTATTGATTCTAATAGCTTATAGCTTATTACATTTTAAAAGATTAAGGAGTAATATTATTTATTTTGGTAGCTTATCGAACATTTTGAAAGATTTGGGAGTAATCTGTTTAATTTTTTAACAACAATTTAAACAAATAAAAAAATATTTTAACAAATAAATGATAAATAATTAAAGTAAAAAATAAAATCAGAGTAAATTTTCAAAGTGACCTCCATTCACTTCCTGGCAATATCCCATCCGCCACTGAAACTCCTGCAGAACCTTACCAACAGTATCGGGTTGAATGGTTCGAATTTCATTGCGATTTCTGTCCTTTAATTCTTCGATGGTATTTGGTCTATTGAAATAGACTTTGCTCTTTAAATAGCCCCATAAAAAGTAGTCTAGGGGAGTGAGATCTGGAGATCTAGGGGGCCATTCGATAGTTCCCCTGCGACCAATCCAATGGTTAGGAAATACATGGTTTAAATAATCGCGAACGATCACTGCAAAATGGGGTGGTGCACCGTCTTGTTGGTACCATATCGTGTGATGGGGCAGATCTGGATCTACGTCATTTGGGTAAAGTACCGCAAGTGCAGGGACTAAGTCGTCTCTTAAAAACTCTAAATATATTTCACCTGTTAATACGCCTTCAAAAAAAAATGGGCCCAAAATACGATTACCTACAATACCAGCCCAAACGTTAACTTTTTGTGGAAACTGACTACGAGTTTCCATTTTCCAGTGTGGATTTTCAGGAGACCAATATCTACAGTTTTGCCGGTTAACTGTGCCGTCGAGATAAAAGGTAGCCTCATCAGAAAAAACAATATTGCGTAAAAATCCGTCGTCATCAATCAGGCGTTGCAACATGGTTTGGCAAAACTGTAACCTACGGTCAGGATCATCTTCGTTTAACTCTTGGACCAAAACCACATTATACGGATGCCATTTGTTCAATTTCAAATATTTCAAGACGGAGCTTTGAACTATTCCGTTGTTTGCCGCCACTTGGCGGGTGGGTAAATGGGGATTTTCTTGAAGCTCTAGTAGAACATTCAATTTAACATCTTGTTGCACTGGTGGACGACCCGTTCTAGGGCGATCTCTCGTATGACCCACTTCTAAAAACTTTTGTTCTATTTTGCTAACGGTGGACTGTGTAATTGGTTCTCTGTTTGGATATTTGTTGTTAAATAAACGGCAAACTTCTACTTGTGTGCGAGCTCTGTCGCCGTAACCGATCATCATCAAAATTTCGATTCTTTCCCTTTCACTCAAACGACGGACCATTTTTAAATAAAATGAATTATGATGGAATAATGATTAATCAACTTACTTAATGATATTATTCAACTGATTAAAACACAAACTTGCGAGGAAAAACTTCAAAATTGTGACAACTGTCAAAACTGTTGTTTTTCCTGCGCTTTCTTGATAAATGATTAGCATTTGGTCATCGCTTGTATAATTCATTCTTAAAACTTTGCAACCGAATATCTCGAACACTTTAATGTTAAAGGTACTATGTTTTTGACATATTCGCACTCAGAAAAATGTGCTCTATCGAAATCCGTGAAAAAAAATATGGGTTGTCATTTAAAAAAATTGTCGATGACGTCATAGCTCAAAAACGAACAAAACAAAACAAAAATCGATGGCTGAAAAAAGTGACATTTTATAAAATAAAGTTGACGTGTCCGAGGATTTCCTGTGAAAATCCTTCAATAACGATTAATTGAATTTATTCCAAACTTTACGAGCTCAGTGTATGTGCAAATAATAACATATCCCGCAAATTGGTGAGTTACTTTGCTATATATTTTACTAACAGTCTTCTAATAATAAGTAACCTAACCACGTTCTATCCTGGCAAGGGGCGCTCTTACCTCCCCGTGGTCCTTGCTGGGCAATAGGAAAGGAAATGGGATTTATATGAGTTGAATATCCCGCTTCAACTCATATAAATCCCATTTCCTTTCTCGCTCACTTAGAAGACCTGCATGAACAAGCCGGCGATATACTGGCTTTACTGCTCGGTGGCGTATCATCATGCGCAACCAAGGTGAAGTGACTTCAAAAGATGTCTTATTATATCATATTCATATATGTGTAAAACTTAAAGGCAAAAAATTATTTAGTTTTGAATGTATTTAAAATATATTGAAAAAATGTTGCATGCTGTGTGTAGAACTTGCTGCTCAATTTAGCCAATAACAATTTAAAATGAAAGAAATAAATTAAATTGCTATTGCTATTGCGACCGATAGGGTAAGCCGCGGACTGAAGAGCCGCGGCTTACCCTTAGTTCTATTCTACCATTTTACACTAAATATCCTTTTGTATTGCATAGTGAGGTGATTTACCGCTTCTGTAGTAATTGGTACGGGTTTTCTTTGTAAAATACCGCACAATTTTTTGCTCTAGTTTGTATATCAAACGAAAACACTATAGTTGAACGCTATCCTCCATGCCTTTTAAGGGGACGTTTGTATATAACTGGCAGTGTACCTACTACACCAATAAAGCCAGCAAAGTTTTAAGCGAGACAATGCTAGTGCAAAAACTACATGCTGTATTTGAATGTCAACTCGGTCAGCGAGAAAGGTGGACGCCGCCGCCGTCCTGCTCAAGCAAGAAAACGTAGTAACGTTTTCCATAGCTAGATTTTTTATTTATTTGCCTCGTATTTGCCTATGACGTTTTAAAAATGCAAGTAGCTATTTGTATTGTGCATATCCACATTTTTTTTTATTTGTATAGTAGGTACATTTCAACATGGAATACGTAAACCATAAACTGGATGACTTAATATTATTTGCCTAAAATAATGAAAGGCATTGTATGAAGAACACTAGAATATATAGAAAAAAGATCACTTTCTCAAAAAAATACGCTAGAATCACACTTTTATCAGTTCTTAATGCGTTTTTTGTCATCCTCCAATTACAAAATATTCCATATACCTTCTAGTATTTTTCCTTGGATTTCAAAGCAAGTAAGCTGGAAGACACTGCTCGAGCGGCATTTAAAAAGTCTTCAGAACAATTTTCTAAATTGTTTTCGCTATGAAGGCTCATTTTTATACTTAACTTAAACTCAATTCGTCTCACAAATACGTAACTTGTCAACTGTTGTTATATAAATAAACAAAGCCGTGTCAGGTTACTAGGTTACGGAAATCTTACACAGGTAGAATGGCGAGCAGTTGAAGTAAACGATTTTATTTACTTCATGTAATTGTGGCTTTAAATTTTTGTAGTAATGTGCAGATAGATGCCTGTGAATTTATTAATTTGATATGACTCTGTTAAATTTATTTCCATTTCATAGTTTTAAACCATGGTGAAGCTTACAGATGCGGAAAAGATACATATCGTAAATGATTTTAACGCTGGGTGGTGTTCAAGTGCTATTGTCAACCTTTTCCAAGTAGCAAAAGTTGCATATTTAAATTGAAAAGAACATTGTTGCAAGGTGAGGATTTAGCATACCATCATGGGGGAGGAGCTGCAAGGAGAAGCAAGTTTGATTCAAGATGAAGAAATTATAAATTGCTTAAGAAGAAACCCCTTTATACGGTGGCAACAGCTTGCCATGGTACGCAGTTGCCTGCTTACTTGTGGAGAGCTAGGCGCCAAATAAAACAGCGCGATATAAGTAATTATGCAGCTGCTAAAAAGCCTTGGTTATCTGAAGACTTGCAACAAAGAAGCAAGGCTGCTCAAGGCCGCAAAAGAGGGAAGAACTTTTCTTGGCCATTGAGAACGCTTGGGAAAATCTGGATGCATAATTTCTAGCAATGGAGCTAGAATGAACCTATTAAATACTGATTATAAATAAAGTGTTAATTAATTTAATTCGTTTGTTTATTTTATGTTTTAGCTATATTTTAAAAATAAGAATTACACCCTGTTATGGGTTTATTCGAATATTTTCTCCTAATACCAAATTATAATCTAGAGATCAAAAAGTTGTCACATTGAGAAGAAATTCATATGTCTCTGTACCGTCAGAAGCAACTATTACACGATGCTAAAATAAAAAAAAATTACTGCTCGCGAGTGTAATTACCAGGAAATTTTTGAAATTTCTAACTGTAATGCTTTTATATCTATGATTATTTATATATAAGGGATAATACAAAATGCGAAAAAATAGTATAAACAAATTTCGTGAGAATAGCAGTTTCACCAAACTCATATAGTTTGGGTTACTAGCCGCTCGGACTCAAAAGCTATATAACTTTAGTAAAACTTTACTTTCCTAAACTTGTTTAATATACTATTTATACATAATGTATGTAGGTATGTAGGTAGGTAATGTTGCAAGTGACAGTTAGGAGCCTACATTGTCTGAAGACAGTGGTCACGCCAAATTTTCTTTGAGCCCCCTTAACGCATTCTCTTAGCTACGGTTCTGGTTTACGTTGTTCTTTATTGATTTTCTCGTATGTTAATAGATATAATCAACCGCTAATTAGAACAAGTCTAAAACTCTACTCGTCACATAGATGTACGGTAAATTGCCAGTACCTACGTATTGGTACATCAAATTAAGAATATTTAAACATAACCGTTTTATCCAAAAACTAACTGGCAATGACGTGTGAACCCTAAGAACCTGAACGATCTCGTTTGATCAATAAAATTTTAATAACTAGGTACTGTGTTTTTGACAAGCAGAAGTTGTATAAGATTTATTTTATTTTTTTATATAAATGGAAGTATGATTGTCACTATGACAATTGCAAGGCACAAGTACGAAATTTATATATATGCAAGTTATAGTGCAAATGGAAGTAGAAATTTTAATGCGAATTATAATGCAAGATAGTAAAAATGAAATTTTTTAAACCTTATAACTATCCTACGCCAAAACCTACGTAACTTATTCTAATAACATGGGACTAAGCCTCTGGAACAATGTTTACTTAAAATTAAATATGTTTTAGTCCACTGAGGTCGCACTATTTTATTGAATTTAATTTACTTATAACTATTAAGTTTTTACAATATTATAATCGAAACTTAGCGAGCTGCTCGTACTTCGAACGCTATAGCTGAACTCTTTTGCATTATTATCCGTAACCACGGATGTGCTACCAAATTAAACAATTGAACTTCATTGGATACTAACTTCTGGCTTTTTGTTGTTACATAATCTGACCACTCAGATGAATGGCTATTATTATATTTATTTAGCTTTACGTGTAAAGCTTGAATTATAAGCTGTATTCACTGAACACTTAACCTTTTGTTGATTAATTTCTAAATTTCAAATAAGCGTCATTCCTACATTGTAGTTTTTCTTCTAGAGTTATGTTCTCGAAGCCCGTTTTAATGACGATACTTTCGCATTAATCTTTTTAATATAAACATAATTTATGTATGCTTGATATTAGATGAATTTTGTTGCGACTTGTCTATTGCAATTATGCTAAATATAGAATTTTGCGCCGATAAATAACTAAAATATAAAGCAATTAGATACCGACCAATCAGATGCGTAGTCGGTTGGCGTTTCGTGTAGTATATGCGATCTATAACAATACGTGCATGAGTGCACTGTTACCATAGTTGGTACGATATAGATTAATCATAAATTTTACATTAATTCATAATTTGGTATATTTACTATAATTCTCATACGAAATTATGAGCCTCTTGGACCAATTATCTAATCAACAGCAACTTGTTTCATGGAAGGGAAATGTATTATAGTACTGTTACCTAATCGTCTGAAGCGATCGTGCACGATATATTGAAAAATCCCTTGATCTAGGGAAAAACGGCACAATCTGTCAACACCGCACCCGGCGATGTGGCAACATCGCATCTGGGGGTGCCAGATACAGCCCCCTTAGGACGAAGTCTCAACCCTCTAGGACTTCAAATGACCGAGATACGCCCCTGGTACCATTTAGAATAGTTGCGGTATAAGAACATGTGGACTATCCCCTGTAGAACCCTTCGAGATGCCTTGCATACAAACTAGAATGGGATGGAATAAATGGGTATAATATACAATGAGATGGAACAAGTGAGAACAATCTACCACTACTGAACCAAGAAGCGATAACTGTGGCGGAAGTTCTGTTGGAGAAAGTCATTGTCAGATATGGAGTACCCTTGGAAATTCATACCGATCAAATACGAAATTTCGTGTCAGAAGTTTGGAAACACCTTATGATCTTGCTAGGAATCAAGAAAACCCGCACGACACCGCTTCATCCGCAGTCTGATGGCATGGTACAGAGGCACAACAGAACCATCAACCAGTACCTCTCGATGTTTGTAGATGAGAACCAACGAAACTGGGATAAATTGGTACCATTTTTCCTATTGGCCTACAGAAGTTCCCAACACGTCAACTGGTTATACGCCTTCAATGTCGTTAACTGGACGAGCTGAAGTTATAAATTGACTTGACGCCCGGAAAACCTCCAGAAAATAGAATGGATTAAGATGTTGTACTTTCCAAATATGTCGCTAATCTAGAAGAACGATTGCCACGATTTTGTGAGGAACCCACTACACCTGACGAGTGACCGAATGAGGATGCGTCTGGATAAGAAGACGACGCCGCACATCTATAATGAAGGAGATGCTGTCTGGTTGTACCAGCCCCAGAGAAAGAAAGGTTTGAGTCCAAAACTACAAAGGCCATAGGAAGGACCTTGTACCATCGTGAAGAAGATCAATGATCTTGAGTATCGGATCGAACGATCTCCGAGGGCTAAACCTAAAGTCGTCCATGTCGAGAGGATGAGTCCATAAAACTGTAGGTACAATCCAATCCATAGATACAACCCCCCAAAGCGAAGTCTCAAACCTCTAGGACCTCAAATAACCGAGATACGCCCCTGGCCCCATTTAGTATAGTTGCGGTATAAGAACATGTGGACTACCCCCTGTAGAACCCTTCGAGATGCCTTGTATACAAACTACAATGGGATGGAATAAATGAGGATAATCTAGAATATATATTTGCAAGTTAATAATGTATAATATCGATGTATAATAGCCAAAAGTTAATATGTATAATAGCGAGATAAATATAGATATAAATGCATTTGAATCGTACCCATCTATAGTAGTTAATATTCGATGAGTTGTTATAAAAAAATAAAACGAACATGAACATGAACTACACCACAGTTTTAAGCAGCAATTCCTAACCAAACAACGAAATAATTAATTCTAATTAACTTGATCGTAGTAGCGAATATACGTACGCTTATATACTCGTACAAAGTATATAAGCGTTACATCATCGTTTTGAGGACAAATTACGTGAAGTGTAACTACGGTAACTGAAGAAATTGGTAGTAAAGCAATAATAATAATTGGCAAGACATTTTAAGTTCTCGTAAAGAAAAGATCATCCACGCGAAGCCAACATCAAATATTCGTTGGTTGACTGAACCTGTTACTCGGCAACGGAAATGAAGACTATTCAATTCCTGAACCCAGCGCAGGTAAAATCGGATACTTGGATACATATTTTTATATAAAAGTGATACATTGTTAAAACATTGCACTATAAACAAATAATAATCCCGTCCATAGGGGCTAAAAAAGGCATTACAAAAGGTGGAGCAGCGACAATTTTTAAATATGTTCAGGTCTGGGTCTTGACAATAAACCTTTTAAAGTTTAAAGTTTTCGACCTTTTTTGGAGATCGCTCGAGCCCCCATCTTGAATTAAAAGTACAAAAAATTAGTTTTTCCAAAATAAATCCGCAGCGGTTGATCCAACGACGAATGTCTGTTAACCAAGTTAATGGTGACAAAATTCCTCACATTTTCTGTATATAAATTTTTTTGTAAGTAATATGCAACGAGTTACAGCGGCGGAGAAATGAACATTTTTTTCCGAAAACCAGTAACCACATGAACCACATAACCACCTGAACAACATATTTAAAAATTGTCGCTACTCCATCTTTTGCAGGGCAAAACTCCCGACATACTGGACTAAAAACAGATTGTTTAATGTTTCACAAAGAACCGCCAAAAATACGGAAATTCTCTAGGCACATTTATAAGAGAAGATCTGAAATATGAACTACAGTAATATGTTTATAAAAAATACACATACAATAGCGTGATCTGGTGGCGAATCTGATACAAAAATAATTAACCTTAATTGTTCTGGAAGAATAGCTGAGAATAAAGTCGTCCTCTCGTGACATCGACCTTTATTATGGTGCATTAAAAAGCTACAGTATCACAAGAGGTCACGGAATGCTTCCCATCATCGTCTTTTTTACTCTTGTATACTTTGTATATTAGATTATCAAAAGATATTAAATTACATTTTCCGTCGACCGTATATTAACGTGTTAGATTAATATATAAAAAAGTCATTCATTAATTACACCTACCAATGCATGATTTTCTATTAATTAACGATTTTGCATTATATAAAATTAATAGTCAGGGAGCTCGCGTCAAAAAAGTGCAAGAGTTTTCGGAAGGTTGATATTTGCAGATGGAGTTGTATTTTAGTGATAGAGAGCCACTGTAGAGTCAGCCTTTTAACTATCAGAGGACACCTGGCGCTGGGGGACACCCGGAAAGGTGTAAAATTATTCAGCATCTCTAAATTGTTTTCCGACAACTCAAAATTACAAAAATTGTATACCTACGGCGTGATCACTGATCAGTTACTACGGAGCGGTTATCTCAGCCGTCATTCATGCTACGACATTGGGGTAAAAACTATATATAAAAATATGACAAAAATAAGTCGATATAAAATATTTTTGAGTTCCTAACTTCGTCGCCAGGACTTAAGAAAATATTTGCTATGGCTTTAGTAAACCGACAATTTCCTTAAATATCTTCGGTGCAATGTAGGTCGAAAACATTTTTTTTTGAATATGTGTTTTGAATACAATTTTTTTAAAAATATTTTCTTCTAGTTACCACGGCAAGGCAGTGTGAAGGATAACAATTTGGAATTTCAAAAATGATGTAACCTGAGTTTGCCTTATCCGCATTTAACAAACGATGGCTCATCATAAAGGGCTTTAACTCGATTTATGATTTTTATAAATAATTTGAATTTAATTTGTATGCCCGAAGATATGGGGCGCTGTTCAAAGAAATGTCATATTCGGCCCGTTTTCTCAAAAAAAATTAAATGCAACCCAACCATAGATTTTTTTGCTGTGACTAATAGCCCATTAATTATTACGCGACCCACGACGCGACGGTCGTAAAGCAACCAGACCTTAATCCGAGTCAAGGCAGCCACAATCTCATACGACTCCTTACATTGGGCTCCTAAATTTGTAAACACCTATTTGCAGTACAGAGTTCCGATGGTTTACGTATGTTAACGTGCCCACGGATAGACAAATTATTGTGTACTATAAAACATGCGAACACTTTTTTCAAAGGTGTGCTTCAAAAACACTTGAGAAAACAAATTTGACCCAAGATCCTCATAATTTTCAAGAAGTTGTAATAGATCTAGCAAACAGTAAAAGACCACGTGACTTCCTTCAAGTACTTTAATAATTGTTCGATTTTTGAAGTGAAAACTTCTTTAGGGCGCGCTCAGCACATTTTTTTGTGGGTGTTGAGTAGGGTTGGTACGGAAAGAACTGAACCGGTTCTTGAGAACGCGTATTGACTAACCGTTCAGTGAACCGGTTCTCGAATACGAACTATACCTGTTACCTGTTATTGCAATTCTAATGTTCAGAACCAGAACTTCAGACCAGACAGTTCAGACGCAGTTGACTGTTCAGACGTTCAGCACGGTTCGGACTAGTTCCAGTAATTTCATGTACTTCTTACTTCTTGTATTAAGTTTTGCGATGCGAGTTGCATATATTTTACATAAAATAAAAATTAAACATATAAACTAACTAGTTAAACTAGTATGTTAACTATAGGGTGTCTGCCAAGTATATATCTTGAGATTTGTTATCGATTACTTATACGAGAGGACCTGTTTACATAAATTACATTTAGCTAATTGCTTATTTGGGTCCGCAATCGTAAAAAAAATCCACATGGCGCTAGTTCTTTTATTCATTATGATTAATTTACCGCCGATTCGTATTTTCAATAAAAAAAAGTCCGTTATATACATGATACATGCGTAGTTGCCACAGTAGAATGAACAACTGAACTGGAACTTTGTAGTCGTTGTTTCGACATCGACACGTTAGTATCGTGGTCTGAACGTTCTGAGCGGTAACAGGTATTGAGAACGGTTCTGAAAAAAGAACGGAACCGTTCTCACCGGTTCATCAATTTCACCTGTTCAGTACCATCTCTAGTGTTGAGACTGGGCCATCAGGCTCGGATATGTAACACTCAGTCCACTCGTTGACTAAGCGAGAGAGATAAACTTGAATCCAAAGTATTTACAGCATATTTTAGTTTCCATAGGCGTATTGTTCAGGACAATATATCAGGAGGTTCCGTCTGGTCGGGTTACCGTCCAATTGTTTTCTGCTCTGTATCGAATTGAATTGAAGTGGGTTGAATGGAATCGACTGCCGTCGCAGTACTTGCGAAATATGAGTAGGTATTTTGGAGCGACATACAGTGGGGCGGCATCTAGCGCCGGTTGCCTGAAGCATCTGTGTGCGATAATATTTCGTACTCAGGTATGTTCTAGTATTAACGGGTGCGGTGTGGTAATACGGTGTGGTTGCTGGTTGTGGTAATACGGGCGGACGGTTATCGTATATATTTTAAAATTCGAAAATTAGTTTCACTTCTATCGTGTGGTCATAAGCACACACCCATATTTTTTTTTAATATAAATATGTATCCAAAAATTAAAACGTCTCAGTAATGATGTCATTGTTTATACTTTGTGAGTGGTACAACATGTGCCTGTGGCCTGTCCCTTTTCATCTAAAAGGTTCTTTCAGGCATGGCTACATAAACAGTTCTCAAACTCCACTATATATGTATACGAAACACTTCTCGTTTACAAGCTGCTGTGTTAAGATGTAATATTCAAGATTATTTTATCATTAAATCTAGTCAACTACAGTTCGCCTTACGAGTCTGCCTTGATTAAAAGAATGCGGGCAAAAAATTAGGTTTTTATTGCCATGTTGCCACGTTGTAATCCTGATATTTGAAATTATTTTTTTTTATTTTTAAATTAAATATTTTTAATACTTTAATAATGGTATTTAAATGTTCTACATATATAATATATATACAAATTATTTTGCTTTATTGGTTCGATGTTATTTTCTCAGTAAATTATAAATTAATATAATAATAATACGGAAATCACCCTAAATTTTCCTCCGCTGGCAATAATGCCATATCAGCACGCCCTACCAAGTACAACACGTGGCTATCACACCTCTGATTGGTGGTTGGCTGCTGGCGGAATCCAAGACAATAGGAAACAAGTGCACCTGTTACTGCAGTGTCGTACCGTTTTGCATTTTACGTGGATCATTATAATTTGTATTGTGTTGTGAATACTATTTTAAATCCATGTGTTAGACGTACATACTTTTTTTGTTTTAATTACCTACTTTGAATTTATTTTCGTGATGGATTTCGAGATAAATCCATATTTAAAAGGAAAGACAATCCATAGTCAATCTAGGGAGATAATTGCAAATGTATATAGGGTATGCGACGAGGAAGCAAGAAACAATGCATTTAAATTGCCTTTAAAAAGAAAAATTGATCGGGTTTTCTTATATACTGGAGTTTCGCCGGACAGTGTAAGAAAAATTCACAAAGAAGATGAGGAACGAAGAAAGGATAATCCAGATAAGATGCTTTCATCGCCGGGTAAAAAGAGACCTCGACTGTCTATTAGAGACAAGTATGATGATGCAGATTTTGCAATCATAAGACGCACAATCCAAAACTTTTATTTGGAACAAAAAATTGTCCCTACCACAACGAAACTATTAAATAAGTTGCGCGAAATTATGGATTTCCCATATTCTCGCGAAACATTGAGAAGGCTATTAAAGGCCAATGGATTTTATTTTAGAAAGTGCCAAAACAAAAGGAAAATTTTGATGGAAAAACCCACAGTTCTTCATTGGCGCTATGAGTATATTAGAAATATACGAAAATATCGAGAAGAAGGACGCGATATAATTTACATTGATGAAACCTGGGTGGATAATGATCTCACGTTTAAAAAATGTTGGCAAAGTCACGACGTATTTGGGATAATTAGCAACATTAGGGCAAGTGGTAAGTTATATATTTTTTTAAATGTTAATTTACCTTTAAGTATATAAATGACTAATAAAATAAGTATGTGAATATAACGTCAATATTTGTTCACAATATTAATATCAACTATTGCATATTTGATAAATAGTTATTAATTTATAGTACCAATATCATTTTTAAACTCGTCAGTGTCTTTAGTCTTTCCAAATTTTAGGTCGTTTAGTCATTGTTCACGCTGGGTCGGAAAAAGGTTTTGTTCCCAATGCAAGTTTAGTTTTTAAAGCGGGCCAATGTAGTGGGGATTACCATGGCCAAATGAACAGAGAAAATTTTCTCAAATGGCTGGAGGAAAAATTGTTGCCGAATATTCCGCCAAACTCGGTGATCGTCTGGGATAATGCCCCTTATCATTCTGTTCAAGAGGATAAAATTCCTACCAAATCATCCACCAAGAAAATAATGATTGAATGGTTAACAAAAAAAGGTAAATATATCAACTTTCCATAAAACCGGTACTAATGTAATGTAATGGTAATCAAAAACATAGGCAGTAAATTTAGTGTTAGAGAACCATAAATGACGTCAAATTAACCCAAAATTATCATCATTATGTGTTATGTAAATAACTTACTAACTATGAAACACTTATTGAAACACAGTATTCTATATTTTTAGGAATAAACCATGATCCAAAGGAAAGAAAATGGGAACTGTTTCAGTTGGTACAGCAGCACACACCACCGGGCGACCAAAAAAACTATGTAGTTGATAGAATAATTAGGTCTCATGGACATCATCCACTACGTACACCACCATATATGTGTGAACTTAACCCAATTGAATTAATATGGGCTCAACTGAAATATTATATTCGTAGTCATAATACTACAGGAGACCTTTCAATTAAAAAATTAACCGAGCAGGTTGAGCAGGGTCTTGTATCCGTCTCACCTGCAGATTGGGCAAAATGTTGTAAACATGTCATCGATATAGAAAATAATTTTTGGGAAACGGACCAACACATGTAAGAAGTAGAACCGTTAATAATTCAACTTGGCAATGATAGTAGCGATGACGACGATTCTGATGATTCCGATGATCAAGAGCAAAATGAAGATTTTTAAATTTTTATTTTTTTAAATTGACATTTTTTTAAGATAATATTTTTACTTCTGTTGAAAACATGCAACACCATCTGGAAAAGCATTTAGCATTCGTGCCGGATCGAAACCAATCGACAACCATCGGCAGTCTGTCGTATAACATTCGTCGTATTAACATGCTTTAATCTCCTTTCATTATATGTATGTAGTTGACTGACCGGATATAAGATTCCGCGCAGTTGCCACATGTAATTAATTTTTCTTCTCAGTATTCAATTAAAATATCAAATTCCACAGTACTATATTATTAATTGTGCATACAATAATATATTACAGGCCAAGATATTAGCCATTTTTACATTTATTTTTGTCTACTTTAATTATGGCAATTCCGTAAACATTTATTTTTATAGTTAAAAGCGGCTACGCCGCTTATTTCTTCCACGTGAAGGCAGCTGTGGCGCAGTATATCTCTTTTCAACTTATTGGAATCGTATTTCTCGGATCGGGATCGGAATCTCGGATCGAATCGGATCAGGTTTGCATCTCTTACAGTACCTACCTATATATTATTTATATACCTACCTACATATATGTAGGTATATATGTATTGCAAGTATATTTATTTTATTTTTCCGTTTTAAAGTTTATTTTTCACGGCTATGACGAGAAGCTGGTAGGTATGTATGTATTGCATTAGTAATGATTTTTAAAAATGTGTTATATTTAGTCTCGGTTTAGTTATGTAGGTACCTATTAACAAACAAGCTCTGATCTTTGTCAAAGCTTGTCTGTTAATAATCTTTGTCTTTATTGAGTGTTAACGATTTGGTAGGTTAGGTAGGTACATACTTACACAATAAATATGATTATATTTCAATTGCAAGTATTTTTATTTTATTTTTCCGTTTTAAAGTTTATTTTTCACGGCTACTTACTTAGCTGTTTTGTACATATTTATTTTTGTTTCTTGTGGGAAATATGGTTACTAGCGAACCACCCACTAAAAAATGGTAACGCGCTGAAAACAATACTTCATGAGTGGGGTGGAAACTTGCATTCATTATCAGCTTGGTGTTGAAAATATGCATACCTTCTACTTTTACCATTCATGTATATACATTCATGTAAACATTTTAATGCTATTTGGTAATTACATCGCACGCCTATGATCGACCATAACCAACTCAACAGTGCTTTTTATGCATATTTCCCCTCTGCGACTTCAGACGTCGTCAAGGAATATCCATGTGCAGAACTTTAGTTATATTGTGTTTTAATTAAATAGCCCCTAAACCTAATAGGTTATGGGCCCAGTTTACGTGCAAGTGAAAAAAATTTAAGTTCGTGATTTGAAGTTAAATTACGTAAATAAAATAATTCGAACAGTGCAAAACTGTTAAACATAAGAGAAACATATCTAGCATATCCAAGTAAACGATATATACAAAAATTAATTAAATGCCACTCCATAAAATATCAAGTTTAAAGTTATTTATTATCGGACAGCTGAATAAAGGGGACGTAGATACCAAGATAGCAAATGCAATACATCAGTCAGCGCCACTACTGGAATGGTAACATCGAAAGGCTTACTGGAAATGTGTTGCAAACAAACGGGAGAGGTACCCCTCAATCTTCTATAAGCACTACACGCATTTGGAAGATTAATATGATGGTAATTTGGTAACACAGGTAACAAGATAATTGCAGGTATGATCTTTAATGTTTTAATAAGTGTGACAATCGGACTACCTAATAACTTTACTGAAAATAAATATTATGAGTTAACTTTGCAAATATGAGATGTCAATGTGGTCAATATAAATAATTACCCAATTTGGCATGAATATATTGACTATGTCAAGTAGGTAAAAATATAACAGCCATGTATTGAGCCATGGTAAATGGTGCTAGTTTACTTCAAACATTTTGGGATAAAGCTGTAGTTACTGCTAATTTTTAAAAAAAATATATCGCATACTAACTCTCGTGTACAACCAAAAACACCATACGAATCATGGCATAATAAAACGCATAGAGTTTTTTTGGCTTTGGGAAGCGGAATTTAGTAGAGACAGTAGAGACGTTATAATAGATGAAAATGAATTCCTTAAAGCCAAGGCCAAAACTGAATAATGATGGATCTAACAAAATGCCAAAGTCAGTGGTAGTAGATAAATCTGATAGTGTAGTAAAGCAGATAGTAGTGTAATTGAAACTGACGCATCTGACAATATGTCAGTCAGTGGTAACAAAACAAATCTGATAATGATAAATCAGACAGTAGTCAAGAAACTGATGGAGCTGACCAGAGGTCAACGTCAGTAAAACAAAAATATAAATCAGATATTAATAAATCAGAGAGGCCAAGACGAAGTATTAAATTAGGAGAAAACCCTAATAATTATTCTGACAGTGATAAAAGCGATATTGCAACAAAGCAATATAAATCTTGAGCCAAGGGGGAGTGAACGGATACAAAAATTTGATAAAAAGGATACAAAGTGAAACTGATTGTTCAGGAGCGCAATCTTTTGTTAAGCAAATTCCATATTCATATCAGGAAATTAATAATAGAGCTGATAAAATGTATTGGTAGCAAGCCATAAATGAAGAAATAAACTCCTTAAACTAAAATAATACTTGGAATTTAGTTGAAAAAACAAGTATTAAAAATACAGTTACTTGTAAATGGATATTTACATTGAAAAATGATGGAAATCCGACAAAATATAAAACGCGCCTAGTGGCACGCGGCTTTAGTCAGCAGTATTGCACTATACTGTAACATTTGCACCGGTTGCAAGACTATCAAATTTCAGATTTCTATCGAGGTTGGTTCGGAAATTCGATAAAACGTAAGTCATAATTAGTAAAAACCAAGGAAAAATCAAATTCAGTGAGAGTAATTAAACTCACTGTATATATGTATATATCAATATACAGTGGGAGTATTAAAATCAATCTATATATGTATATATTAATTAATTATAAATAGGAGTATTCAATTTACTCTATATAATATGAATATATCAATATATTAAAATTTGATGTTTAAATGTAAAAGTGTACATTAGTAAAATATGCTTACTCTAAAAATACCGATGAAAGAGTAAACGAAAAATCGTATGTGCCACAAGAAATTAATATTTTTTTGTTCCTACAGGTACCCACACGTTACACAATATTCGATGAACCGATGATGTAGGTAGTCAGACCAAAGATAACATCGAAGTTTAAATTAGATAAGATTAAAATTAGTAATCTTGAATGAATGCACTATTTATTATCTGCATGGATGGTATTAAAATAAACAAAACTAAAGTGTTGAAAATTATAATAGTTCATAGGGTTTCTTGACCGTTCTTCCCTATGACACTACTCGAACAGCCTAGTCGAGAATAGTTCATAGGGTTTCTTGACTGTTCTGCACTATGACACTAATCGAACAGTCTACTCTAGTAATCCGTACAATATTTTTTGTTATACTTAAGATATGAGTATAATTTTTTTTGAGAACCTGTAAGACCATGTTCACTATTAATTTTTGAGTGGGAGTGTTGGATTTATTATATAAATATGTATACAAAAATTAAACGTCTCAGTAATGATGTCATTGTTTACACCTTGTTAGTGGCACCACAAGTGCCTGAGGTGTGCCCTATTTATCTAAAAGCACAGCTAAAAGGTTCTTTCAGGCATGGATACAGAAACAGTTCTCAAACGCCACTATATATGAGTAGGTATACGAAACACTTCTCGTTTACTAGCTGGTGTTCAAGATTATTTTATCATTATATTTAGTCAACATACCTACTTTATAATTTCTATTTGTAGTAATAACATTTAGCGAGGATAAAAAAACAGCGGTGGCCGATTGGAACTATGAGTTTGATCAAATTTCCAATTTAGCGGATTTAAATATTGTCCTAATCTAGAAGTCTGCCAATTATTCTTCCTAATGCATGCTAACATTGATTGACTATTAGATACACGTGTTCTTGACCTAATAGAAATTTCTTTTTACTATTTGTCATTTCATTTATTATTAAAAATACAGTAAATAAAGTTTCAGTCTAGTTTGAATGTTAATGTTTGGAATGTAAGTGATGGTGAATAATTTTGGGCAGTCGGGCAGCCTTGAATTTTGGTTTGATGCAATATTGGATAAGAAGGCGCTGTGTTTGCTGCAATTAATTAGGATTTGGCAAGTTGCCTTGTAGTCGCATGGGATAGTGTGGCTGTGTGGCATTAGGATAGTGCGTTGTGACCGCTGTGAATTTAAATTGACCGCTGAAAATTTGTTGGAGACGTTTCCTGCGTTGCACAATACTAGGTTTAGGAAAAACCCGATGAAATATCATTCCCGGCCGCATTTTTCCGTTTGTTATACGAATAGCGCTACAAGGAGCGCTGGTGGCATATGATACGCAGAATATAAAAATATTTCATTGCCTATGCGATTGACGCACATTTTGCGAGTATTGCATCATGGAGCGCCAATTATATCAGAATTGGAGACTCATTCAGTATGCGATTAACGCTTGACGCTTGAGCTCAATGTGCGAGTGCAGTTTTCTGAATTAATTATGGAAACCATCATTTCAAAAATTAGTGGAGAGTATAAAATTATTCATTATTTGGATACTGATAGGGAAATACCGAGGGAAATTTAAATTTGACTGTGGTTACGGTGAACAATGCGATATATTCGTGGAACAATTTTCCACGGAAACATACAGTAAATTACAAAGACTAGAGTATCGCAAAGATTTTGTTGTGTCAGGATCGTATAGATCTTGCAAAGTTAGCAGTTGGTGATGAAGTCGATGAAAATTTCTTTCTCTCTATGAATTTTGAAGAAGGTCAACCACCAAGCGAAGATTTATTTAAATCGTCCGTGTGATTTTATAATACTTTAGCCGTCAGCGAGACTATAAATGTCACAGAAAAGATCGTAGAAAATAAGCACAATTTTGTTAATAGCGCAGCAGGAAATTTTTAGAAAGTTAATTGTCTTGTAGACAATCTAAAACAAATTTCACAAGTTGCTGCTCATCTCATCCATCCAAATACATACTTAAATGCGTCAAATAGTTAAACGCTAAATTTTGACATATCGAAAATGAAGATGTTTTTTATAATATATGCTCATCTATCATAAATATGAAACGAGGTAGACGTATTAAAGTCCAACCTACGTGAGTTTCACGTCGTACAAAGAAAAATGTACACGCAGCAACCAGAGCGCTAACTGCTGGCAGACCTTCCAGAATGGAAACTTTAAAGGGATGTTCTAAACGAAAAAGAAATTCAGTTCAAAACATAGTTCATAATCAGCCCAACGATAAAAGTCACGGAAGCTCACACTAATTATTAGCACCGAACATAAGTTCGGTGTTATTAGTGTGAGCTTCTGTGACTTATTATTTAAAATTAATTTAAAAATTACTTTAATGTTAAGAAATATTCTTAATTTACTTTCTTTTGTAAAGTTTTCTTTTGTATTAGTTTAGTCATCTGTTGTTAACTGGATACATTGTATTTTCTTGGTTATATAACGTATTATGTACGTTCCGATATAATGGGATAATACAAGGAAATCATTATGCATGTGTTGAGATTTTGCATGAATATGCACATACCACATTAGTGGGATCAAAAATATCTATTATAAAAACATTGATTGAGGTAAGATATTTTGTTTTCTTGAAACCGCGTGTACATATTTTATTAACCACCTTTGGAACCACCTTTAGGACCACCTAGCTGAAATCTATCGACCCGTGTACCGACGTAGAGACACAGGAGAGATCCACATTCCTGGAAGACTCGTGGCACATTACAGATAAGCATAATTTTAAGTATTGACTTGATATTGCTAGTGTGTACGTTTTAAAATATAAGATTGTTACGAGCCCCCAGTTTAACAAAGTATGCACCTGGTTACTCCCGCCGATTAAGCAACCTATTTAGGTTGGCATTGCGGAAAGGTCATCGTGAACTTTGATGTTTAAACCACTTTTCTGTATAAGCTGTTTATGTATTTGCTGCGTTTCCAGGTATAATACCACATTTTTGGTAAACTACAGAATTATTTTTTTTTGTATCACCATTTTTAAATTTCCAATTGTAAAGTAAACCTAGTAATAAGTATACTGTGTGTATTATTTTTCTTTTCCCCAAACATTACAGAAAGTGCCAGAGCGTATTCGATATCCAGGATAATTTGGGGACTATCTGACTTAGTTGCGCATAGTCAGTGGCGTCTACGGTAATTAGTGACTTCGGTAATCAGCGAACTCATAAATTTAATTTGAATTTTATTTTTATTAAGAGCTGAACTAGCTTAGGCACACTTTTATTGCCCACTTCGCTATTGAAAAGGGGTAATAAAAGTGTACGCAAAAGTTTGATTTCTTGTCAAGTCTTCAACTTTGTGCACAGCTGGAACGCACCACCTATGGGGACTTATTAATTTGTCCAGATATTTAAGTGATTAATTTAAACCTGTAATTGACCCAGTTATCCAAAGAATCGGATTTTACGACCACCATGAGAATAGAGAAGACGTACAAGGGAAAGCGGCCTAACTTTTACTGCAATTAGCATCCAAAAGAGCTGCCAAATAGTGCCTAGGCAATTCTCAAGTTAATACGAACCCGTTTTGTACGCAAAGCAGCAATCCGTGGCCTATTGAGGACAGACACTTCGCGATGCCTTGTCCTACATCACGCCAATGTGTCTATCACATCCTAGCACTCGCATACAGCACCTAGAGCTGTGACCTTGAACTCTCCATCTCACGTAGATGCCTCCTACACGCTAGAGAAGAGGTACAAGAGAAAGCTAATCCAGCATAGCTGCCAAATAGCACCCAGGCGATTTCAATGATCACAGATTCACGTCGGCCCACAAGAGAACTGCGATTTAGAAGAATTTTGAGAGCCAGGTCAGAAACCAGAGAAAATATATTATTAATTAATTATTATTCGAAAAACACTATTCGAAAATTTCAAGTTCCTGTCTTGAATTTTGATTTCGGATGTTACACCGATTTGATAAAATGGCAAGAGTGCCGGTTTATAGCGCCCCCGATGGCAATGCACCTGTCCGACGAGGATATTGAAGATTTACTGAATACTGGTAAATTGGCAGATGGTGACCTGTGGACTGTCTTGCCACACACAAGCGGTCGAGAGCAGCGTAGCTAGTGACGGAAGCATCCGGAACAGCCTGTGGTGTTAAGAACAGGCTTGGCTGGATACGAACAATAACAATAGCATCAAGAAATGTAATGCCAAAGTTTGAAATCAAATCGGAATATATGTTGTAGAGACAAAACAGGAATAGATATAAACTGCCCACATTGAGGGAGGATCGTGGTGGTGAGTTCTGGGTTGCTTTTTGTAATAATATTGCGCAATTATTCAGCAAAATATGCGAAGAGCTGCTGATTTTCAATCGAAAAAAAATTGTTTGATATTTTAGGGGCTGGCGGGGGATCTAAATTTGAAAAAAAATGCAAAATATTTTTTATGCGTGAATAAAGAACCATTACAGAACACTTGATTACACAAGAATCTTAATTTTTTATCTTATTAACTTTTTGGAGGTCCATATTTTTGAAAAAATCCAAACCTTCTTTTCTCAATATTGGGGACCAATATACAACATTTCTCACTTAGGCCTTATGATATTTAAAAAAATATATAAAAAATCGACCCACCCTAGGAGGATCTTGTGGCGAATTAAATTTTCGACAAATTTGTTACATTACCTATTTTATCGAGAAATGCAAAATACGCGTGCAAAGCGACAAGAACACGAAATCCAAGATGGTGGACACTTCACATAAATAGTTAATGGGCAAGAATATGATTTCTGCATATTTACTCCGAGGAGGATATTTAACTGCGTCAAAAGTTTTAACCTGACATTTTTTATTTTTTTTAATCTAAAAGGATTGGGCCAATAAAATGATCTAAGGAATCACACCTTGAAACATTAGCACGTCGTTAACAACACAACATTAACAATGCCCTGTAGAAAAAGACAAGAATACCTACTTGATACAGTACCTAATGATTAAGGAATTACAGAAAGACATTAAGGAAAACTCATTTACCTAAGTAGATTTTGTCACGGTAATTAACAGTCCAATATCCTGTATTGATAGTAACTTGATTATATTGTTGCCTATGTTGCCTAACGTTGTCTCTCAGATTGACAATTTTATCTGTTAAAAAATTCGCTTGTAGTTGCTATTACTTCATGTCTCCTATAATTGCAATAATTATAGGGTGCATATAGTGCAATTGCACTTGTTTCGTTTTATTAAAATATAGTTTGTTATTACTTATTATCACCTAGGTAATCTTTATTTGATCTCGAAGCATAACACTTTACAAGCGTCGCGTCGTTTAAAGTTTAACAAAATACACAAACGTCAAAAATGTCAACTGTTAAAGTATTAATAAATTCTAACGGCTAAACGTGCGACAGAATCACCATCGACGCTCATCATATTATATGCATCGGGGCCTCAAATATATCGGCCCTCATAATACGGGAATAGTAAGCGAACAAAGAAATAAAACAGAATTTTCTTACCTGCTTGGCACAAGAACTGCTCATGTTTCCAAATTTCTCGCCGTCACTCATCAATGCTGTGCTCTGCAACAATGCAAAACAATACTGCTGGTCATTTCTTTTAAATTATTTTTAATTTTATTCGATAAGATAAAGCATTTCCCTTGTGGTGATAAATATAAATACTGTAGGCCTGTAGTTGTAATATTATACATACCTATAATATTATATTATATTATAGGTCTTCATTAATTATTGTAAACCACAATAAGTACATGATTGGCGAAACTACGGCTTTCCCTATAGGTTTAATAATCTATTGACTATGTCGAAAAAACAGGGGTAAAATGAACTAATTCGTTTAAGGTATTTTATTGTTTCATATATTATGTTCAATTGCAGCTTAAAAATGATAAATCGACAGTAGTAGGAAATTTAGGATTGGATTTTTGAGAATGGAGAACGGTCCACTTTTATGTACTTTAACTCTGTATAACTCAAAACTATGCATTTTTAGCGTTGATTGGAGGTTACAGAAATTTTTAATCTGATTAATTAATTCATTTTTCATATATTGCAGTTATTGATGTTATATTAATTTACGATTTTCGCCGTTATATATAAGTATAAGTACCTAACAATTATATATTTTTGTTATCATAGATATAAAGCGAATCCAAATATATACATATTTAGATGGAAATATATAGGGTGTTCTATTTACAAAAATGTTACTTTAGCCCTTCCCTCGGATAACATTGTTACGTTCACTTTTAGTAGTTAAGTATTTGAGAATACAAAATTTATTGTAGGTATACTTGACGGATAAAAACAGTGACGACTCGTTCCCTTTTGCATCTGTATAGAAAAATCAGGTTGGCATATTACTTTTATTAGTCGATTACATCGCGAATGTGATATTATTATTAGTATTTTAAATGTGTTAAAAGTGAATTTCCTGATTAAATAACGTAATATATACGTTCCGATATACTGGGATAAAACAAGGAAATCATTATTTATGTGTTGATATTCTGGATGAATATACACATACAACATTAGTGGGATCAAATAACTTTTAACCAACACGTTGAGGTAAGCCATTTTGTTTCTCTTAGAAACCGCGTGTTCAGATTTTACTTTGCCTACTTTGTGTTCTCTAGAGCCTGCGTTACGTTCAACTCCCTATAGTAAATTGAGGGGCACAGCGAAGCTATCTTTTCAAAGCCGTATTTCCAACAAATTAAGGTAAGCCACACCACCTTTTTTTAGACCGCCTGCTTTTACATCACGTCTTTTGAGCCACCTTTGAGGCCACCTTTTGGGACCAACTTCCTGGAG
>CAXKVY010000690.1:0-16908 GCA_964058915.1 Tetropium fuscum
ATTTAAGTATTTGTATAAAGTAGTGTGGATTTTTAATTATGTAGTTTCATCTTTGGTTTTTGAATTTAATTTAATTTTCAATTATATTTCTAATAACATCAGGTTAGAGCATTTTCGTGCGTAATAAGTGATAGGCATTTGGAAAACTGAGGTGGAGCAAAATGGAGATGTTAAAAGTTTATTTAAATTAGATCTCGCTTTATAACTATGAAATATTGTTACGGAATCGTCAGATGTGATTGTGCACGATATATTGAAAATTTCCTAGATCTAGGGAAAAACTGCACAATCTCGCAACATCGCACCCGACGATGTGGCAACATCGCATCGGGGGGGCCAAATACAACCCCCCCAGGGCGAAGTCTCTTTACCCCTTAGGACCCTTTACCCTTTACCTTTAGGATTTAAAATAACCAAGATACACCACTGGCCGCATTTAGAAACCTTCGAGATGCCTTGTATACAATCTAGAATGGGATGGAATAACTGAGAACAATTTAGAATGGGATGGAATATTCGAGAAGCTTCTAGAATTTTTTAGAACATTGAAAATAGTATATAAGGGCCAGCCGATCGCGACATTAGTCAGTTTAGTTTGAATGCTCTTAGAGACAAGACCTATTAACAAGTAATTAAAAGTGTTCAGTCAATTTATCATTCTAAACAGTTGTGACTTGTTGTGTTTGGAAGTTAATAAAGTGTATTTGGATTCTGGACAGATCTCACTTATTTTACGAACTCAGTGGCGTAACAATATTTTAGGACATCAATGTTTTATCGTAGTGAAGTAATTAAGGAAACTCTAGCTAGAGTTGCTGCGAGACGAGACGAAATAAGGCCTTGTTTCGTCACGTCTCAAAATTTCTAGACAGAATTTTTCGCGACAAGGCCTTACCCTGTCTCGTCTCTTTTTGTCTCGTTTGGTTCCGTTTGTCTCGACTTGTTTTGGTTTTTTGGTTTATCTCAATTAAATTTTTAATTATCTGATAAAGCCAATAAAAACTATTATCAGATATATGAGTTATAGCTATATGAGTATAAAAAACACTCGAACCCGTCGATTTTTGATTTAGTTAGTAGTTACATAACTTTAAAAATAAACTTTTCGGATAATGTAACAATTAGTACTTAATAACAATGTCCAGGTCTATCAGTTAATAAAATTGCAACATTTCATATTCGGAGATATATAAGTACCATTACAGTTTCATAATACAATATCAAATAATAAATGTGCATCGTTTCTGTTAATAATGACTAATTTTATGGGAATTAATGCAAATGGCTTTTACATTTTGCAACTGTATACTGATATGTGTGACTGGCTCATTCGCCAAATTTTATAGTTCATTATTTTAAATTTTAAATGGTCAGTAGGGAAATCAGGGACTGCATATTCGACCATAGCGTGTGAAATCGTAGATATAGATTTGCGCAAAAGTACGTATTTTATCTGTAGTGACGTTATATATCTACTATAGAATTCAGAATTGAAAAAAAAAGCGCAAAATTGCAAGCAAGTGTTACAAGCCATAAATTCATTGCGATCGATTTCTAAGCAAGTTTCCATTATCAACCTAGAAAATACCTATAACATAGGTATCTGAGATTGAAATTGTGTTGAAATTGTAATAAATTACAAGGAAAAATGGATCTGGGTGAATTTTGCTAAAATTTTTGAATGTTGTAGATTTTGATCTCCTAATGAGAACTGTCAAGGTCCCAATTCAATCATATCATTATTTTTTGAGATACAGAGTGTTAATGATAAAAGGGGTTATTTTTTAAAAAAATATTTATGACAATTTTTTTGCATGAATGTTATTTTTTTAACTACAAGTAATATATTGTGACAAAATATGTATTTATATAGGTATAGGGCCGTATTTTTGACCCGTTCTGTATAAAATTATAAATTAGGCCTTTCGGTCACATCAAAGAAGTCCATATATTTCATTCCAAATTCCAATTTCAATCCAATCCAATCCAATTTAATTTTTTAAATATTTTGTAGTTTGAGTAGAAATAAATCAATTTTTGAAAATTCACCGCATTTTATATGTGACTCGAATTCTTAAATTGCCATAGGTAAATACTTTTGTTCATAAAAATAACCACTTTTTATCTTTAACGCCCTGTATCGCAAAAACTAGTCATAGGATTGAGTTGGTATCTTACCAGTTCTGATCAGGAGATCAAAATCTACATCATACTAAAATTTTAGCAAAAATTCACTTAAGGCCATTTTTCCCTATGCTTTGTGCGAGGTCCTTTGTTCTTTTTTTCACAGACTTCAGGCCCCATTAAGACGCCGTAATACAGACCGATAGGAACCACTATGTCGAGCCCCTTTCATTATATCGACTTTATATTAATTTAAACGGGCAGCTATGATACATGACTTTGGTCGCCGGATCTACTCCTATAAACACTGATATAAGACATAAGAAACATTGGATAAATTAATGTAAAAGTAAATTCCGTAGCCAATTAATTCTCGCAATTAATTCTGTTGTTTTTCTAATTTACATAAAACTGTTCTCAATCACTTGTTCTTTGGCTAATATGGCGTAATATATATAATTAATAAAGCAAGCATCAAAATGGAAATGAATTTTTTTGGGCTCTGTTCTAATAACATATTTAGCTAATACATTATATTAACAGTTTGTTACTATGTTCCTATATAAATTAATAAACCTGTGCTACCTAGGCTATTTTCAAAATCGGCTGCCATCTTGAATTCTAAAAAAATCTGCCATTTCTGTCCATAGTCTGTTATGTTCTGTAAGCAACGACACCAAGCTTATTAGAATCGGTTAGAAAACAAATAAATTAAGGGCAAACATAAAAAGTGCATTTAAGTGCGAATATTTACTTGTTATTTGACAGTCAAATTTGAAACTTGATATTTTACCTAATTTTTGTACTTATTATTTTATTTTCCTGGACTGTAGGTATAATTTTTCATGTTTACGTATATATATATATATATATATATATATTTTGTGAAAAGTAATCTTGGGTTTGTAGCATTTCATTACATAGAAATAAGCAACTAGACGAATAAGAAAGAAAACACACTTACCAGTACTATATCTGGACACATATACGGAAATGAATCACTATGCATATGAAAACGAACCACTTAGAAGTTGTACAAGTTCTTTCACCTTTCTTGAGGATCTTCAGAGCAGTATACGATTTATTTCATTGATCATTCATACTTGAATTTAAATTACCAATACACCAACACTTGCAGTGACGTTTTATGACATTAGTTTTTGACGGAACTCATTCTTAGATTACACAAACCTAGTCTACTATTTATATTTGTTCTATTTGAACATATTATATATAAAAGCATTAGGCATACAGTTATCCAGAAGATGTTAAACTTTAAAATGCATAAAATCTTGTTGAATCCTATTGAAAAACAACTACTTTTTCCAACTATATGCGGGAAAATATTGAATTATATATACAATAGAGTTCTGAAGCATTCAAAGAGGGAGTGATACAGAAATTGCTTGCTTAGTCAAAACTAAAATCATTTGTTGGTTGTATGTATTAATTGTTTCTTCGTATACATACAACCAACAAATGATTTTAGTTTTGACTAAGCAAGCAATTTCTGTATCACTCCCTCTTTGAATGCTTCAGAACTCTATTGTATATATAATTCAATATTTTCCCGCATATAGTTGGAAAAAGTAGTTGTTTTTCAATAGGATTCAACAAGATTTTATGCATTTTAAAGTTTAACATCTTCTGGATAACTGTATGCCTAATGCTTTTATATATAATATGTTCAAATAGAACAAATATAAATAGTAGACTAGGTTTGTGTAATCTAAGAATGAGTTCCGTCAAAAACTAATGTCATAAAACGTCACTGCAAGTGTTGGTGTATTGGTAATTTAAATTCAAGTATGAATGATCAATGAAATAAATCGTATACTGCTCTGAAGATCCTCAAGAAAGGTGAAAGAACTTGTACAACTTCTAAGTGGTTCGTTTTCATATGCATAGTGATTCATTTCCGTATATGTGTCCAGATATAGTACTGGTAAGTGTGTTTTCTTTCTTATTCGTCTAGTTGCTTATTTCTATGTAATGAAATGCTACAAACCCAAGATTACTTTTCACAAAATAAATATGAATAGCAAAGAATTTCAAAGCTAATATATATATATATATATATATATATATATATATATATATATATATATATATATATATATATATATATATATATATATATATATATATATATATATATATGTATATAATATTCTTTTATTTATGTAAATTCTAATTTAATTAACCTGATTATACGTATACATGTACTTTGTACGTTTTTGATAATTCATTCATTGAAAGGTCCTGGAAATATATACATCCATATACCTGCAATAATAATATTTGTTTTCATTACATTAACATGTATTTTCCATTATTTGTCCTGTTAAATTGTGTCCAATACCGTACATAACAAAAATGTATATTTATGAAAGATATACATTGGGAGAAAATAATACAATATGTATTTAATATTTCACTTGATAAACAGTAAGCGATTTTTTTGCTAAATGTAATTGACAAGCGAATAATCTAAATTTTATAAACAAACTATATATATTTTTATAGCTTAGGTACTTCCCTGTATTTCTATGAAATGTGTTGCTATTAAGTATCAGATCTTTGGAAAATCGAATCAGTTGTCCTATCCGCAAAAGCCGCCTTCTCAAACATTCTTGAAATCTTTTAAATGAAATCAAGAACTGTGCGTCTGACAAGAAAAACAAGAAGCGTTCTTACAAGAAAAGAGACCGCTTTCATGCAGAATTTACCAGGCTAATAAAAAAAATGTCCATATGGACTTGGACCCCTGTAAATTATTTTCTTTCCACTTGGCACCGTCGTTGAATCCATTCAATAGTATACATCGCACCCTGGACTGTGTCTTATCTACCTGAATGTCGATACCTTTCATTTCACTCGGAGTATCTGGCTTGGACGTCATGACCATATACCGCACAACTCCTAGGACTTATGGGGAAAGCCGCAAACGTGGTATATGATCGAGTCGTTGGAGCGTTGGACTTGCTTTTCGCTGGTGTAAAACTCAGCTGAAACGTGCACGTGAATTTGGATGCCGGAGTCACACCTTACCAGGGTACCTATTTCAAATTACTGATAAGCATAGTTTAAGTATACTAGGAGCCACACCTTTTTTAAGGTAACTTCTTTTGTGTTGGTGTGAGCCCCCTATTTAAATCATTCTGATTCCTTAGCTACATTTAATTTTCTTCTTACATTTAAGTCAGGCCACATAGCCTTAATATTTTAACATTGTTTTGTGTGACATCACGTTTGAGCAAGATCTGCTCTGAAGATCCTCAAGAAAGGTGAAAGAACTTGTACAACTTCTAAGTGGTTCGTTTTCGTATGTATAGTGGTTCATTTCCGTATGCGTGTCCAGACATAGCACTGGTAAGTGTGTTTTCTTTCTTATTCGTCTATTTGCTTATTTCTATGTAATGAAATGCTACAAACCCAAGATTACTTTTCACAAAATAAATATGAATAACAAAGAATTTCAAAGCTAATATATATATATATATATATATATATATATATATATATATATATGTATTATATGTATATATATATATATATATATATATATATATATATATATATATATATATATATATATATATATATATATGTATATATATATATATATATATATATATATATATATATATATATATATATATATATATATATATATATATATATATATATGTATATATATATATATATATATATATATATATATATATATATATATATATATATATATATATATATATATATATATATATATATATAAGGTGAAAGAACTTGTACAACTTCTAAGTGGTTCGTTTTCGTATGTATAGTGGTTCATTTCCGTATGCGTGTCCAGACATAGCACTGGTAAGTGTGTTTTCTTTCTTATTCGTCTATTTGCTTATTTCTATGTAATGAAATGCTACAAACCCAAGATTACTTTTCACAAAATAAATATGAATAACAAAGAATTTCAAAGCTAATATATATATATATATATATATATATATATATATATATATATATATATATATATGTATATATATATATATATATATATATATATATATATATATATATATATATATATATATATATATATATATATATATATATATATATATATATATATGTATATATATATATATATATATATATATATATATATATATATATATATATATATATATATATATATATATATATATATATATATATATATATATATATATATATATATATATATATATGCGCGATTATATGTATTTAGCTCTTTTTTAATTTTGGAGCACACATCGAAAGCTTTTCAAAAACGCTCGAACGATTATCCATTACAAAGCATCAATTTAGTCATAATCAGACAAATATGGAAATACGATGTGGAATAAATATCCAATCAGAGAGCACATTAAACAATATTGTCTATTTTGTTCCTCTGTGCTCTATTCAGCCGAATTGAAAACATATGATGAGGAAATAGGACATTTATTATTCAACGGACCGAAATTGAATAATGATCGTAAAAATCTACAAATCTGCTCAGTTTCACAGAAATGAAACTAAATATTACCTGATGAAACCTTTGTTCGGTCCCATTGGACCATGACGCGTCATCGTGCATTGTTCTAAGTACTAAATATCTGACTTACCACTGATTCGTGACAAAGAGAAGTTTTCAAACTTCTAACTTGATATAATTCTACCCATCTCATAAGCGTATGCATGATGGAAAGTTAACATAATGTTCAGGATGTGTTCTGCTGAGAACATTAGGTACATGTCAAAATAAAACCACTACGTTATTCATCAACTTTACTTAGATAATTCTCTTAGTTGCATGTATATTTAGTAAATTATTCGTTACTGATGTAACATGGCATATTGGTATATTAAGTGTTATTAACCTTCAAACAAAGGAGGACGTTCTCAATTCGGTTGTTTTTTTATGTTTCTTACCTCAAAACTCCGTCATTTATAAATCAATTTAGAAATATCTTTTTTTTTGTTGGAATGTGGGCAATGGGGTCTCATTTTAGTTTTATTGGTATTGGACCTTGGATTCTGGAGATATACCGGGAAACTCGTGAAAATCGCATAGAAAAATGTTTAGTGATTGAGATGTTGGTAGGTTTATGACAATCCAAGATTAGGTAGATACTCCTTAACGAACTCCTCAAGGACAACGAGAAGCAATGTGGAGTTATTTCAGTTACAGATATGTGATCATTTGGGTGATTTAATAATTTGTTGACGTTTAAATCTGACAACACTAAGCCTTCTTCACTTTTGACACGACTTAAGGCTACATATATTTGCCCTTTCGCAAATTTTTACCAAGGTCAAGCAGAGATCACTGGAGGGTAGTCCTTGTAGTTTATGAACTGTGACTGTCCAGCTTAATATTAGAGGCAACATACGACGTTCCACATCTCCATAACCCATTGCCGCCTGAAATGATACCCATATTTCCGCCATGCACTTGTGGGCAGCTGTCCCGTCCTCTACGAGAATGATATTATTGTTTTTTTATTTAATTTCCTGTATTAGGATAATTGGGCGCGGCACTGAGCGCCGCGTTCCATTAGTTTGCATATCAAACGAAAGAACTATCGTGGCTATAATATGCCAACTGATAATTATATTAAATATGTAAATAGTGTAAATCTGGGATTTATCGGGAGATCCGACTACCCATTATCTGTTGCCTGAGATACTCTGTAGAAAGGATCAATATTGACGCATCTTCGGTATAGTTTTGTGACCTTCAGCAACCTTGCTCCCGTTTCTGTCGTCATTCATATAAAAATTAAGAAGAGAAAATACGTGAACAGAAATATTGAAATTTAGGAATGTCAAATGCACCTACCGATACCTACCTGAATTTTAATAGATTTATATGCATAATTTATATTCATATGCATAGATTTCAATATATTTCACAGTAATTGTGTATTACTATTATGTATTTTGTGGCATTATGAAAACAGGAACGATTCGTGATTGGCGATCCATATTTTGAGTCGATTCGGATTCGAAATTTTTTAAACTGATGATAACATTCAAAATACAACACTTACAGCTTTTGCCGTATTTTTCATGTTTTAATTTATATTCGCCTTATTATTTTTCCTTGTATAATTCACAAAATCTCACACTTACTAGTTGGGAAATAAAATTTTGACCGCTTTGGCGTTTAATTTTAATGGTAGAAATCTTCGATGATACATTGATACAGTGAATCGTCAATACCTTTAAAACTTGTAGTAGGTACAATGCAATATTTGTAGTTTTTTGATTTAGTTTTCTTCCTAAATTAAAATGATCAATTAACACCAGAAACGAAATAAACGCGGTGCACATAGCGCGTCCTAGTTTGCTTTATGGTCGAGTGACGTCACAGTAGTTTTCTCGGTGCAATCATTAATTTATTCTGGGAGCTTCTTCCTATCACTTTTTATTTAATAATAATATATCTATTTCTACTCCTCATTCTAACCGAAATGGTTAGCCCAGAAGTCAGAGACTTGTGCGGGAGAGGGTTAGGCATATTACTATTTCGCGAGCCGCATGTGCGACCAGGATCGACTTAGGTTGTTAAATTCTAACCACCATTCAGTGCAGGAAAGAAGGAAACCTGGAAAACCTCACTAGTTCATTAGTTAGCTCTTGGGGATAAATTACTGAAAATTTGCGGTGCGCCGGTATCGAACACACACTGCTGCTAGGCGATCGAGCCGAGAGCTACCGTTCCAACCGTTCGACTACCGTCCCCGTAACGGTGGTCGATTTATGCAGATAATTTTAAGAAAATCATTGTTGTTTTCACAATTTTTAGCACTATTTGTAGCAACAATAAAAAAAAAATGTGAATTTCCTAATGGTTTTTAATTCGGTTTTTTCTGCCCTATTAAATTAATATAAAATTTACTAAGTGTTTCAATGTCTGATCTTTGATTAACAGTATGACTCATTTCTTATTGTTATCATTCCATCTAAAAGTAATTTTTCTAAATTATTTTGTTTTCCTTCAACTCTCGTCGATTAAAAATAACAATGATGTAATGTGTTATAGCAATATTCGGCAACTGCATTCCTTTTATGTTCTTCTATGCCAGTTCTTAAACGTCGACCGGTTTGACCTATATATACTTTGCTACATTATTTGCAAGGTATATTATAAACAACGTTTGATTGCATTTCCTTTGGAATAATTTTTTAATTATTTATAATTTATAATTGAAAGAATAATCAAAATAGAAAACAGCAACAAACAAGCTGCAAATAACAAAAATAAAAATGGTTACTAACGCTGTCAGAATAGTAGCCTGGAATGCCAATGGGCTAATAAAACGAGCCCATGAACTAGAAGCGTTCTTATGGAACGATACAATCGATGTAGCCTTAATCTCTGAGACTCACATGACCAGAACAAATTATTGCAAAATAAGAGGTTACAAGGTTTATCACACTACTCGACCAGACCATCCCGGAAAGGGAGGAACAGCGCTGATAATCAAAGAAAACTTAAAACACTACGAGGATGCCAAATACGAAACTGCAGAAATCCAAGCGACAGCAGTGATAATGCAAATGAAATCCTACGACATAACAATTGCCGCAATATATTGCCCAGCAGGAAAATCGCAAAAAGAAGAACACTACAGTCGCTTCTTTCGATCATTAGGAGATCGGTTCATTATTGGAGGCGATTTAATGCCAAACACACCTATTGGGGTTCTGCTAATATAACGCCGAAAGGAAGACAACTATACACTGCTGCAAAGGCAATGGCTTGTCACTTCCAATCAACCGGCAAACCAACGTACTGGCATACAGATAGAGAAAAAACGCCAAGCTTAGTCGACTTTTTTCTGTTACGCAATATTGCATCCGCTTATGCCAACATTGAAGAATGCTTTGACCTAGCATCTGACCATTCAGCAATTCTACTCTCATTGAGTGAACATGTAATAACCAAACAGCAACCCGCATATCTCGTTAACGGGAAAACTGATTGGGACGGATTTCGAGCAGAGCTTGAACAGAGACTTGAACTAAGCGTACCCTTGAAAAAGAAAGAACAGTTAGACCATGAAGTTGAAAAGCTTATGGTTGACTTGCAGCAATCTGCGTGGAACAACACCCCCACACTGAAGCCAAGAACATCAGGTTTGAACTACATCAAAGAAATTCGAGACTTGGTTAACCAAAAAAGGAAAGCCAGAAAAAATGGCAACAAACTCGTTCGCCAGGAGACAAACGAGTGCTAAATAATCTATGCGAACAGCTCAAAAATGAAATTAAAGCCATCAAGAAAGATCACTTTGAAAATTTCCTTAGGGAGTTATCGGCTGACGAAAGCACCGACTACTCCCTCTGGAAGGCAACTAAATTCTTGAATAGGCCAAAGAATCATGACCCTCCCATTCGAAAAGATGATGGCAACTGGGCTCGACGAGATGAAGAGAAGGCAGAAATATTTGCTGATCACTTGGCAAATAGATTTCAGCCACATAAGCCTACTGGCATAGAAGAGATACCACAAATTACTAACAGAGATGGCACGATAATTAAGCCAATAACACTTGCTGAGATCACCAACACTATCAGAAACAATCTCAGTACAAAGAAAGCTCCAGGTTATGATCTAATAACTGCACAAATACTTAAGGAGTTGCCCCGCAAAGGCATCATGAAACTGACGCATCTCTTCAATGCAGCACTACGACTCCGATACGTGCCAATACAGTGGAAGATTGCTGAAGTAATAATGATTCCCAAACCTGGCAAACCTCCTGAAAATAGAACATCATACCGACCAATTTCGTTACTGCCGATTATATCCAAACTGAAAAGCTCCTTTTGCAGAGACTTAAACCAATCATCGACGAAAAGCAGCTTATTCCGTCTCACAGTTTGGATTCTGTAATAAGCATTCAACTATGGATCAAGTGCATCGAATTACCGATGTAATTGAGAGAGCACTAGAAGAGAAAAAGATCTGCGCAACGATATTCCTAGATATGGCCCAAGCATTCGACCGAGTGTGGCATCAGGGCCTGGAATACAAACTAGAAAAATATTTTCCACGACAAATGAGCCAAATTCTTCAGTCATACATTACTGAACGCCACTTCAGAGTTAAATATGGAGAAGAATATTCTGACCTCAAGAAGATTTGTGCTGGAGTACCTCAGGGCAGTGTCCTTGGACCTGTTCTCTACCTGCTGTACACCAACGACATCCCACAAAGCGACGGAGTAGTCACGGCAACATTCGCCGACGACACTGCTCTGCTTGTTACTGACCAAGACATACAGTCAGCGACGAACAGACTCCAAATAGCTGTCAACAATGTCACCACTTGGACAAAGAAATGGCGCATCAAACTAAATGAGGCGAAATCGATTCACGTCAATTTCACCAACAAGAAATATGATTATACTCCAGTGATTGTCAACCAGCAAACAATCCCACATGCCAACGAAGCAAAGTATCTACATGCATGACCCTAGATGCAAAACTTCGATGGAAAACACATGTGAAGAAGAAACGTGAGCAATTAAACCTCAAATTCAGACAAATGTATTGGCTCCTTGGACGTCACTCTGAGTTGTCAATACACAATAAACTGATTATCTACAAGCAAATTCTGAAGCCCGTATGGACTTATGGCATCCAACTCTGGGGATGCACTAAGAAATCCAACATCAAATTAATTCAAACGTTCCAGAATAAAGTACTTCGAAGCATCGTCAAAGCACCGTGGTACATTCGCAATGAAGACATCCATCGTGACCTGAATATGCCTATGGTTGAAGATGAGATTAAGAGGTTTGCAGGCAAACATCAGAAGAGGCTAGTCCAAAACCACGAAAACGTCAAAGTGATATCACTACTCGACAACAACGGACTTGTTCGACGGCTAAAGAGACTAAAACCTTTCGAATTAGTGTAGTGACAGTGAACGTGCCTAGATTTCTAAGCATGATATGTCTATTACATGAACCAAGTGATTAGTGTTATGTGGGGTGTGTCACTGGATACTTATCTACTGAACAGCTAAAGTCTAGTTATTAGGAAAAAATTGTTAGATAGATTTAATCTAGTTACAATGTTCAATGTCCATAGGGCGTTTTCTATTAAAAAAAAATTTATAATTTTTATTTATAATTCTTATATTTTAATTAACACTTTACAAATTTATTTTAATGGTATTTTAATTATCTGATCTCTATTTTTTTAAATTTTCTAATACATTGGTAAAGTTTGTGAGGGTCCCTAAACATATGGGATTTAAACAACATATTTCGATGTGCTTTCATCACAATTTTGTTAATTTTTGTATAGGTACGCTGGCGGCCATTTGAAAGTGCACGATTTTGTTTGATATTGTAATGTGATCTTTTTATATTTCATTTTGGCACTTATTTGAAACTTCAAACAAATGTCAGTAATTAACTCCGTAATTTACAAAGGACTTTATTAGTTTTCAAGTTTTAAAATGCCGCGGTTAACCGAACCTGAAAAAATGCGAGCTGTTACATTGCTTGAAAATGATTGGTCATTACAGGCAGTTGTAGATGAGCTAAATGTGAGTAAGAGTTGTATATTCAAACTCAAACAAAAATGGAATGCTGTAGGAAACGTTCGCTACGTCCACGGCGGAGGGCGTCGTAAAATAAGCACTGTGGAGCAAGACAACCTCTTCTTAGACCATCTTACGAATCCCTTTGAAACAGCAGTGACGGCCTGTTTCGAAACGGAGTTTCCTGGATCTGTGAGGTCTGCGAGGCGGCGGGTGAAGGGTTCAGAGTTACGAAATTATGCGACAGCAAAGAAGGTATTTTTGGAGCCAAGGCATAAAGAACAACGTCTTAATTTTGCGAACCAGTTTGTCGGTAGGCCTGACGACTTTTGGAATAATGTCATATTTTCCGACGAAAAGGTCTTTCAGTCATGTCATGATGGTTCCATCCGCGTCTACCGACCTCAGAATTCGAGGTATGAAGAGAGGTATATTAAACCTACCGACCGGAGTGGACTTTTTTCCAGCAATGTTTGGGCATGTATAAGTTCCCTAGGTCCCGGTGTTTGCTGGAGGATAGGAGAGCGCCTTACCGGACAGAGTTACATACGCATATTGGACAATATTATGCTGCCGTCCGTCACTATATTGTATCCTCAGAATTTTATTTTCCAGCAAGATAATTGCTCAATTCATACATTAAGAATTGTAACTAACTGGATTAATGAACACAACATAAACGTGCTACCTTGGCCCTCAAAGTCGCCCGACCCAAACCCAATTGAAAATGCATGGTCGATGATTGTTAAGAATATTTATAATAGACCTGGTAATAGACATTTCCGCCCAGCAAATTCCGAAGAATTGGGAGCAATTGAAAATGCTTAGGACAATATCAACGTAGATTACACGAGGACACTTGTTTCATCAATGAGACGTCGATTGCAAGGTGTAATAGACTCAAATGGTGCCTGGACGAAATATTAATTTCATACAGACCTACTCGCGTTGGAGTTTTGTAGTTTTAAGTTACTTAATTTTTATAATTTAGTTTATTTTGAATATTTTTTGGACATTTTTTTTAATTTGGAATTTTTTTGATAAAATAATAATACACGTTTTAATTTTGATAAGTAATAATTAGACAATTGTGAATGTCATAATGACACATCACATGAACCTCAAATTTCAAAGTCAGTTTTACAAAGATCAAATATAACGAAATCTGATATTAGAGTCGTGCACTTTCAAATGGCCGCCACTGTACTATACATACAAAAATAAAAACGTTATTGTTGAGTATTTTATTATTTTCAGTTTTTATTTGTCTAAAATTGTTTATAATAATAATTTTCATTGATGAGGTATGCCCTGAATAATAATCTAAAAGTCATATGTGTAAATAAAGAAAAGTGTCTTCTTATACATATTTAAAAGTTGTTTGCGTTACAAAATACGTACATTGGTCATATTTAGACAGCGTTCGTTTTACGGACGTTTTAACTTTTGTGTGACATCCTGTGTCTTTTACCTATACGATTTGCAATAAAAAGTTAAAAATGATAATCCATTATTAATTTCAAACATAAATTCATAATAAAAGTTATTAATGGATATGTTCAGATAAAGTATTGAAAGCGATTAAATAATTGCTATTTGATGCCAAAGAAAATACGGAGCGGTATCTCCTATCCATTTAGAACATCCTAAAATGCTTTGGCTATAATAAAAGGAAAACCACGAAGTAGATGCGGCAACTTAGGGTTATAAAAGCTGTTAGGCCAAGCCGCCCAGCCAGAAAGTCATTTCGGAAAGCCAACAATGCTTCTCTCTCTCGACTCCTGTAAATTATGACATTTCTACATAAACCCTATTTTCCCTTTCATTTCTCATAGCTTTCAACATAAATAACACACTATGCCTCCTTTCGCATGCTTACCTCTGTCAGTTTGAAAAACTTTTTATTTTGTGAGATGACTGATAACTAAATCCCAGAAAGTGGTTTTAGACATGGTCAAGAACTGAAGTTAAATGGAGTGAAAAATTATGTTTTTCAAGTTAATTTGCTAGAATACACATCCCTGGAGAAATAACGGTTGAATTCCAACACGATCTTGAGATTCGTGAGATTAATATAGATACACCTGTAAAGTGGTATTATATTTTATATTATATAAGACATACATATACATATACACTACAACGTAAGAAGGATTTTTGAAGTGACTTCTTTAGCCGCATGAGAGTGATCGTTTAAAACATTTTATATCGAATGCAGCTTTGACTTGGGCAATGATCCCCCACAAGTGTTCTAAAGCGGAAAGCAATTTTGATATAATTTATAAATGATCGCGACAGAATCGGAACTAAACAGAATACAATATTACTTATGCATATCCTGCTGGATATATCTGGATTGGGCTTTCGAATTTGATCCAAATGGATGATGATCTTTTTGCGGAGGATGTGTTCTTGCCACTACTTCACATTCTTCGTGAGAAATTCGGTTTAGATATGAATAACGACCGGAACATTGCCACGACTAAATCAGGAACAACGATTGATGCTATATTCTCGAGAAATCTACACCATTTATGCGAGTTAAACAAAATAGTGTTTCCCAACATGTTTCATACAAGATTTTTTCTAATTTTCACAAATTTTATATTTTATAAGAAGAAAACTGAGTTTTATACTTTTAAAAACAATCCAGTAGCTTGTAACGGTGTGACAGTTGCGTAATATTTTCCTTTTCGTAACTGATTGTGAAAAGTAAGACGTGTCCTAACGTCAAAGGGTTGTGAAAAGTACAACAAGTATCATTTTTAAAGCATGGATCAGAAACAAACTTTTCAGCTGATTGTTTTTTTATTTAAAACTACTTCTTCAGCGCTTTAAATAATGAACAAGAAGAATCGAATATTTCACAGCGACGAGATTTAATTATACCTCCGAATTAGACAACGGTGACGAAATATAAAGAGGCTGAACGCTTAATGCGAAATGCGTGCACAATCTATAAATTTGTCACCTTGTATCTTGAAAATTAAGGCCTTCATTAAGCGAAAATAGACATATCACTAGATATATATGTTATATATGTATATATAAATACTAATATCTGCAGCAATGGCCGACAGGAAGCAGTGAGGCGTCGCTGGCATCAATTTATAGACATAATACTCTAAAAATTGCTACATTTGCCGCACTATTTATACTTGCGCTTCGTGACGTCACATGATTTTATTTATTTATTTTACAGCTTGTTTAAGAGTTAAACAAAAAAATAAAAAATACTGGTATCTTCCTTTTCCATTTACTTTCTGCTCCTATTGTTAAAAAAACTGCGAAAATACCCCATTTAAGACCAGATTAGCGGACGTAAAGTAGTACTTTTCAGCCTGTGGGCAAAACTTTTGAAAATTGGTAGATATATTAAGGATGGCATAAGAATTACTAAATCGAAAAGTCCATCATTCCATCCCTAAATATTGTGCTTCATCCCCTAAGACGTCGTGTCAAGCCCCCATTTGGAGGTTTTCTAGGTATTCATCTCAGGAACGGTGTACTTTTTGATAAAAATAATTATATAGAAAATTAATCCATATAATGTTTTCAGTTGTTTCAATTTTCTACCAAAAACACTTTGTTGGTCTGTACTTGTAGGGTACATACTTGTGCTTTTTAAAATATTATAAATTGTTTCAAAATATACTCCAAGATCTCGCACGCTGTCTCTCGGTTTCTCGGTTAGCTCAAAATAACACAAAACATTTATTTCAGTTTTTCGTTCAAAAAATATCTCAAGTCAGGCACACATACAGACAAACATCTTTTAAGAGCACGTTGAGATTTTTTTTGGCATACTAAGTACGTTTCAAGCGTATTGCATTTTTCTAAATTTGTCAACATCATTTTACTGGAATAATTTTTTTAAACTGAACTGACCGATTGACATAGGTCGTAGATGTTGATTTTGCCATGACCTACTGTGGATAAGGCGTCCAGTTTTTGTATACCGATCTCGTTAAATACGCGGTACACGGCTGCTTGCAATAAGTAATGGAATATTGCATTGAAATGTAAGTATCTCCATTAATATTAATTTCAATAATATGTATTTAATGACAAATTTTGTTGATAGTTTGACTCTCTGTCAAATGGATATGGTAGATACAGAGCAATCAATGTATAAAAAACATTCTGTTGTCGTTTTCACGCAACTCTGTGCTTCAATTATTTTTTCGTGTTACCCTAAT
>CAXKVY010000691.1:0-19305 GCA_964058915.1 Tetropium fuscum
ACATTAACATGTATTTTCCATTATTTGTCCTGTTAAATTGTGTCCAATACCGTACATAACAAAAATGTATATTTATGAAAGATATACATTGGGAGAAAATAATACAATATGTATTTAATATTTCACTTGATAAACAGTAAGCGATTTTTTTGCTAAATGTAATTGACAAGCGAATAATCTAAATTTTATAAACAAACTATATATATTTTTATAGCTTAGGTACTTCCCTGTATTTCTATGAAATGTGTTGCTATTAAGTATCAGATCTTTGGAAAATCGAATCAGTTGTCCTATCCGCAAAAGCCGCCTTCTCAAACATTCTTGAAATCTTTTAAATGAAATCAAGAACTGTGCGTCTGACAAGAAAAACAAGAAGCGTTCTTACAAGAAAAGAGACCGCTTTCATGCAGAATTTACCAGGCTAATAAAAAAAATGTCCATATGGACTTGGACCCCTGTAAATTATTTTCTTTCCACTTGGCACCGTCGTTGAATCCATTCAATAGTATACATCGCACCCTGGACTGTGTCTTATCTACCTGAATGTCGATACCTTTCATTTCACTCGGAGTATCTGGCTTGGACGTCATGACCATATACCGCACAACTCCTAGGACTTATGGGGAAAGCCGCAAACGTGGTATATGATCGAGTCGTTGGAGCGTTGGACTTGCTTTTCGCTGGTGTAAAACTCAGCTGAAACGTGCACGTGAATTTGGATGCCGGAGTCACACCTTACCAGGGTACCTATTTCAAATTACTGATAAGCATAGTTTAAGTATACTAGGAGCCACACCTTTTTTAAGGTAACTTCTTTTGTGTTGGTGTGAGCCCCCTATTTAAATCATTCTGATTCCTTAGCTACATTTAATTTTCTTCTTACATTTAAGTCAGGCCACATAGCCTTAATATTTTAACATTGTTTTGTGTGACATCACGTTTGAGCAAGATCTGCTCTGAAGATCCTCAAGAAAGGTGAAAGAACTTGTACAACTTCTAAGTGGTTCGTTTTCGTATGTATAGTGGTTCATTTCCGTATGCGTGTCCAGACATAGCACTGGTAAGTGTGTTTTCTTTCTTATTCGTCTATTTGCTTATTTCTATGTAATGAAATGCTACAAACCCAAGATTACTTTTCACAAAATAAATATGAATAACAAAGAATTTCAAAGCTAATATATATATATATATATATATATATATATATATATATATATGTATTATATGTATATATATATATATATATATATATATATATATATATATATATATATATATATATATATATATATATATATATATATATATATATATATATATATATATATATATATATATATATATATATATATATATATATATATATATATATGTATATATATATATATATATATATATATATATATATATATATATATATATATATATATATATATATATATATATATATATATATATAAGGTGAAAGAACTTGTACAACTTCTAAGTGGTTCGTTTTCGTATGTATAGTGGTTCATTTCCGTATGCGTGTCCAGACATAGCACTGGTAAGTGTGTTTTCTTTCTTATTCGTCTATTTGCTTATTTCTATGTAATGAAATGCTACAAACCCAAGATTACTTTTCACAAAATAAATATGAATAACAAAGAATTTCAAAGCTAATATATATATATATATATATATATATATATATATATATATATATATATATATATGTATATATATATATATATATATATATATATATATATATATATATATATATATATATATATATATATATATATATATATATATATATATATATATATGTATATATATATATATATATATATATATATATATATATATATATATATATATATATATATATATATATATATATATATATATATATATATATATATATATATATATATATATATATATGCGCGATTATATGTATTTAGCTCTTTTTTAATTTTGGAGCACACATCGAAAGCTTTTCAAAAACGCTCGAACGATTATCCATTACAAAGCATCAATTTAGTCATAATCAGACAAATATGGAAATACGATGTGGAATAAATATCCAATCAGAGAGCACATTAAACAATATTGTCTATTTTGTTCCTCTGTGCTCTATTCAGCCGAATTGAAAACATATGATGAGGAAATAGGACATTTATTATTCAACGGACCGAAATTGAATAATGATCGTAAAAATCTACAAATCTGCTCAGTTTCACAGAAATGAAACTAAATATTACCTGATGAAACCTTTGTTCGGTCCCATTGGACCATGACGCGTCATCGTGCATTGTTCTAAGTACTAAATATCTGACTTACCACTGATTCGTGACAAAGAGAAGTTTTCAAACTTCTAACTTGATATAATTCTACCCATCTCATAAGCGTATGCATGATGGAAAGTTAACATAATGTTCAGGATGTGTTCTGCTGAGAACATTAGGTACATGTCAAAATAAAACCACTACGTTATTCATCAACTTTACTTAGATAATTCTCTTAGTTGCATGTATATTTAGTAAATTATTCGTTACTGATGTAACATGGCATATTGGTATATTAAGTGTTATTAACCTTCAAACAAAGGAGGACGTTCTCAATTCGGTTGTTTTTTTATGTTTCTTACCTCAAAACTCCGTCATTTATAAATCAATTTAGAAATATCTTTTTTTTTGTTGGAATGTGGGCAATGGGGTCTCATTTTAGTTTTATTGGTATTGGACCTTGGATTCTGGAGATATACCGGGAAACTCGTGAAAATCGCATAGAAAAATGTTTAGTGATTGAGATGTTGGTAGGTTTATGACAATCCAAGATTAGGTAGATACTCCTTAACGAACTCCTCAAGGACAACGAGAAGCAATGTGGAGTTATTTCAGTTACAGATATGTGATCATTTGGGTGATTTAATAATTTGTTGACGTTTAAATCTGACAACACTAAGCCTTCTTCACTTTTGACACGACTTAAGGCTACATATATTTGCCCTTTCGCAAATTTTTACCAAGGTCAAGCAGAGATCACTGGAGGGTAGTCCTTGTAGTTTATGAACTGTGACTGTCCAGCTTAATATTAGAGGCAACATACGACGTTCCACATCTCCATAACCCATTGCCGCCTGAAATGATACCCATATTTCCGCCATGCACTTGTGGGCAGCTGTCCCGTCCTCTACGAGAATGATATTATTGTTTTTTTATTTAATTTCCTGTATTAGGATAATTGGGCGCGGCACTGAGCGCCGCGTTCCATTAGTTTGCATATCAAACGAAAGAACTATCGTGGCTATAATATGCCAACTGATAATTATATTAAATATGTAAATAGTGTAAATCTGGGATTTATCGGGAGATCCGACTACCCATTATCTGTTGCCTGAGATACTCTGTAGAAAGGATCAATATTGACGCATCTTCGGTATAGTTTTGTGACCTTCAGCAACCTTGCTCCCGTTTCTGTCGTCATTCATATAAAAATTAAGAAGAGAAAATACGTGAACAGAAATATTGAAATTTAGGAATGTCAAATGCACCTACCGATACCTACCTGAATTTTAATAGATTTATATGCATAATTTATATTCATATGCATAGATTTCAATATATTTCACAGTAATTGTGTATTACTATTATGTATTTTGTGGCATTATGAAAACAGGAACGATTCGTGATTGGCGATCCATATTTTGAGTCGATTCGGATTCGAAATTTTTTAAACTGATGATAACATTCAAAATACAACACTTACAGCTTTTGCCGTATTTTTCATGTTTTAATTTATATTCGCCTTATTATTTTTCCTTGTATAATTCACAAAATCTCACACTTACTAGTTGGGAAATAAAATTTTGACCGCTTTGGCGTTTAATTTTAATGGTAGAAATCTTCGATGATACATTGATACAGTGAATCGTCAATACCTTTAAAACTTGTAGTAGGTACAATGCAATATTTGTAGTTTTTTGATTTAGTTTTCTTCCTAAATTAAAATGATCAATTAACACCAGAAACGAAATAAACGCGGTGCACATAGCGCGTCCTAGTTTGCTTTATGGTCGAGTGACGTCACAGTAGTTTTCTCGGTGCAATCATTAATTTATTCTGGGAGCTTCTTCCTATCACTTTTTATTTAATAATAATATATCTATTTCTACTCCTCATTCTAACCGAAATGGTTAGCCCAGAAGTCAGAGACTTGTGCGGGAGAGGGTTAGGCATATTACTATTTCGCGAGCCGCATGTGCGACCAGGATCGACTTAGGTTGTTAAATTCTAACCACCATTCAGTGCAGGAAAGAAGGAAACCTGGAAAACCTCACTAGTTCATTAGTTAGCTCTTGGGGATAAATTACTGAAAATTTGCGGTGCGCCGGTATCGAACACACACTGCTGCTAGGCGATCGAGCCGAGAGCTACCGTTCCAACCGTTCGACTACCGTCCCCGTAACGGTGGTCGATTTATGCAGATAATTTTAAGAAAATCATTGTTGTTTTCACAATTTTTAGCACTATTTGTAGCAACAATAAAAAAAAAATGTGAATTTCCTAATGGTTTTTAATTCGGTTTTTTCTGCCCTATTAAATTAATATAAAATTTACTAAGTGTTTCAATGTCTGATCTTTGATTAACAGTATGACTCATTTCTTATTGTTATCATTCCATCTAAAAGTAATTTTTCTAAATTATTTTGTTTTCCTTCAACTCTCGTCGATTAAAAATAACAATGATGTAATGTGTTATAGCAATATTCGGCAACTGCATTCCTTTTATGTTCTTCTATGCCAGTTCTTAAACGTCGACCGGTTTGACCTATATATACTTTGCTACATTATTTGCAAGGTATATTATAAACAACGTTTGATTGCATTTCCTTTGGAATAATTTTTTAATTATTTATAATTTATAATTGAAAGAATAATCAAAATAGAAAACAGCAACAAACAAGCTGCAAATAACAAAAATAAAAATGGTTACTAACGCTGTCAGAATAGTAGCCTGGAATGCCAATGGGCTAATAAAACGAGCCCATGAACTAGAAGCGTTCTTATGGAACGATACAATCGATGTAGCCTTAATCTCTGAGACTCACATGACCAGAACAAATTATTGCAAAATAAGAGGTTACAAGGTTTATCACACTACTCGACCAGACCATCCCGGAAAGGGAGGAACAGCGCTGATAATCAAAGAAAACTTAAAACACTACGAGGATGCCAAATACGAAACTGCAGAAATCCAAGCGACAGCAGTGATAATGCAAATGAAATCCTACGACATAACAATTGCCGCAATATATTGCCCAGCAGGAAAATCGCAAAAAGAAGAACACTACAGTCGCTTCTTTCGATCATTAGGAGATCGGTTCATTATTGGAGGCGATTTAATGCCAAACACACCTATTGGGGTTCTGCTAATATAACGCCGAAAGGAAGACAACTATACACTGCTGCAAAGGCAATGGCTTGTCACTTCCAATCAACCGGCAAACCAACGTACTGGCATACAGATAGAGAAAAAACGCCAAGCTTAGTCGACTTTTTTCTGTTACGCAATATTGCATCCGCTTATGCCAACATTGAAGAATGCTTTGACCTAGCATCTGACCATTCAGCAATTCTACTCTCATTGAGTGAACATGTAATAACCAAACAGCAACCCGCATATCTCGTTAACGGGAAAACTGATTGGGACGGATTTCGAGCAGAGCTTGAACAGAGACTTGAACTAAGCGTACCCTTGAAAAAGAAAGAACAGTTAGACCATGAAGTTGAAAAGCTTATGGTTGACTTGCAGCAATCTGCGTGGAACAACACCCCCACACTGAAGCCAAGAACATCAGGTTTGAACTACATCAAAGAAATTCGAGACTTGGTTAACCAAAAAAGGAAAGCCAGAAAAAATGGCAACAAACTCGTTCGCCAGGAGACAAACGAGTGCTAAATAATCTATGCGAACAGCTCAAAAATGAAATTAAAGCCATCAAGAAAGATCACTTTGAAAATTTCCTTAGGGAGTTATCGGCTGACGAAAGCACCGACTACTCCCTCTGGAAGGCAACTAAATTCTTGAATAGGCCAAAGAATCATGACCCTCCCATTCGAAAAGATGATGGCAACTGGGCTCGACGAGATGAAGAGAAGGCAGAAATATTTGCTGATCACTTGGCAAATAGATTTCAGCCACATAAGCCTACTGGCATAGAAGAGATACCACAAATTACTAACAGAGATGGCACGATAATTAAGCCAATAACACTTGCTGAGATCACCAACACTATCAGAAACAATCTCAGTACAAAGAAAGCTCCAGGTTATGATCTAATAACTGCACAAATACTTAAGGAGTTGCCCCGCAAAGGCATCATGAAACTGACGCATCTCTTCAATGCAGCACTACGACTCCGATACGTGCCAATACAGTGGAAGATTGCTGAAGTAATAATGATTCCCAAACCTGGCAAACCTCCTGAAAATAGAACATCATACCGACCAATTTCGTTACTGCCGATTATATCCAAACTGAAAAGCTCCTTTTGCAGAGACTTAAACCAATCATCGACGAAAAGCAGCTTATTCCGTCTCACAGTTTGGATTCTGTAATAAGCATTCAACTATGGATCAAGTGCATCGAATTACCGATGTAATTGAGAGAGCACTAGAAGAGAAAAAGATCTGCGCAACGATATTCCTAGATATGGCCCAAGCATTCGACCGAGTGTGGCATCAGGGCCTGGAATACAAACTAGAAAAATATTTTCCACGACAAATGAGCCAAATTCTTCAGTCATACATTACTGAACGCCACTTCAGAGTTAAATATGGAGAAGAATATTCTGACCTCAAGAAGATTTGTGCTGGAGTACCTCAGGGCAGTGTCCTTGGACCTGTTCTCTACCTGCTGTACACCAACGACATCCCACAAAGCGACGGAGTAGTCACGGCAACATTCGCCGACGACACTGCTCTGCTTGTTACTGACCAAGACATACAGTCAGCGACGAACAGACTCCAAATAGCTGTCAACAATGTCACCACTTGGACAAAGAAATGGCGCATCAAACTAAATGAGGCGAAATCGATTCACGTCAATTTCACCAACAAGAAATATGATTATACTCCAGTGATTGTCAACCAGCAAACAATCCCACATGCCAACGAAGCAAAGTATCTACATGCATGACCCTAGATGCAAAACTTCGATGGAAAACACATGTGAAGAAGAAACGTGAGCAATTAAACCTCAAATTCAGACAAATGTATTGGCTCCTTGGACGTCACTCTGAGTTGTCAATACACAATAAACTGATTATCTACAAGCAAATTCTGAAGCCCGTATGGACTTATGGCATCCAACTCTGGGGATGCACTAAGAAATCCAACATCAAATTAATTCAAACGTTCCAGAATAAAGTACTTCGAAGCATCGTCAAAGCACCGTGGTACATTCGCAATGAAGACATCCATCGTGACCTGAATATGCCTATGGTTGAAGATGAGATTAAGAGGTTTGCAGGCAAACATCAGAAGAGGCTAGTCCAAAACCACGAAAACGTCAAAGTGATATCACTACTCGACAACAACGGACTTGTTCGACGGCTAAAGAGACTAAAACCTTTCGAATTAGTGTAGTGACAGTGAACGTGCCTAGATTTCTAAGCATGATATGTCTATTACATGAACCAAGTGATTAGTGTTATGTGGGGTGTGTCACTGGATACTTATCTACTGAACAGCTAAAGTCTAGTTATTAGGAAAAAATTGTTAGATAGATTTAATCTAGTTACAATGTTCAATGTCCATAGGGCGTTTTCTATTAAAAAAAAATTTATAATTTTTATTTATAATTCTTATATTTTAATTAACACTTTACAAATTTATTTTAATGGTATTTTAATTATCTGATCTCTATTTTTTTAAATTTTCTAATACATTGGTAAAGTTTGTGAGGGTCCCTAAACATATGGGATTTAAACAACATATTTCGATGTGCTTTCATCACAATTTTGTTAATTTTTGTATAGGTACGCTGGCGGCCATTTGAAAGTGCACGATTTTGTTTGATATTGTAATGTGATCTTTTTATATTTCATTTTGGCACTTATTTGAAACTTCAAACAAATGTCAGTAATTAACTCCGTAATTTACAAAGGACTTTATTAGTTTTCAAGTTTTAAAATGCCGCGGTTAACCGAACCTGAAAAAATGCGAGCTGTTACATTGCTTGAAAATGATTGGTCATTACAGGCAGTTGTAGATGAGCTAAATGTGAGTAAGAGTTGTATATTCAAACTCAAACAAAAATGGAATGCTGTAGGAAACGTTCGCTACGTCCACGGCGGAGGGCGTCGTAAAATAAGCACTGTGGAGCAAGACAACCTCTTCTTAGACCATCTTACGAATCCCTTTGAAACAGCAGTGACGGCCTGTTTCGAAACGGAGTTTCCTGGATCTGTGAGGTCTGCGAGGCGGCGGGTGAAGGGTTCAGAGTTACGAAATTATGCGACAGCAAAGAAGGTATTTTTGGAGCCAAGGCATAAAGAACAACGTCTTAATTTTGCGAACCAGTTTGTCGGTAGGCCTGACGACTTTTGGAATAATGTCATATTTTCCGACGAAAAGGTCTTTCAGTCATGTCATGATGGTTCCATCCGCGTCTACCGACCTCAGAATTCGAGGTATGAAGAGAGGTATATTAAACCTACCGACCGGAGTGGACTTTTTTCCAGCAATGTTTGGGCATGTATAAGTTCCCTAGGTCCCGGTGTTTGCTGGAGGATAGGAGAGCGCCTTACCGGACAGAGTTACATACGCATATTGGACAATATTATGCTGCCGTCCGTCACTATATTGTATCCTCAGAATTTTATTTTCCAGCAAGATAATTGCTCAATTCATACATTAAGAATTGTAACTAACTGGATTAATGAACACAACATAAACGTGCTACCTTGGCCCTCAAAGTCGCCCGACCCAAACCCAATTGAAAATGCATGGTCGATGATTGTTAAGAATATTTATAATAGACCTGGTAATAGACATTTCCGCCCAGCAAATTCCGAAGAATTGGGAGCAATTGAAAATGCTTAGGACAATATCAACGTAGATTACACGAGGACACTTGTTTCATCAATGAGACGTCGATTGCAAGGTGTAATAGACTCAAATGGTGCCTGGACGAAATATTAATTTCATACAGACCTACTCGCGTTGGAGTTTTGTAGTTTTAAGTTACTTAATTTTTATAATTTAGTTTATTTTGAATATTTTTTGGACATTTTTTTTAATTTGGAATTTTTTTGATAAAATAATAATACACGTTTTAATTTTGATAAGTAATAATTAGACAATTGTGAATGTCATAATGACACATCACATGAACCTCAAATTTCAAAGTCAGTTTTACAAAGATCAAATATAACGAAATCTGATATTAGAGTCGTGCACTTTCAAATGGCCGCCACTGTACTATACATACAAAAATAAAAACGTTATTGTTGAGTATTTTATTATTTTCAGTTTTTATTTGTCTAAAATTGTTTATAATAATAATTTTCATTGATGAGGTATGCCCTGAATAATAATCTAAAAGTCATATGTGTAAATAAAGAAAAGTGTCTTCTTATACATATTTAAAAGTTGTTTGCGTTACAAAATACGTACATTGGTCATATTTAGACAGCGTTCGTTTTACGGACGTTTTAACTTTTGTGTGACATCCTGTGTCTTTTACCTATACGATTTGCAATAAAAAGTTAAAAATGATAATCCATTATTAATTTCAAACATAAATTCATAATAAAAGTTATTAATGGATATGTTCAGATAAAGTATTGAAAGCGATTAAATAATTGCTATTTGATGCCAAAGAAAATACGGAGCGGTATCTCCTATCCATTTAGAACATCCTAAAATGCTTTGGCTATAATAAAAGGAAAACCACGAAGTAGATGCGGCAACTTAGGGTTATAAAAGCTGTTAGGCCAAGCCGCCCAGCCAGAAAGTCATTTCGGAAAGCCAACAATGCTTCTCTCTCTCGACTCCTGTAAATTATGACATTTCTACATAAACCCTATTTTCCCTTTCATTTCTCATAGCTTTCAACATAAATAACACACTATGCCTCCTTTCGCATGCTTACCTCTGTCAGTTTGAAAAACTTTTTATTTTGTGAGATGACTGATAACTAAATCCCAGAAAGTGGTTTTAGACATGGTCAAGAACTGAAGTTAAATGGAGTGAAAAATTATGTTTTTCAAGTTAATTTGCTAGAATACACATCCCTGGAGAAATAACGGTTGAATTCCAACACGATCTTGAGATTCGTGAGATTAATATAGATACACCTGTAAAGTGGTATTATATTTTATATTATATAAGACATACATATACATATACACTACAACGTAAGAAGGATTTTTGAAGTGACTTCTTTAGCCGCATGAGAGTGATCGTTTAAAACATTTTATATCGAATGCAGCTTTGACTTGGGCAATGATCCCCCACAAGTGTTCTAAAGCGGAAAGCAATTTTGATATAATTTATAAATGATCGCGACAGAATCGGAACTAAACAGAATACAATATTACTTATGCATATCCTGCTGGATATATCTGGATTGGGCTTTCGAATTTGATCCAAATGGATGATGATCTTTTTGCGGAGGATGTGTTCTTGCCACTACTTCACATTCTTCGTGAGAAATTCGGTTTAGATATGAATAACGACCGGAACATTGCCACGACTAAATCAGGAACAACGATTGATGCTATATTCTCGAGAAATCTACACCATTTATGCGAGTTAAACAAAATAGTGTTTCCCAACATGTTTCATACAAGATTTTTTCTAATTTTCACAAATTTTATATTTTATAAGAAGAAAACTGAGTTTTATACTTTTAAAAACAATCCAGTAGCTTGTAACGGTGTGACAGTTGCGTAATATTTTCCTTTTCGTAACTGATTGTGAAAAGTAAGACGTGTCCTAACGTCAAAGGGTTGTGAAAAGTACAACAAGTATCATTTTTAAAGCATGGATCAGAAACAAACTTTTCAGCTGATTGTTTTTTTATTTAAAACTACTTCTTCAGCGCTTTAAATAATGAACAAGAAGAATCGAATATTTCACAGCGACGAGATTTAATTATACCTCCGAATTAGACAACGGTGACGAAATATAAAGAGGCTGAACGCTTAATGCGAAATGCGTGCACAATCTATAAATTTGTCACCTTGTATCTTGAAAATTAAGGCCTTCATTAAGCGAAAATAGACATATCACTAGATATATATGTTATATATGTATATATAAATACTAATATCTGCAGCAATGGCCGACAGGAAGCAGTGAGGCGTCGCTGGCATCAATTTATAGACATAATACTCTAAAAATTGCTACATTTGCCGCACTATTTATACTTGCGCTTCGTGACGTCACATGATTTTATTTATTTATTTTACAGCTTGTTTAAGAGTTAAACAAAAAAATAAAAAATACTGGTATCTTCCTTTTCCATTTACTTTCTGCTCCTATTGTTAAAAAAACTGCGAAAATACCCCATTTAAGACCAGATTAGCGGACGTAAAGTAGTACTTTTCAGCCTGTGGGCAAAACTTTTGAAAATTGGTAGATATATTAAGGATGGCATAAGAATTACTAAATCGAAAAGTCCATCATTCCATCCCTAAATATTGTGCTTCATCCCCTAAGACGTCGTGTCAAGCCCCCATTTGGAGGTTTTCTAGGTATTCATCTCAGGAACGGTGTACTTTTTGATAAAAATAATTATATAGAAAATTAATCCATATAATGTTTTCAGTTGTTTCAATTTTCTACCAAAAACACTTTGTTGGTCTGTACTTGTAGGGTACATACTTGTGCTTTTTAAAATATTATAAATTGTTTCAAAATATACTCCAAGATCTCGCACGCTGTCTCTCGGTTTCTCGGTTAGCTCAAAATAACACAAAACATTTATTTCAGTTTTTCGTTCAAAAAATATCTCAAGTCAGGCACACATACAGACAAACATCTTTTAAGAGCACGTTGAGATTTTTTTTGGCATACTAAGTACGTTTCAAGCGTATTGCATTTTTCTAAATTTGTCAACATCATTTTACTGGAATAATTTTTTTAAACTGAACTGACCGATTGACATAGGTCGTAGATGTTGATTTTGCCATGACCTACTGTGGATAAGGCGTCCAGTTTTTGTATACCGATCTCGTTAAATACGCGGTACACGGCTGCTTGCAATAAGTAATGGAATATTGCATTGAAATGTAAGTATCTCCATTAATATTAATTTCAATAATATGTATTTAATGACAAATTTTGTTGATAGTTTGACTCTCTGTCAAATGGATATGGTAGATACAGAGCAATCAATGTATAAAAAACATTCTGTTGTCGTTTTCACGCAACTCTGTGCTTCAATTATTTTTTCGTGTTACCCTAATAATCAAAGGCAAAGCCAAAGAAACAACACTAATTTGGTAATTCAACCGAATTTTTAGCTCTTATAATAATAAAACAAGCAATAGTGTCGACTTGATTTTTAACAAGCTGTATAGCTTCGAGACATAGAGAAAGGTATTTAAAATTATGATTTGGAGAAAATTATATTTAGTAGAAGAGAATCTTTTTATGGTAAGGAATAGGCAAAAGGACAATAATACTGTGTCAGAAACCAATAACTCAAGACGAAAAAGAAATTGGTATATTTTTATTAACCATATAAAAATCTAAATCCACAACACGGAGATCTGATTTTCCGCTTAATGAAACAACAGTTATTACCTATCCTTTGTTTTTTATATTAGCTTGAGTTGTCTTCTCCAGGTTTTCTATTTCTCTTTGACCATTTACCTACCGTTCCCCATTCCGTTGGCAATAATTTCGGTTTTACGTTCAGGGTGATTTAACATGCTGTTGAGCAACAAAGAGATATTTTCCTAATATTATTTTTCAATAAAGTTGCAGAATCTACTATATTTGAATTGAAAAATAATGAACCAATGAACATGTTTCATCAAGAATCTTTTAGAAATAATTTTCGATTGCACTTCATAAAAGTTAACGACTAAAACGACGAGCTAAAAGCTACGACTACGACTCACTTTAAGTTATTCTCCATCTAAAACGAAAACATTATGGCCAGGTCGTGCAAAAATCGTAATGTACAGGGGCTGGGGGAGGATATTAAAAAAATGTAAAAAAAATTTTTTGAACATCTCTGATTTCATCCTATTTAATATTACGAAAAAAATCGGTAAGACATATGTTTTATTGGATTTTAAATATCGACTTCACAATGCTTTTTTATGGAGCATCTTAATGATTAAACGCTCATCCTGAAACATAAATCTGAATTCGTTTCCCACCTCATAACTCGAGAATGTAATAGTTATTAAAAAAACACTTCTACAAACATTGTAGATCAAAAATCGCGGATTACACTGTTTTTTTCAAATTGCGAATCCGATGATGTCATCAGAAAATTAGAAATTGCAGAGCCATGTCGTATTTCAACACGTCGGCCCCGGACATGGCAGGAAGGTTCATTGTAGGTAGAGGGCCAACCGATAAGCGACTTTGTTGGTCGTAGCGTTCATAAAGTTGAGATTCGCTTGCTTACAGTGCTTTCCCTATAATAATAAAAACTAATTCATAGATAAAGCAATAAAAATAATAGACTTCTTTAGTGTATTGTTAATATTATTTATTAAGATTATTTAACTGTCAGTATATATTTGTGCTGTTAATGAAAACATTGAAGTGGGCAAAGTTACGTGTCTTATCGTGGTTGTTATGTCTATGTCGTTTTGTTGCGATTTTTGATAGTTGCGTAAGTTTTTTTTACACGTAAGTTATAGCTATGCATTTTCTATAATATATTAATGTTTATAGATATATTCAGACCAGTTACCATGGATACAAGCAGCAGTACGTTCGGACAATGGAGCTTGTCAAAAATTAAACTTAAATTTGTTATTATAGCTGCAAAGAAGAACAGTTTTAATTATGGGGCTTGTGTTTTTTGTTAAAAAACAAAAAATATATCCGTTCAAAACAGTTATCCAAACAACGATTCACAGAATAATTCACGGAAATTCGTATCAATAGTTGTCGACTGATTTAATTGCTTCTGAAACAAAGTATCATGCTTCTTGTGTTTCCACTCAAATCCGTAAAATACAACAGGTCAATTTAAATACAAGTGAACAAAAAACTCATGACATTGAAAATGAATCGTTACAAGATCATCTTAATGAAATGGAGAAGGGCTTTGAACAGGGGAAAGATTATTTGACATCAATTTGCAGATATCGAGATATCGCTGGAGAAAGTGCGAAAGTGGAAGTGATCGAATTTTGATAAAAAGAATTTCCAAACCTTTTGGGACAGCATCGAATTAATAAATTCTTCGGACAGTGCCTCAATGGGAAAATGTATAATCCAAAACACAACAAAATAAGGTTCTACCACTGGCTCTACTGCACCATTGTCAGACCTATTTTAACCTACGGGGCCATTGTGTGGTGGCTTTGTGTTGAAAGAAACTCGACGAACAGGCAGCTGGATAGGGTCTAGAGACTTGCGTGTTTGGGGATGACTGGGGCATTGAGAACGGCTCCCACCAGAGCTTTGGAGGTGCTATTAAATCTCATGCCACTACAAATTTTTATTAAATTGGAAGGCATGCGTGCTGTATATAGACTGCGTACGCTGGACCAACTACAGGTGTGCTCTTTTGGGCACTCTCGCATGTGGAACTGGGTGATGCCCAGTCTTACTCATGAGTGGTGACCATATTCCCACTAAACTATATCGTAAACTATATCGAGTGGGGGATAGAGAACGCCCCGACAGTAGCCTGCAACTGGACCAAGTGGTATACGGATGGACCCAGGGCAGATGGAATGTCGGGTGCCGGAGTCTTTTCCGACTCTGATCATATAAGGAAATACTTTGCCCTGGGAGCACATGCTACTGTCTTCCAGGTGGGAGGTGCTAGCCGAGGTGGGTGCTGCTAGCCGGCCCACAAAGAACTGGTAGAATAAATATATGCACCGACAGTAGAGCGCCATCTTGGCACTTAGTGCCGCTGAAGTGCGCTCAAAACTGGTTCTGGAATACAAGACCGTCCTCGAGACGCCCTCTCGGAGGGATAATTTACGCCTTGTATGGGTTCCAGGACATGCTGGTCTACCGGGAAACGAGAAGGCTGATCAGTTGGCCAAATTAGGCACTTTCACCTACTGGAGCTGAACCCTTCGTAGGGATCTCCAGAAGCACAGCGGTTCTCTCAATGAAGACTTTAGCCCAACAAATGTTTCAACACTGTTGAACAACTGCCCCAGGCATGAGGCAGGCTAAAGAACTTATATCTGGTCCCGACGCTGGGGGGACTAGACACCTGCTGGAACTAAGCAGATGCAATTTAAGAACAGTGACTGGCTTACTGACCGGTCACTGACCACCTAAGACGACAGCTTTACATAATGGGTCTTGTGGAAGACCCTGAGTGTAGGGGATGCTTGGAATATGAGGAAACAGCGGGGCATGTTCTGATGAATTTCCCCTCTTTCCTGCATACACGCATGCGACACCTGGGACAACCGATGCTGATACCTAGGGACCTTAGAGAGCTATGTCCTAGCCGTCTAGTTGGCTTCATTAAGTCAACTGGACTAATATAGCTCTCGAAAGGTGGGACGTGATGTTTTCTTCGATTAACTATTGCATTCTCGAGTTATGACGTAAGAACCGAATGTTGTTTTAGGATAGGCGTTTAATCATTAAGATGCTCCATATAAAAGTATTGTGAAGTCGATATTTAAAATACAATAAAAAATATGTATGAAATTTTTTCGTAATATCAAATAGGATGAAAACAGAAGTGTTGCAGATGTAGAAAACGCAAAACAAATATTTTACCCTTTCTGAAAATTCTCCCCCAGTCACCAGTACAGTACGATTTTTCCACGACCTGGCCAGAATGTTTTCGTTTTACTTTCCCTAATACCGTACCCCTCTGACCCCTCTGAAATATTTTTTATATATTTTTTTTATATTCGAAATTTTCAATCAATATTTAATCAGTTTTTAATTTTGAATTAATTTTTCGAAGACTGATAAATATTTTTTAAACAATATGCACTGTTTTTTTATGCACACAGTATGCACACAGATTTTTTATGTTCGTTTTTTATATGTTCATCTAAAAATCAGTTCAACAGCGAAAATAGTTTCCGAAATATGGTGAGATATATCTTAAAAAACATAAATGATTAATTTTCCATTTCGTTTTGAACAATTATAAAAATAACCCTTTCAGTCTGATTTTTGTACGACCGGTGGAAATTGATAGGTACTCCAATGGGAAATAACAATTTGGGACAGGTCGTAACTTTTTACCTTAAAGTGACCAACTAATTTCTAGAGGTTGTTTGGGCTGGTGAGAACTGGTATTAATAACGATAGATAACAAATGATGCACTTTTTCTAGGTTCATGCAAAAACAAAACTTTATAGAACTATATTTAATGCAAAAACTGGTTCTTTATTACACTAGCGCAATAAAATTGCACGCATCTGTCATTCTACTACAGTGTTTTGACATAAAGATCATGACATGTCACCTAATGTCATTACATTAATGCTACCTAAATTAAAAATGTTTTGGTTTTTGCATGAAAGTAGAAAAATATTATATGCAACTCGTATAAAAAGTGTTGCACTCGACGTTTTGTCAATTTCACGACGTTGGACAATTTCACGTCGGGTGCAATAAACATTTACGTTTTGCTTTTGTTGCATAATTAACTATTATTTAATGCATAAAGTTATAATTATCCAATTAAGCTGTTTTTAGAAGATGCTCAAAAATACTACGTCTTTCTCCAATACATTTTTGGTCTCGTTTCTGCATAGCTCGAACTATTTTTAATATGGTTCTGCCATTTATTTGGCTCATCTTTTCCATAATTGCATATTTTTAAGCCTTAATATTATAATACATTTTATACATTATAATACATATTTTCACTAATTGCATATTTTGAAGCCTTATTGTTATAATACACTTGCTTTTAAATAAGATTTTTTAAGAAATTCCACTAAAAAAATCAAGTCGGGTCCGATCGGGTGACCGTGTAGGTCATTGAACGGGGCCGTCGGTTCTTATCAATCTATTATTAATAATTGTACTCCATTCTACTGAAAATATAAATCCCGTCTACTTACAAGATAAAGTTTATCTAAGAAAGTGTCCAGAATTTCACTCATAAACTCTACGTATCATAAAAGAAAAGGCCAATAATTCTTGAGGCAGTTAAACCACACCAAACATTGAAACTGAAACTAACTAGAGGTCCTCTTGGATATATTAGCAAGAGGTTAAGTAATGATGATGATTTTTTTCTGAAATTTTTATACTTTGTTTCCATAGCTTTCTAGATTAATGAGTGTTTTGCAACAATTGTTGCTTATTGTCAACGTAAATCGAAAGATACCTTTTGTTACACTTTGTTTTGATACACATACCTTTTTCATTTCGGTGCCATGCTGTTTTCACAGCCAACCTTTTGTTTTTATTATTTTAAGCAGTTTTACTGATTTTGTACCTCCAATAATAACAGATTTAGCAGTCAATTTGGATCAGTGTGTATACCTAATAAACCAGTATGGTAAAATATTAGTTATTAATCATGAAGCAAATAAAATTCAGTTAAAGGGTTACATCTAAAGCATATCTACAATATCAAGACCCATAGTTAAATGAGCTAAATTATTTAAAAATATAGTGTACATATCATGAAACATGGGCATTAAACAAATAGTGGGATATCCTATATACAATACATGCTTAATAAATATTTAGTGGAAATGAGGTGAAATATTGAAATTATTCAAATTTGTTACAATCAATAAACTCCTATACCATTCGTTTGCCCACTGCGTGATACGTGTACTTGGAAATTTACATTAATTTAATAAATATTTAGCAAACTTAATATACATGTTGCGTGCAAAATATCAAAACCACATAATGCAGAAACCCATTTTATTGACAAACATGAAACAGTGCAGAAACAATGCTTGTTTCAAAATACCATTTCCAAAATAAAACATTCATTCCCTAATTAATAACATTTCAGAATCCGCATTGCATATCAACGTAAATTAGCTTCGATCCTTCGGGGCTAATAAAACAAACGAACAACAAACTTTTATTTGCAGCATATTGTGGCAAATATCCTGGCCACCCGTCGCAGATTGAAGGCATTATATAGCAGCGAAAGGGTAGTCTGGTCATTTCATTACGTAAAGTCCATTCACTTCCTGTAGTCCTAACTAACCGTGGAATTCCACGTAAAGTTGGACAAAAGTTTTTTCCACCAGTACCTGCATTAGTTCACCATGTTATTTCAGTTTAAGTATGTCATTATCCTATTCAATTAACTCAGGGACTTTGTCCTTCTTGCCTACATATTTAGACACTTTTAGGTATATATTACCTAAAAGTTTTAGTTTAGCTTTTAGTTTGGCCTGCAGAAAGTCAATTGAACTATATCGAAGGCAGGCAGTGCATTTATTATAATACTAATTGTTTAGAATATTTCGTATTTTAACCTATCAGTATTTATTTTATATTAATTTAATATAATCATAGGTATATCGATGATCCTCTGTAATAACAACATAACTCGAAACATAGTAATTTCCAAATGTCTTGCGCCTGACGATTTGTTGTATAATGGTAAAAACACATGCATTTAGTATAGCTATGCTATTCTGTAGGAAAAGCTGTGACATCGTCATCGCTTTCCGTTCCTCTCTTTAACCAGTGTAACATTTTAAAAATGTATTTTTTAATAAGTTAACTATTTTTCCAAAATTTAACATTATGTTAAATATCGGCATCTCAAAATTTATCATGTGAAACAAAGACAATGTCCAAAGTTAGATTAAGAAGGTGAAACGTTAAAAAAAATAGTTTCTTGAATAGTGACCCAAGTCAAAATAAAACCTGAAGGTGATGCCGATTAAATAAATATTTTATGTAGAATAAAGAGACTAAAAAGTATTACTGATACGCAAGGAAACCAATCAGTGAAATATATTTATCTAGTTAATAATAACGGCTAAATCACTATCCTTAAGTAAAATATACAATAATAAGTCTACCCACACTAGTAAACAACAGCACAATACAAAATATCATGTTATTCTATGTATAACAAACAATCACTTACACAACGAAATATTTTGAGTTATGCCAATGTTCACGAGA
>CAXKVY010000692.1:0-154046 GCA_964058915.1 Tetropium fuscum
AAACTTCTGATATCTAAATTGTCAATTAATGAACAGTGACATTAACAACGTATGCTACACAATAGAATATAGAATATAGAATATATGTGTGTTCCAGTTTGTATTTTGATGGCTGCTGAAAGTGTAACGTAAATAAATTTCCGTTGCCGAAAAAAAGTTAATGACATGTTTTCTGTAGGTTTTTGTAAATTTCCTAAGCTACAAATTTGATAACTACTATTTCTATAAAAGTTACCGTTGGCGAGATTTTTGCGAAAAAACGCTACGTAGGGGACAATATCTACGGGGACTTCTGGGATATTGTTTAGAACCACAAAAAGAAGGTTTTTTTTGTCTCTCTTCCCTAAATTATTATGTTTATTTCTGATTTTGTAAAATAATGATGTGCATTGTGCAGAAATAAACATAAAAGTACTATGACCTGTGTTTGGACTGCTAAAAATTAACCGCCCATAACAAAGTGTTAAAATTATAAATATTATATTATAAAGAAATATGAAATTTCCAAAATTTTACGAACTTGGTAACGCCGCACATCCAAGTTAAATGTCTCAACGTCATCGTCGGCGTTTATGCAAGATAAAAGGAGCTTATGGCGAAATGCACAGGTCGAAAGTTTAAGTTAAGATTAATTTAAAAAATATAGAAATTAAAACCTTAATGTAAAATCTTTATAGGGCAAAATATTCTTAAGTTTAGACAAGGAAATACAGTCCTTCTGGTTTGACCTTCCGTTATATTCGTTTTCTATCTTTCGGATTGTCTTTTTGGATCCAAGATTTGTCAGTCTGTTGAGAACTGTTGTTATAGCGATGATTCGGTTTGCATGTTTTATGACCCAAATGACAAAACAGATATCACTCAACGGTTATACATATTTTTGACTATGCTTGATTTTGCTCTCCGTAAAGATATAGATCAGATATTTGGTGAATAAGTAACCGGCTTATAATTCTCATAAATGTCAACTTTTAATGTTATTTTTATAGTAATATTTAATATTTAGTCATTATCATTTCGCATTTTTATTATAATTGCCAGACGATATATCTAACGGGCAATTAAGCTTACATGTTTTTGTCAGTGCCGCTACGGCTTCGATAAAACTGTACTCATTCCCTCCCGTTACTCCAGTTTATTGTTTAAAACATAATGGTCTCCTTTATCTAGCAGATCATTAAACGTTCATGTACGTGTATCTGTCGGCTCTTCCGAGTTATCTTCCTGTTTACCGACTTCCTGCAAAGCGAATATACGACCGTATCACCTGCCGTGTTCATGCACAAATGTAACTGTTCGAGTCAAGTGATACATACACATGGCCTCAACTCTTATACGAATTTGCTTGTCTTTCCAATCATTTAATTAAACATCCTTATCAAATATTTTGTGTGAAACTATATTAAACTAAACAAACTATGAAATATGCGGGTATGATATCGTATAAAACGGGCACATATTTTCTTTATTTGATTCTTTAGATGTGTATATAAAGATATGGTCTAAGAAATGTCTATCCCATTATTCACCCTCACAGCGCGACTCTCAATATTACTTTTTATAATACCGATCTATGGCAACAAATCATGGTAAATAGAGCCCGCCCTTCCTGATCTAAACGATCTTTATAAAAATACATTGTAACCCCAGGAATCCTTTTTTTGTGTCAGTTTATTATGCACATAAATTTGCAATGTAAAGTCAATTAGGGAGCATCCATGCAACATTATTTATGAACATTGTGCAATAAAAATAAGGCAAAAATATATGAACCTTGAAAACATTTGTATAAGCAAGGAATGGTTGACATGTGTCAGCTACCATCTTATAGAATATATTAAAAGTCTGATAAAATCGAAGCCATGCCTATGCTCGCCATATTGAAAAATGGCCGTTGATTTTCAGATTTTCAGAAGCATGGACAAGCTCGGAACTTATTAGTTCTCAATAGCGTGCTATAGGCGATAGAAGAGGCAAACGATAAAAGCCACTACCTGCCTAACTATGGCGACACCTTGTTAGTTATTTTCTGTCATTTAAAGACAATTGTAACCCTATTGGACAAAATCAGTATATTATATTTAATGTTCGACCGATAGATTTTACTTGCCGATACCAATATATATATATATATATATATATATATATATATATATATATATATATATATATATATATATATATATATATATATATATATATATATATATATATATATATATATATATATATATATATATATATATATACATATATATATATATATATATATATATATATATATATATATATATATATATATATATATATATATATATATATATATATATATATATATATCAGAAGATACACTTATCAGTTCTATATCTGGACATACACACGGAAATGAACCACTTAAAAGTTGTACAAGTTCTTTCACCTTTATTGAGGATCTTCAGAGTGGTGTACGACCTATTTCAATGATCATTTATACTTGAATTTAAAATATTAATACTCCAACAGTTGCAGTGACGTTTTATGACATTAGTTTTTGGGTTTCATGAAATTATTTTTTCGAATTTTCGAAAAAACAATTAATACATAAGACCAACAAATGATTTTAGTTTTGACTAAGCAAGCAATTTCTGTATCACTCCCTCTTTGAATGCTTCAGAATTCTATGGTATATGTAATTCAATATTCTCTAGCACATAGCTAAGGAAGAAGCTGTTTTCAATAGGATCTACTAGATTTTATGAATTTGCAAGTGGATAACTGTATGCCTAATGCTTTTATATATAATATGTTCAAATAGAACAAATATAAACAGTAGACTAGGTTTGTGTATTTTAAGAATTTGAGTTCCGTCAAAAACTATGTCATAAAACGTCACTGCAAGTGTTGGAATATTAATATTTTAAATTTAGGTATAAATGATCAATGAAACAGGTCGTACACCACTCTGAAGATCCTCAATAAAGGTGAAAGAACTTGTACAACTTCTAAGTGGTTCATTTCCGTGTGTATGTCCAGATATAGAACTGGTAAGTGTATCTTCCTTATTTCGTCTATTTGCTTGTTTCTCTATGTAATGAAATGCTACAAACCCAAGATTACTTTTCACAAAACAAATTAATTTTTTTTGTTTAATAAAATCGTGATTATAAAAATTATACACTTAAAAATGTACCTCTTCATAGAAAAACCAAGATAACTATATATAGTCATATTGTCATATTATATTAATTGAAAAGAAATTTAGCTGCTTAACTGCTTTCTACAAAAATAAAAATACACTTTTAAAACTCTTTTTAATAAAAAAATCCAGTTTTGCCTCTTATCTGTCTGTAGTATTTATGCCTGAAAATATTTGTTTGCTTGACGATACAAGATATAAGTAGTTAGAATTGTTAGAAAATAGGTATATCTTAATAAAAACTAGCCAAAATTAGATGTGAAATTAGTGTAAAACAAATCGTGATTAAAAAAAAATCGATTTTTAATTTTTATCAACAGCTTCTGCGACTAAATCACTGATATGTTTCTGGATATTTTTTTTATTTATTATGCATCTATATTCTGGTTGTTTTTTTATTTTTCATGTATTATTTTGTTTTTTGTATTTTTATGGTTTAGTTAATTGTACTTTTTAAGTTTTTCTTTTAAAAAACATGTTAACTTAATACATATAATAAGTATTTAGTCAATTATAAAATATTTAAATAATCAAGTAATTTCGGCACACTCGAAAAATCGATTTTTAATTTTTATCAACCGCTTCGGCGACTAAATCACTGATATGTTTTTGGATATTTTTTTTTATTTATTATGCATCTACATTCTGGTTGTTTTTTTATTTTTCATGCATTATGGCCCACCCCCAAGGTGTATGGCCCTTGTAGGGTGTTGCGATAGGGGTGGTTGCAATAGGGGTAACTCTGATTTTTGACGGTCCAGCGCCCGTCCCGTTATATGAGAAAACATCCACCATATTTATTTATTATGGTTCAGGAAATATACAAACAATAGCCTGAATAGCTGGCTTTTGCAGGTTTGATCGGGATCTGTCTCATCATTTTGGGGGTGTTTTTGAGGGATACTAAAAATATGTTTCGTTTTATTTAGAGCATCAGCACATATTTTACAGTGTATTTTCTGAACAATTGGGATTTTTGAAAATTTAATAACATTCTATTGCTCATAATTCGAAAACCGTTCGATTTAGAGGTACAAATTGTACTATCAGAAATTATATTATTACCGTCTACATTTTTCCCATTTTCAACGGTATAGGATTTATATACAAAAATTTGAAAATTAAGCGCTATTTTTCAGTATGGCGCGCGATTCACAGCCTCCATTGTAGAGGAGAGGATTTCAAGTGGAATGTCTCCACCAAATTCCTTGTACTAATTTTTTCGTAGTCAACACGCCTACGCTATGAAGGAAATCGATAGCTTTCAAAGATAATTTTTTTTATCTTTGAATATAAGTGGTTCAAAAGTTGGAAATTGTGTTACAAAATTCGACAAACACCTTTGTTAAAAAATGGGAATCTCGCGAAAAGTAATAGTTAATAATATATGAGAGTCGAATCCTTTTTCCATAGGTAGGTATATTATAAACGCCATTTACCCGTAACGTTCATTAATAATGTCTGATCGTTTCAGTTAAAATACCTCCATCAACATAGTATATTGGTAACAAATCAATAATAACAGCCTGGCGAGTCTGGTTTGGCGGATTTACTTCCATCTGACATTATGATATCATTAAACACTTCATTGGCATATCAGAGTCTGAATGGAAGGTGTGAAAAAATATTGATACTAGATATGTGGAAAGCGCCGATGATCCCTTCTTATAAAAACATTCTATTCAATTGCAAAGAGATCAATATTCAAAAATACATAAAAAACAACACTTGCAGATTGGAGGTAAAAAAATGAGGTGGGTATTTGTTACATCACCCTGTATGAACGTTCAGACAGTTAGTAATGCCGAGGTTCTAACAAACGGCTGCTATCCGAACGTGACATCAATCCTATATTATGTTGGTTTGTTCATATACATCTATATTGTTTACCATAGGTAAGTGAACGGGTAAGCATACAATAATATACCTTAATTGGGCAATGCAATGTTTGCTATGTAAACAGAAAGGAAAAGTTCGGAGACAGGTACTTCCTATGCGGACAATTTACAAAATACACTGAGGAATAATCATTATCTATTTCAATATTAACCCATCGTCATTGCTACAGACCACAGTCAAATTTGCTTTCCATGTCTCTACAAAACACTTACCATATATTCGTCAGTACTCACTTCTTCACTACTTTACTTGCCTTAAGTAGAACTTTCTCGTGGTCTTCGCAGAAAATTTTATTAAAATAAATTAATTTAATTCACGCACTGTCTGCATTAGTATCTTCTCCTCGGTCTCTGAAAGAATGCTGTCTTCATAATCTGTAAGTTTAATCATAGTGATAGTAGGCATGATTATCCATTATCCGTTAGAATCGGGAGAGGTTTCTGTTGGAATCGCGTCAAATGAAATGTTTCATTCCCTGGATAAGTAATTCCGGAGTCATCCTGAGAATGAAGCAACTCCCTCTTTTGGATATTTGTGACATACATAATTTTGATTCTTAGGCTGATTTACATATTCTGAATGTTGACGACTTAGCTATAGAAGTAGTTGTTGAGAAATAATTGTTCCAATATAATAGATAAAGTAACAACTCCTGTCACCCCTGTATCATCATTTGATTATGAGGTGTACAATATAATTAACAAAGTGATAAAGGGTATGCCATTTATTACACCTCCGCAGGTAGAAATAACTCCAGAAATGGGATTCCTTTAGAAAAATGAGAAATGATATGTTAAAAAAGAAAATATGTTTAAAAGACTTCAAAACAACTAAAATTATGTGGTTGTACCTTACAAACAGTGGTTGTAACAAGAATCAAGATTTTCCTGATACTGTACAATTTGATAGCGTGGTGAGCTAAATGTTACACAAGAGGTATTAAGTATGGGCTTTGATTTTATATATAATCAAAGGTATGGGTGAAAAATTTAATAATTATTTTGCTGACAGTATGAAACAAATAGTAAATAGCATTTTAAATACAGAAATTTGGTTTAATAATAATTATAACTTATATAAACCTATATATAGAGTGAAAAAGACTGAATACCTTTGATAGTGAATGTAGTGTACATGAAATATAACAAGTCTTTGAAAACTGGTCAGGTTATTTTAGCCTTGGTTCCTTCCCTGCCAAGAAGGAAAAATCCAGACTTGCCTAAAAGTACAATACAATACCAATCACATAATTATAGATACAATTAAAGCCAGTGAATTTCGGAAAAACATCTAGGTTTCCATATAGATAATCATCTAACATCGATGCCCCTTTTACTCTAAGTAGTAGTAAGTATTTAATTAGTTATACTATTATATGCTACCTACCTATTTTTAGTACCGTAACTACTTGCATTTACTTACCTTCAACTACCACTGGACTCTATAGTAACGAGACGCTACTATCAGCTATTTTTTATAATACAAGAAGTTTGATCGATAAAGCGAATGTACAACCTTTGCGCAGGCATGAATCGGTGTATTATGAACTATTGAATATGAACATCAACAATGGAAAGTATACAACAGAAATGTGTCGCAATAATCCTTTATAAAATACTGTACACGTGTCGTGGTTTCCTTTTTAATGGGTTCTACGTTAATATTGTGTACTGTATCGGTAAACTGTCAGCGAGACCATAGTTCCCATTTCCGTAAGCTTGTAAACATTGCTATTTATTTTTTAATTTCTGTGAATTGTGAATAATTTCTCAGAAAATGTGTTTATATATAATGAAATATATAGCCTGCCTTAATATCAGTGACATTTTAGCGAATATTTGTTTTCATCACAAACTACCAACAATATTAAAGGAACATGATTATTATAGACACTTTTTCAGAAAAAATGTCCTTTAAACCTCAATATTTTTTTAATACACATCGAGCCCAATTTAGATGAGGTAGAATACGTTAGTGAACTCTTAAATTATTTTAAAATTTAAAACAATTACCTAGGTGAAACAAATTTCTCTAACAAATAATCTCGCAAACATTAAGACACCATCTAAAGCTTTCCATGACTTCGAGGTAAATTTTATTTTGAACTTTTCGTCCTACTGGGACTTTTCGAGTGTCTATTTATATTTTTTCAATAAATGTTCTTATGAAATATCCCCAGAACCCTCATGCCGAACAATCTACAAATTTCGGCACAAGAGAACATTCTCTTCTTATATCAGAATTATATTTATTTATGAATTTATTTTATAATTTAATATATAGCAATAGCAATAGATAGTTGGGCTATGACATTTTGTTATGAATTAATTATTAAAATTTATAATTCCATAAACCCTTTTCTAAAATTTCCCTTCCATAAACTAACAATATATTGTTAGTTTATATATATATATATATATATATATATATATATATATATATATATATATATATATATATATATATATATATATACGAATAAGAAGGAAAACACACTTACCAGTGCTATATCTGAACACACATACGGAAATGAACCACTATACACACGAAAACGAACCACTTAGAAGTTGTACAAGTTCTTTCACCTTTCTTGAGGATCTTCAGAGCAGTATACGATTTATTTCATTGATCATCCATACTTGAATTTAAAATATTAATACTCCAACATTTGCAGTGACGTTTTATGACATTAGTTTTTGACGGAACTCATTCTTAGAATACACAAACCTAGTCTACTATTTATATTTGTTCTATTTGAACATATTATATATAAAAGTATTAGGCATACAGTTATCCAGAAGGTGTTAAACTTTAAAATGCATAAAATCTTGTTGAACCTATTGAAAAACAACTACTTTTTCTAACTATATGCGGGAAAATATTGAATTATATATACAATAGAGTTCTGAAGCATTCAAAGAGGGAGTGATACAGAAATTGCTTGCTTAGTCAAAACTAAAATCATTTGTTGGTTGTATGTATTAATTGTTTCTTCGAAAATTCTCGAAAAAAATCCAATTTTCACCCTGGATATATTTATTAGCTTTGAAATTCTTTGCTATTCATATTTATTTTGTGAAATTATATATATATATATATATATATATATATATATATATATATATATATATATATATATATATATATATATATATATATATATATATATATATATATATATATATATATATATATATATATATATATATATATATATATATATATATATATATATATATATATATATATATATATATATATATATATATATATATATTAATTAAGAAGTACTAGAGAGGCAGGGAGATAGTTTATTTAATTTGGAGATACTATTAACTTATATTCTTGAAAATTATTCTTTAAATGGGTGCCAGTTCTGCGAATAATTTTGAAAACTTTACATAGATAATATGTAAAGATATCACAATTATATATGATATTCAATGTACTGTTTATAGAACGATTTCTTTTATAAATATATAATAGAGAATATATTACTGAATATATTTTTTAGCATTGTGATTAATAAACGACGCTGCGTGGCTATCTCTTCAATGCCATATGTATAACTTTTCTGTACTGTTTTCTGTAGTTAAGGATATCCTCTATCATTAAACAAAAGTATTTCCTTAGTTACTTGCATCTCCTTGGTATTGTAATTACATTGCTAACCAATCAGATTACTTTATTATTTTCACTTTTAATTATTTTACTTCAAATTACTATTTTAAAAACATCACATGTCAAATGTATTCATTCTGAGTACTTATTTACTGTTTATTTCATTTTTTGACGCTTAAAATAAGTTTTAGTCGTTCGCGTATATTTATAATTACTGTCTTCTGGTATGAGGCTAAAATTTCAGTTCCCCGCTTTTATACATATGCTCTAATATATATCTCTTGATTCAGATATAGTTTGTTAGTTTTTATTTTGCATAATGTGATGATATATGTTATCATTTTTAACGGATTTTTCTGGCGATTATTAGTTTAGTTTTTATGGAAATATGGCTTGACCAATCAGAGCGTGTATGGTTGAGTTACGCTGTGCTATGCTCTGTCTTCGTTATACTTGGCATGGGGTTTGCTTTAGCATACCTATACTCTGTCTGATGTATTTAATATGAATATTTGCAGGTAATTCAATGTATGTATGTGTATGTATTCTGACGAGATCTGAAAAACATATACTGTTTGCAAATGTCCAAATTTATTCAGTTCCTAAATCATGACCCACAACTGTATAAAGCATGGGCAATTTTAGTCCATTTATCCAAAAACAAAGACTTATTGACTATTCAACAGTAATAATGTTGAATGTATTGTTGAATGACGAAATATATTCAAAATATATATCAAACTTTGTTATTCTTCAGGTATTGGTAATAGTACCTACCAAGAAGACTAGAACAAGGAGACCGAGCTCGTGTGTTTCGGGCGCCACAAAATATGTCGAAAGATAAACTTAATGGCGGCAGACCCTTACCTGTGAACGCACATGGACTGGGAAAGCACGAAGGGTAATGAAGGCTGCGGGAGACTCCCGAAGTTAGGTAGGGCGCCGCTCACAGCGCCGCGAATTTCGTAGCGGTTTTCGACGTCATTTGTGCCGTTCTCTCGGTACCTATTTTACGGGAGCTCGGTCTCTTTGTTCTAGTCTTCTTGGCACCTCCTCATTTTCAGTTCAATTAATAAATATGTGACAAATATATTGCAGTTGTTCAACGACAATCAAAACAAAATTTCTAAAACTACAAAATAATATTTCTTGCCTCAATAGTTTACCAATTATTTTGGCCTTGAATATTTTGACCACAAATAAATACTAAAAAACAACAAACAAATAAATAAATCATAATACCTAACTGTTATGTTAATTATCAGACATTTCGGTAACACACTGAAGAAATATATGAATGTTTATGTAAATACTCTTGAGACAAATAATTTATAATAACTGTATCCAAGGCTAGTTGATCCATTATCGTAATAGTATTATTTAATACATGTTGGTCTTTTGCAGATTTTCATGTACTCGTAATACATTTATTAACATAAATTAACGTCTTTTGTGCTAAGCAATAAATATACAGCATTTCCATTCATTATCTTATATCAATAACAATAACCTTTTAATGAATGATCATTAATTTGTTAATTAATTGGAACGACAATTAAATAAATATTTAAAATAATAATTTATTAACTATTTATAATAAATTATAAATATTAATTTAAGTAGATGTTTTATCAGTGCAAGAGTGTAATATTATTTACTAACAAAACATTGATAGAAGGAAGTACTTAGGAAGGTTTTTCTATTTAATTAATATAATATTTCTATTACAAACGGATTTTAGTTGCTCATGTGGGTCCTGTACCCACGTGGTGGCACTCTTCTGTAATTTTAATTACTTTAGTATACCTGTGTGTATCTCTTTTATTGGAAGCTTAAAATATAATCCAAATAGATTAAGATGCAATTCATGTTGTGTAAGGGTCGGGAAATGTAAGTCTCTTTTTTGTCAAATGATTGGCCTTTCATCTTGCTGTTGTTTGGGATCAATACATTATTTTCCGTATACAAATATCCTATTTTAAGCTATTGATTATGTATCTATCTAATTGATTGAAATTTGGTGAACAACTTGCACTAATAAAATGGCAATTTGTGACAATTTTGGTAACCCTGAGATATTGTTACAATACAAGGAGTTAGAAAACTAAACCCTCTAATATTTTTCTTCAGAACTTTTTAGCGCGTCTATATTTCATTATTTAAATCTGATGTGCAAATCTAATTCAATCTGCAACTGTTTTGTTTCTTGATTTTTCTTCGAGAAAATGATTGTTTGCCCACAAAAAATAAAATTATGCTCGCATTGCCTTTAAAATTAATTCAGTGAGGGGTTGTTATTCGGTGAAATTGTCAAGTATGCTGTGTCAAATAAAGTCATTATCAGTGGCGGTTTTTCAATGAGGGCTGCAGAGCTGCAGCACTGGCTCAAAAAATAGAAAATATAATATTTTTTTACTACTACCTCAATAATCATTAATCCTTATATAATATTATTATTTCAAAAAACTTTATCCGTATTTGCTTTATTCTCCTCTTTATACTCGCTTTCCGCTTTGTCTCTTTATATCTGACTACGGATTTTGTTTATCGCTGACGCCAGCATGCCGTTGCAGTACGGGCCGTGTCGTAACACAAAACACCTTTAAATGCGGTTCTACCAAGTTCGACCTTGAACTGACTAATGAGAAGGCGGAATAAAGCGCGCTATTTCATCATATCTTCGAGCTGCAACAAAATTCAACAGTAAAACAACGTCATCCGACACGGTAGGGATCGGATCCCGCAGAGACGGTTGTTCAGAGTGCAATTTCTCTTTCTCGGTGTGTCGGTGAAAATCATAGGTGAAAATGGATATCGTATTAAAGTATAAAGACTGTTCGCAATTAAATATTGACGAAAAAGTTGAAATTAAACGCAATGGACGTCCTACCCCAGAACTAAATGATATTATTTTATATATGCAGCACTGTCAGGTTTAAAGGTCACGAGCCGCCACTGGTCATTATGACAAATATTTAAGTCATTCTGACATTTAAGTATAAGCTTATTAAAATGGTAAACTATACAAATGCCGAAATGGCAAATATGCATTTTCTATATGGTCGTGTGCTAATGGAAATGCATTAGAAGCTTAACGGCTTTACGCTCAGTTGTATCAAGAACGAACATTACCTCATCATGGCATATTCACACGTATACATCAACGTCTACGAGAAAATGGTAATTTTTTAGAACTGTCTATTGCGGACGTGCTCGAGAAGTAATAACCGTACCGCCAGAGGAGGCTGTTCTTAATTTAATAGAAGAATGTCCTGAAACATGTACAAGAAAAATTGTCGATATATTAAATGTAAGCTACTCCATGGTATGTATTTAGAATTTTAAAAGAACAGCAGTTGTATCCGGACCTTATCCAACGAGTACAAGCGCTCTTACCTCGAGACCTTGTACCTCGTCTAATTTTTTGTCAATGGATAACTCAAATGATCACCCAAGCTACACAGTTGTTATCTCGTATTTTGTTTACTGATGAGGCTAACTTTTCAAGGGAATCTATTAGAAATTTTCATAATAATGGACTATGGGCTGAATAATGGATAATATGGGCTGAAGAGCATCCACATGAAATTTTTGAAGCGTTTCAACAGCAGTTTTCTTTAAACGTGTGGCTTGGTGTCATTGATAATACAAATATTTAATTGTTATTTAATTGTTCCATATTTTCTTCCAATTAGATTAAATGGAGACGCATGCTGCCATATTCTTGAAGATGTTCCTGTTCTAATTAGGGTTCATGCATGATGGCGCTTCAGCCAATTTTAATAATGTATATTTAATCTAATTAATAGTTGGATAGGCCGAGCAGGCCCCCAGAATTGGCCCGCCCGATCTCCAGAATTAAATCCATTGGATTTTTGTATTTGGTGTTTTCGTAGCAGCATGCGAAACTATTGGAAATAGGGGGGCATTTTATACATTTATTATGATTTTTGTGATTGATATTTTGACACCATTATTATTAGTTTGTTAATGTTGTTTGTTACAATAGTGCACTTATTTAATATCTTATTGTGGTATTTTGTACTTTATAGTTTCAGTCAATTAAATAAAATTGTTATTCTTTTATTCAAGTCCATCACAGTAACTCTCTATAGATTAGAGGAAACAAGAACAATGACAATACTTCTCATAATGACTTTATTTGACAACAGCTTACTTGACTATTTAACCGAATAATAACCCCTCGGTGAATTTCTTTGAAAGGCAATGTGAGTATATTTTTATATTTTTTATGAGCAAACATTCAATTTCTCGCAGAAAATTCATGAAATAAAAAAGGTGCAAATTGAGGCCATCTTTGCATATCAAATTTTTTAAATAAAGAAATGTCGACGCGTTAAAAAGTCCTGAAGAAAAATATTATAGGGGTTGTTTTTACCCCCTTATAACAATATCTCAGGGTTACAAGAGTTGTCACAAGCTGTCATTTTATTAGGTCAAGTTGTCCGCCAAAATTCATTCTTCTAAATTCTTGCATAGTGGAGAAAATAAATAAAAACCGTTTTTTCCCCAACGTCTGTAGGGCTGGGCTGTAACTTAAGGGGGAAGGTGTTTTGGAAAAAATTACATGAAAAATTTGCCTCATTTTTTTCTGAAAAATCACCTCTTCAAATCTGTCGCATCAATTCAGAAGCGCCAATAGTATATATTTAGCTATATACTATCTATTAGTAGGTACCACCTAAAATAATACCAATTTAATCTGGGCAGAAACTGATCATGAAGGACATAATCCCTATACATAATACTTATAAAACGGTCTCTGGGGATTTTGTTAAGTTCTAATAAAAACCAACTACATCTCTAAGGGTTTATGAGCTTCGTGTTACGTTCTCACCTCTATATGGGTAATTAACGCGGGAGGTAGTGACAGATTTTCAGACGTGGTTTTACCCAGTATGCCTTTCATAGGAGGGTATCATATGCAAATTCTCATGATAAAAAATGATAAATTAAAGAATCATCCCGGGGACATCATATATTAAACTTAGTTAACATTTTTTGTTTGCAAATTAAGCGTTTCGATTCGATTTTTCTTGGGCTGCCATATGTTCCAAAACAAAGTTCTAGTAAAATACCATAGTTGCAAAGTCATAAGCATACCGTTTGCTCGAGCCCAAATTTTTGTCACGGTTAGGTGTATGTATCAGCGTTTCTAAGAATGAAGAGAATATGTATGAAGTCTCTGGGATGATTCTTTAATTTATCATTTATTATCATCAGAATATGCATTATCATAATACCCTTCAAAAGGCATACTGATTCTCCGGGTCTAAATCGACTCGTATTACGAATGTCACTGCACATTTGCGTAAGAGGGATATTTCTTATACCTTATCTCTATATATTTGGCCTACCTACTAATTTTTAAATATAAATTAATTCTGAACGAGAAAGATGTAAATTTGGCAGCACTCGTGCTCGTGTAATACCTGGTTTCACTGCCTTAAGAGTAGATAATAAGATGTTTAATTTGAGTTTCCTGGTAAATGTTGGAAGATATTACCAGACAGGACCGTGAAAGTTTCATATTGACTCAGATTTCAATTGCAAATGCGAGTTACGCGCTGACGGATATAATTTATGGAGGAATTCAAATCAGTTAAGGAAATGTAAAATCTAACGTGTTTTTGTTAAATTCCACTCACAAGGGAGTTAAAATCCCGATATGATAACATTAGTTCGATTCTGACGGAATTTCTACCTTGACCTGGTGATAGCATCATTTATTATGCTGGTATAATGCAGCACCGTCGCGGCGTCGCGTCGTAATAACTATACATACGTACGATTTTATGATAAACTGATGAGATAGGTGTTTTATACTTACTAGGAAGGTGCCAGAATGGAAGGCAGAGAGACCGGATGGTAGGTGCCTATTAGGAAAATTACAATAGTACATTTGGATATATGTATTCGCGCTTGAATTAACGCATTTTAATGTGTAAATTAATAATTAAGTAAAGAATCATTTTCCAAAATAACCACAATCAGGCATGTATGCCAGATATGCCGGATGCGCCGGTGTAAAGGATATTTGTAATATTATCCAATTTAATTAGCCAACACGGATTTAACTGGATTTAACTTGACTCGTTTCCTGTTTAAATAATCACCCCGTATATTATTCGCGCCTTAACGTATATTTCCCATAGATAATTTTATATTAGCTTATACGAGTATCTTAACTTACTGTTATATTTTACCCAGTTTACACAGATAAACTGCATATAGTTTATATTTTAAAGACACATATTTTTTCACTTTCTTCAGATGTAAGAAATTTTGTCTCCTAAATTTTGTTTGAAATTGTTTTTTCTATTTCATTTGCTTCTAAAACTCCTTAAAATACCATCGCCACCTTGACCCTCATTATACAATTTTAATTTTGAGTTTGTTATTCTATAGCTAGTAGGGGTGTCAGAGGTTTTGCTTTAGACTTTGGACTGAACCCGCTGAAATAGGGCTTGCATGAAAGACCTTAACGTATACGGTAAGCTCTTAAAAAAAGTTACCATGAGCGAGATGGTTTTCATGGTTTTTATGGCAATATAATTTTGAAAACGGTACTTTTTTCACTTTTCTCTCGATAATAGAAAAATTAATGATTTGAAAAAAGTTTCGAGCAAAAGTTGTGGAATGGATGATTCTAAGGCATGTAAGCCATGTTAGAATGCAAAATTGTAAGTAATAAGCTTGATTGAGCGTAAAGTAAGCAGCACTATCGGCTGACTGAGACAGCTGAACGATCGTGTGGCCACACGTTTATGACCTACATTAAACAAAGATTTCTTCAAGAAAAAATGCTCAATTCGCCTAGAAAATGAATCAGTGTTTAAGCTTTCTATTTATTGCCAGTCAAATTTCGAATGTATAAGTTAATTAGGCTCTTAAGGTTCTTAAGGGTTAAAACATGAATGTGTCGTATCTCGGATGCTATTGGTCTTATGGTATTTTTTTAAATTCAGGTAAAAATCAACGAAATCTAATACCGTTTGTTGCACATCTATCAATTGAAAATTGACAAAATTACGGTCCTTAGTTACGGGTTTACCGTTAGTAAAAATTTAATTTGATTATAAAAAATTCTGAAAATTAGCGTGCTGTAAGATACTGTAATACGTTCCGATTGCAATAACTTTCATCAAGATCGGTACGCTGTAATAGGGTGGGAAGCGTAATGAAATTTCAACTTAACAGTGTTGCAATTGGTCACAATATTAACATTTTTCAATCAAACACAACGCATTTTGTTAAGCATTCTAATGGCTATGTAATACTCTAATTTCAACGAATTTAGAAAAAATGTTCCTATATTTTAGCGTATTTTTATTTATTCGCATTTTTTTAATTTGTCACCATATATCGCAGCAAAAAATGTTTCCTTAAATTAATTAAAAAAATTAATCCTTACGTAAAATCATCCGCTGAACATCTTTTATTCGAAACCTGTTTCTCTAAAATTTTAACATTTACTTTGCCATGAAGAACCGTCACGCGTATCTCTTTTATTGTAACTTTGTTTAATGGATTATACGTTATGATCTTCCATTTAAATCCACGTTTTCTCTGACGCTCCTACTAACCTTGTCCTCCATATTTTTATAATAATTTTAACTAGACGATCCACTGATATTTGAAAAATTCATAAAATAAGTTTCATTGCGAAAGTAATGTGTTAGCAGCTGGTATTAGCTCCACTTATTTGTGGCCACTGAAGTCTGCAACATCCAAATAATTACAACTCTAAGCATGGTTGAAATTTTAATTCTTTGTCAGAAGGTATTTTTCTACACCGCTCCATACGTCGAGCTTAATTTAACCACATATATCAAAAAGGAAATTTTTAAAGGATATACAGCAGATTGTAATTGTGATACATATTTAATGTCTTTTTATATTACAATGGCGTGTGGGTGAGCCTTGCCCTAGTTCTACCCATGCTGTAAAATAATAACACGGTTCCTTATTCACACTTAACCCTGTATGCGGCGTTGCCACGTTACACTATCGAAGCCACATCTGATACTAATGTGATATCAAAACTTAAGTTGAAATTTGTAAATTCAGTAAATTTAGAACTCTCAGCTAAATCGTTGTCGTCATGTGGATCTTCAGAGTAATGTACGATTTGTTTTATTGATCATTTATACTTGAATTTAAAATATTAATTCCTCAACACTTTCAGTGATATTTTATGACATTAGTTTTTGACGGAAATAACATTCATAGAAAGCACATACCTACTATACTATTTATATTTGTTCTATTTGATATTAATAGAAACATATTGTTCTAGATTCTTAAAACAGTCTTTTTATTGTGAAGGGTATAAGTAAAGATGATATCATGAAAGAAATTAATATATTAAAATGTATTAGTATGTAAAATGAAAGTGTAATAATTTAAATATGAATGATATATGAGAAATTAGTTTTGACAGGTATTCACATTTCTAGAAAAATAATTACCTAGTCTATTATTCATATTTGTTCTCTTTGATAATGATATATTAAATCATCAGGCATGCATTTATATATTTATATAAGGTGAGATTAAAACAGAAACTTGACATTCGAACATTAAGATTTTCCTCGAATCCAATCAAACTTTTTTTTAAATATTTAAAACTTTAAGAAACTTTCTAAGTTACCTACCTTTACACGAATAATATTAAAACTTTTATATACAAATATATCTAATTTCGGTTCAGTTTCGTGGATTAGATTTAAATACGTATGAAATGAATCCTATCGATATTTGGTCACATTACTTTTTATTCTGCTACTCAAAAAAAATTTAATAATAAAGAAATTCCAATTACACGTAAAAATCCTATAAGAAATCTAGGGGAATTTATCTTTGACCAGCTACATAACCAACTGTTCCTCAAGTGGGATATTTACATTTTGAAATTTATCTTTTAATTATCTTTTAATTATCTTTTAATTATAATTTAATTTACATCGGTATATATTTTGCTTATTAATTTATTATTTTTTATTATTATCTGTTATTATTTATTAATATTATTAATGATATCAGATTTCTTATTAAGACATAACGGTGCTTCATTATTTCGCACCATATCTAAGAAAGTGCATTTGTGATAGTTCTTTACTATATCTAAAATCCCGACGTCGTCATAGTTCACTTTATGGCCTGTATTAATTTGATGTTTAGCTAAAGATCAAGAGTTTTTATTTCTTGTGCAGTCACTCTTATGTGACGTGAGCCTACTCCTAATATTCTTGACGTTTGTCCTATGTACGTTTTTCAAATTTGTTCCTTTTTATTTTATATACAACGATTGGCTTTGTTTTTATTATTTAAGGGATTTTTTTACGTGAAAAATAAAAAAATATAAAATCAGTATTGAAACTAATGTCTCAAAGTTTCAGTTCGAGGTTTTTAATTTAATCTCACATTTATGTGAGTACTGTTATTAATAACTAATTACTATATTGTAAACATATAACTTTTGTAGATGCCTTGAAAAATGTAAAAAACATTGCCGAAAGCTTGACAAAAAAACAGTATTCTTAATAAAACAGATATACGACAGTGAGCGGTCTCCATTTTACAAAATTATACTGGCCAACTTTCAAGGAAGGAATCAATAAATTGCAACCAATTTTATTGACTCTACGTCACACTTTTATTTTTTTAAAGAACCTTTAAATATGTTATGGAAATGTGTTTACCTATACTGCTCGTCTGTACATATATATGTTCATACTCCTCGCATATTAGAATGGGCATATTATCGACTGAACCTGACTTATAATTTGGACATAATACCTCATGATTGTGCGATATTTTTTTTTTCAAAATTCAATAAGAAATGTGAGTTTCAAGGTGATGTCGAGATTGTGTGTCCCAATATGTCCGTCTGTTCCTGCTATCTGTGTACATATCCGTATCATGTAATTGATGAACCTCACCAAAACATCTATCCAGGTAACCTCCCCGGGATTCATGGGTGTTATGCTTTTAACTGCGGGGATATATTAAAGTTATAGATTTGTCTAATGATTAAGTCTGGTGCAAAACTGAACATCATTCAGGTGAGCTGTGGCAACACCGCCGTCTGTGAACAAGGTCAGTCGTGCAGGATTGCTAGTGATTTGCATGTTGACATTCATGTGAAGCCTAGGCGGAGTTCAGCGTCCATTAAAAAGCAAACCGACGACTGTGTTAGTTCAGATGTGCCTGATAGAGATCTGATGTTTGCAAAAGACCCGCTGAAAGGTGTGCCAAGAAGAATGTTTTGTCTTATTCCACTTCATTAGACTGTTTAATACCACCTCGGATGAACATAATCCGTTCACTATTTACACATGGAAGTAATTTATTTTTTTACCTATCATGTGACGAAACTATTTGAACCGTTTTATTTTGTTTATTTTTAGAACGCCGAAGAAGTAGTTTGTTATTAAGCACCTTGCGCTCAGTTGTTTCACGGCGGGAATCTGTGTAGCCATGATTAGTAGTTACTCAGCTTGTGGAATGTTTGTTTTAAGTAGCCAGCATTGATGGAAGTCTTACAAATTTAACCAATCAATTCTAGGAAGATGCAACTCACGCATGTCTTAGGAGAATATATACATATATATATATATATATATATATATATATATATATATATATATATATATATATATATATATATATATATATATATATATATATATATATATATATATATATATATATATATATATATATATATATATATATATATATATGTATATTTATATAATTGGAACGTGTTCCAATTATTACCGGAGAGTGGCAGGAACGTATCTCGTAAACATAAAACAACCCTATTCAAATAAAGAAAAGCTTTATTAAAAAAACAAGAAGTATATAACATTTTCAGAAAAAGTTTTTGGTTTAAAAAAATTAAGGGGAAAAGTTACAATCTAGACATTTAAAAATATCCTTTGTGTTCTTTGGAGTATCCTACGCAGCCTTCATATACGTATCTGTTGCAACCTCATATCGTACCGCCAGACGATACCACCACCACCACATAAAAACGAAACCAATATTCGGGAGATTTTGATCTTTTGTTACAAACAGCTTTTTCCTTTTCTCCTCTTGGCGCTTGCAACTTGGCTTCCTTAGATTTAGATGAGGCGTCCAAGTCAGTTTTGTCAGGCGTTCCAATATCTTTATTTTTTCGTGTTGATACTTCTTATTTAAGCGTTGAGCCAGTTTTGAAGCGTTGAGCTATGGCCCATTGTCGCGATCCGAGTCTGACGATGAATCTTCCCTCTCGAGTGTGTTGATCTTCTCCCTTTATTTTTTTCATTATGCCCACTTGGACCAGGGATGTCGGGATCTGAGTGGCTGGCTCATGGACTCTTGAGTAATATTACTCGGAAGGCAAGACACGATTATTACATGGTTTTCTGCAGGCTCAACGATTGAAATATCAATCAAGTCACGATTGAAATATCAAGTGTGATTTCGCGCCTTCAAATATCAAAAGTGTTGGACCTGGATTCCTATATTTTGCTAAAGAGTTGCTAAAGTTTTGCTATATTTTGCTAAAGAGTAAAGCCAGTCATACTGCCTTTAGCAGTCATAATTATTTTTGAACCTGGTGACATATGGTCCCATTCTGGCTTTCGCTTCTGCCATTGGAATTGGTGGAATTGCTTGACCTAGGGCGATGCCACATGTAACAATGCTAAAGCATTTTGTGGGGCTGTTAAACGCACTCATCTGGCTCCTTTTTTCGCCAGAACATTTTGTTGCTTATGGATGTCTACCTCCAGTCCTGCTTATCCAGTCTACCTGGATTCATGTGCTGTGCTTTACGTTTGTCTACGTCAGGATGTCTTGCATCTTGACGTAGCTTATATAATTTGATTTACTAGTAAACAGTTGATTTTTTAGAATTGCTTACTCATCCTGTATATTAAGAAGAAAACTAATCATCAAATACTAGATGGAAATCATGAAAGCGCCGTAATGTTTATATTATTATTCTTCTTAATACCAATTAGAAGAGAAACGTGTGTATGTACGTATACGACTATAATGGATATTATAAAGTTATTCCGAGAAGTAATCTATAAAATTACCATTTATGTTTGCAATATGTTATATCAAATGTTTATGTATGAGTTACTGCGATCAAGAGCTATTAATATTTATGTATGGTGATGAAGCCGTGCTCTGGAAAATCCTAAGTAGGTCATTACACCTAGTAAAAAGTCATACTTCTTCCACTACCTATGGGTACAGATTTGATACTCTATTTGAGATTGATTATCTGAAATACTACTGAAATACTATATGCATTAGGCAATATGTATTACTCCCACATTTTTCCGATATCGTCGATAGCTTTATATAAGATGAGCCTCTTTGATCTTCTCAATCTATTTTTTCATGTAACTTTGTGTACCCTGCAGATGGCGGTTTTTGTTAATCATAAATTGTTTCGCTTACTCCAGAACGAAAAACTGTCACTCTCCATTTTCTCTTGCTACAAATAGAAAAAATAGTCGTTAAACTAGAAAGTAGAAAATCGATTTGGAATGACAGCGACGTCGACGAGGACTTTAAACGTCAACCGGGCGAGAAGCGAGCAGTCTCAACTTGCTCATTAAAAAGGTTAACTGGAACGTCCAACTGAAAATGTTCCCTGACTTCAAAACTTTTTTCAGCAATAGAATTTCGTTTATCCGCCTTTCGGACATCGGTAGCAGTTTTAACCGCATATTGAGTGCTTGCGAAGAGGACACCAACTACATATTAATTGTTTCAATGTCATTAATTATCTAAATCTTTGGATAACGGACAACTCTGATCTTTACCTAATCCAATCTTGCTGACAATAGCTCAGACGTGTATTAGGATATCCTTTGTGAAGTTGTGGCAACTTCCTTGAAATTGGAGTCTGTGCTATTATCTAAAATTAGTAAGTTTGACGTTAATAATTTTATGCAAACCTTATCTGGTTAGTTTGTTAGACTTACGAGTTTATTGTCTTATTAGAACGACGAAACTGTGACAAAATTAAATCAGTGAATATTGTATATATTTGAATCAGAAAATGTCATCGCTAGGTTTAAAATTCGCACTTACTATGAATTATATATAAATAACTGTGTATGCATATTTTTTAACAAATTTTAGGCACGAATTACACAAAACATAGTATTATTTAATAAAATAATATAAATATTTGTGAAATGCTAAAAATGCATAAAAATCCATGAAATTTATTCAAATAACAAATATTATATTAAAATTATATACCATGTCAATTATAAAGATATTAAAAAAATAATGGACCCAATACGGAACCCTGTGGCATTCTGTGTAGACTTAACTGTAGGTCGCAGTACTCGACATACGACGATCCATTTTTGAGGTATGTTGAGAGCAATATCAGTAGACTGTCAGAAAGCCCAAACCAGGTAAGTTTGTTTGAGAGTCTTTCGAATGCCTTGGCGAAATCCATAGATATATAATACGTCAACTTTCGAATTGTTATCAAAAGCATGAGTAATGTATTGCGTAATGCAACATAGATTTGTCGAAGTTGGCCTTCCCCTCGTGAAGCCATGTTGATATTCGGTAATCCTATTTTTAACATAAGCATAAAGTGGTTCATATTGGGATGTAAATAGCATCCATGACGATAGCTGCGTGTAATATTGTGTAAGCAAAAATGCTAAGAATTTATTGTTAAAATTTAAGAAAATTGTTGATTAAGAGAATTGTTGAACTTTTTGATTGATTTGCAGAATAAATAATATGCATGATGTATTTCTGTTTCGTAAAATAACAATGTCTCTACCTGTTATTGTCGTTTACTTTCTAAATTGATGCATATACCTATCCTCATACATATACAAGACAATATATTAAATGTAAATACGCACTGCTGGGTTATACTGTATATCACAGTTTTATTACAATTGATATATTATTCAATAAAATACCATTTCGTGGAATAGATAATTTTACAGATTCCGATTTTTGTGAATGCCATAAAATAAAATACTAACTACAAAATAGATCCCAAATGGGTACGCAGTTTTGTGGGCTTAATGGAAAAATTAATAGTAAAAAAACATTTTTAGAATAAAGCTTTTATTTAAATTCTATAAAAAGAAGAAAATAAACTAAATTTAATTTATCCCATAAATTTATTACACTACACAATTTATATGATATTAATAGTCCATGACCATTAGGTTTGCACTTCGGAATAATTCGCACCAAGCTGGAAATTTGTTTATAGCTTTATTTCAGCGTTAAGATAAACATATGAAAAGTCCCCATCGCTACTTCTGGTGCGTCATTAAATATGGCGGCTCAAAGGTGCAAAAATTCGGTTTTTCGCAAATATCTCGCGTAATTCAACAACATTAAAGCTTATTAAATTCTCTACAAAAACCGTGTCTTGTGTTTTTTTGTAGGACCAACCGTTGAGGCCAAAAAAGGACCGTCAAGTTTGAACTATAAGTTTTTTGTACTCCTTTCCACACCACCCTTGAGGTAGAGTACTAGGCGCGTTTTTTTAAACTGTGGTATCCCCTATATAGGCCTAATCTACGATGTTACTTCATGTTTTTATATTTCTTCCTCTTCTGTGTCTCGCAACAACTCTAAAGCTGCCAAATCCGACATCCCATCGTCCTGATGCACCGCATCATCAGTTTCCTCGCTTCCTTGTGTGTCATCAATTGGTGATTGATACAGAAATCCAATGGAGCCATATTTCGATGCTTTCTGAGAAATTTCAAGAGAATAATATTCTTGTCAAGCAAGCTGAAGATGATGCCGACGTATTAATTATTGAAACACCGCTTGAACAATCGACAGATTCGGTTATTGTTGTTGGGGAAGACGTCGACCTGTTGGTAATTTTAATCGCCCGCGCGGACTGTGATCGAGAATTTTTTTCCTGAAACCTGGTGAAGGTAACGTTGAGAGTAAAATGTTTTCTCCAAAAAGTTTTGATGGACACAAAAAGAGTAAAGATTTTATTTTGACATGCCATAACTGGATGTGATACAACGTCAGCAATTAGTAAAGGAATAAAGCGAGCATTAAAAATTCTCGTAGGGACTTGCAGCATTGTGCAGAAATTTTCACTCAAAAAAATTCTTCTCATGAAGAAATTGCAGACAGTGGAATAAAATATATTTTGGCATTATACGGTGCTCAACCCTCGGAGTCGTCGATTGATCAACATCGATATTTTTCCTTTGTTAAATCAACAAACAATAACAGGGCAGGTAAGCTCGAATCGCTTCCCCCCACTTGGAGTGCAGCTCAGCAGCATGTCTATAGAGTCTATTTTCAAGTACAAAAATGGCTCGGCAACAGAGACTTGAGCCCAGAAACCTGAGGATGGGCTATGAAAAACAACATTCTGGAACCTGTCACAACGTTGCTGCGGCCAGCTCCTGATGTGCTTTTAAATAGAATTTTCTGCAATTGTATGAAACGCTGTGGCCCAAGGTGCTGTTGCAGAATAATGGGCATCCCCTGTTCGACTGCTTGTGGTTATTGCCATGGTTAATCTTGTCTCAACAGTGAATCATCCGAAAATTTGGAGGCTGAGGCTGAGACTTCTGACGACTATAAGTATCCTGATCACGAAAATATGGCTCCAAATATGGATTTCTTGTATCAATCACCAATTGATGACACACAAGAAAGCGAGGAAACTGATGATGCGGTGCATCAGGACGATGGGATGCTTGAAGACACGTTTTTTGTAGATAATTTAATAAGCTTTAAACGTGATAATAGGTAATTTGTCGAATTACGCGAGGTATTTGCGAAAAACCGAATTTTTGCACCTTTGAGCCGCCATATGTGATGACGCACCGGAAGTAGCGATGGGGACTTTCCATATGTTTATCCTAACGCTGAAATAAAGCTATAAACAAATTTCCAGCTTGGTGCGAATTATTCCGAAGTTTGGCCATTATTTCGTCTAATGGTCCTGGGCTATAAAGCTTGTCGCGAGATTAACTTATTTTATAAAAATCACATTTTTTCTTAGAGTAAATTATGTCCATATCAAGCTATATATTGTATTCGTGTTCATCTACACAGGTAAGCTACACAGACAAGCTTTTATATTATATAAATGTGTAATGTAGTAAATTGATGGGTTTAATTTAAGTTTATTTTTTTCTTTTTAGAGCATTTAAATAAAAGCTTGTATTTAAAATGTTTTTTACTTGTAATTAATTTTGTATTGTTTAGTTTTCACTGGACACGTTTCTAAGTCTGTTCCAGAAATGTCTTTGCATTTAATGCGCCAATGTTGCATGGTGGTTTACCTGTTAATTTAGTTAACGAACCACACGTTTTGGGTTTGATTTTGGAGCTTTCCTTCTCCTAGACAGATTGCATACCAATGCTATTGACGCATATTATTCCAAATTACTGTTTGTAACATCGAAATATGAGACATAAAAATTTTCAAAGGATACCCACAATTGCGGCAATGGGAGATCAATGGGAGAACTGTTCTTACAGCAAGCTAAAATCGTCACTATAAAGGCGCTTTCATTCAACATGTTGTTATGTTTTGATAGAATACGAATAATTAATCAATTTTAACACAAAACCCATCAAAATAATACACTAAATTAAAGAATAACTGTATTACTTCTATTTCAAGAATTATTACTTGGAATGGACGAAGTAAAACTTGTAAAACGTAACCGCATCTTGATATAACTTTTTGTTCTCGAATTACTAACTATTAAAATATGATATTTGGCACCCTGTATAAATAACGATCTAGATTTCACCTAAAATATGTTGATGAAATTGTGTCATCGTTCTGTATTCATTCTACTTTTGAGAATGTAATATGTAATAAGTAACTCTGTTGTCTGTAGTGGTCAAGCGTCATGTTCTTTATTATTTTGTAAATATTACGACAAGGCAATTTTACTTATATCATAATTGTAACTGAATAAGCAGTCTGGAGCTCGGAGAACTGAGAAGTAGACCACGTGATGATTCTAAATATACCACTCAAATATGTCCAGTTATACCGCTAAATACCGGGTCTACATACGTTGAAGCGTTGACGCTCTCCATAATTACACTTGTTAACCGTGATATAATTAAAAAAATATGCCTAATTTATTCATCTATTGTGCCTAGTAGTGAATGCGTAAAAAGTGATGGTTCTACCGAGAAACGCACTGTCCTGTTAACTTATTTGTTCGTAGCGTTTAATACTAAAAATTGTTTTTTAGCAATAATTTTTGTTTCACAATCCGTTGTAATTATATATAATGAATTATTCGGGAAACTATTGATTTCCGTAAGATGTTAGACGCACTTAACCACTGCACAAAAGTGTAAATTAAATTATTATTGGATCATTACCGCAATATTGATCACTCTCATTTTATCCGGAACGTATCGATAAATATAATACAAGCTATTTTTGTCATAATCTTGAAACGATTTCGTTATTATCAAGTAGGTAATGGATATTTAACAAAACCCGGCCCTTTAGCCAGTGAATAAAATACTATGGAAAACCGTTTCAAAGCAATCCATCAAAATGTGTGTGATGAAGATAAACCCAGTGACGTCTCAGATAATGAGGAAAACCTAGGAGTGTACAAGAATAGAGAGGAAAGCGACTGTCCCGATTTCAGTGCACTGGTCGACGTGGGTAAAGCCGCCACACTTCATAGGGCCTTGAAATGGGCGGGATTAAAAGCAGTAAGTTGACAATAAGTTGACAGCGAACGTTGTTTTATAAAAATATGAGGGAATTGCGAGCAGAATATTATTTTATCATAGGAATGGAAATTGCATGAATGAAATCGTGATTTATTAATATATATATATACGGTTGGCATACTCGCGAGCGTGGTGCCGAACTCACATTAAATTGCTTTTGACATTTGCCTAATACCACTACATACATTGCCGAAATGGAAATGAAAAATCGAACTGCATGAATGAAAGCCTGTACCACGTATAAAACCCATCCATATAAAGGCCCCGCGTATTAATAATGACGGCTACAAAATATGATTTGTCAATGAAAAACCCGGACATCTCTAGACATACAGAGTAGGTATACATAATCAGCAAAGTGATGATTATGTATGAAGTGATGATTATGATTATGAAGTGAATGAGTATAAGTAGTTAAGGGAGTATATGAAGTGGAGAGTTTAGAGGAATTTGGTGTATTTGGATTGTGAAATTAGCGTATTATTTGTAAACGTGTGAAATCTATGAAAACAGATATTTAAGTTGGTAAATTGTTTGTTGGTAAAATCTATGTTGGTAAATTGTTTTTGTTTTGTAATTCATATCAGTTTAGATTTCGTATACTTTTTACTTAATTTTCTTTTCTTATATTGATTTTTCCAGTTGTTAGTTTTTTTATGTTCCTATATGAGACGTCATAGGATCATATCGTGGGCCTAAAATTCCAAACTTGATGAAACTTTGAGATTTCCTCATTCTCATCTGAGCATTTTCCTCAAATTCGCCATAGAAGGCCAACGTTCCCCCAATATGGATTCTCTCGTCGATGACGCGGCGGGACATTCACAAAGTACAGGGACGCGGTTTTTGATGAATTTTTATAATCTGAGCACGAATATTAAAAATCTCGTAAGATATACAGGGTGGAAAATAAAACATGATTTTTTTAAATGGAACACCCCGTATATTGTTATACCAAAATAATGTCCTTAATTTTCTGAATAAAAAAATATCTAATTGTTCGTGAGATATTACTAAAAACTTATCACATTACGGGTGTCAATTATAAAACAAAAAACATATCAAGATACCTCTGGAAACAATGCCATTTATTGAGATAATAAATAAATAATATATAGGGGACAATAACAGTAACGAGTAATAACAATAAACAACATAAGCCTAATAAAAACAAATAAAAGTCAATATTAATACGGTAACACAATAGAGTAACACAATTTTATTTATTTACACGTAACGTAATTAAATATTTTCCACGTAACCACCACCATTCTGAATACACATTTGGCATCGCTTTATAAAATTGCTTCTCACCCTTTGAAATATATCACCATTTTGGTTTAATTCCTCAATTTTTACACGTATGCATTCTTTTAACTCATTCATATTATTAAAAACCCCAGTTTGGTATATATCTCGTTTTATCGTAACCCAGAGAAAAAAATCCATAGGTGTTAAGTCCGGACTTTTAGCGGGCCAATGTATAACACCATGCCTTCCTATCCAAATAGGATATTTTAGGTACCTGTTTAGGTATTCGGTGACGTTCCTTGCAGAGTGTGGTGGTGCTCCATCCTGCTGCCAAATAACAGATCTGTTGTCCACTAAATTAATATAATCTAAATAATTTTCAACTGGATGTTGAAGAATATCCACATGACGTTGTGCATTTAAGGGCCCATTTATAAATACAGGACCTACAATAGCATCCTTGTGGATGCCACACCACACGTTTACAGTTTGGTATCCTTGTTTTTTTATTTTTTTTTACAATATGTGGATTTTCCGCTGCCCAGTAATGTGCATTTTTTCTGTTAAAAATTCCTTCATCTTCCTCTATTCTATCAAGTATGTCTCTGCAGAAGGTTAACCTGTCTTGAAGGTTGTTGTCGTCTAAATATTGAACGGGCAAAATACTATATGGTTTAAAATTATGGCGATGTAATATTTTTATCACACTTCTTTGTGATATATCCAATTCTATTGCTGCGGCATAGGATGATTTGGATGGATTTTCAGCAAAATATAATAACGCGTTGAGTTCTGTGTCTTCTCCTGTTTTTGTTCTTCGCCTTTCCCTTTTCTTGTCTCTCAGAGATTCGGTATTCCTAAACCTTGCATAAATGTTTTTGAAACTATTTTTGGAAGGAGGTAGCCTTTCTCGAAATAACCTAACATACTCCCTCCGAGCAAGAGACTTATTCTTCTGGCACTGAATATAAATTTCAAGTAACTCTTTTCGCTCTTCCAATGAATATACCATTTTCAAAATAACTTGCTTTTTTACGAACACTACGTATTTTTTACGCTAATATCTAAGAGAGTGAACTACTATCTCACAAAAAACTGGATGACATATGTCAACAAATAAACAATGCAAATATGCATTGTTTCCAGAGGTATCTTGATGTTCTTATTTTATAATTGACACCCGTAATGTGATAAGTTTTTAGTAATATCTCACGAACAGGCGGAGTGATTATATAACAATTACATATTTTTGAATTCAGAAAATTATGGACATTATTTTGGTCTAAAAATATACGGGGTGTTCCATTTAAAAAAATCATGTTTTATTTTCCACCCTGTATATCTTGCTCAGATTATAAAAATTCATCAAAAACCGTGTCTACTCCTTATTTGAATGAGTTAAATCGGCAAAGGAAAAGTGAGATAAGGGGGGTGTCAATCTTAAGAGACTTACCCGGTACATGCTCGACCGTTTCATCTTCTTGTTCACATCTTCTGCAGATGGGGTTGTCACTTTTTCTCATGTTACAGAGGTGCTTCCTTACCTGTCAGTGTCCAGTTAGGATTCCTGTTACAAAACGTAGTTTTCCCCTAAACATTTCCATATAATTCTGCGCCGTCTCTTCCCTGGGATATCTCAGGAGATTTCTGGCCAGCTGACAACTACTTGTTTCATCCCACGACGTCTGAAATCTTATGTGTGTTTTCCTTCATTATTTGGAGTTTCGCTGCCATTGGTAGTGTACTTGAAGGACCAGGCCCAAGGATTCTCAGGCTGGCTGCCTTCTTGGCCAGTTGGTCATTTTCTTTATTGCCGTTGCATTATGAGTGTCCTTTGACCCAACATAGGCAGACTCTCTGGTTATTTTATAATTTTTCAGGGCCAGTACTGATTGCCTACTATCAGTGCAGATTATGATTGTCTTGCCCGTTATTTCTCTGCGAGCAATCTCTTGTGTGGCTATGGTTATACCTACGAGTTCTGTTTGTACTAAATTTATCATTATTCTGGATGCTTTCATTTATCTGAGTGTATCTGAATATGGCTTTTGGTGGGTGAAATGCGCAATTGTTTTTGTTATTTTTATTGTCAGTGTTTGTTAGTTTTACATTTGTTTGTATTGGTACTTCAAATTAAGATGCGTATGAGTATTTAAGGGGTATGATAAGGGGTCATATGTATTAGATACGGTTTGGAGGAATTTTAGTTTTCTTTTTTTTTGTTTTGATTTTGCCTAGTTTTTTATCATGTCTTTTTATGTAGTGTAATTATTTGTGTTGGTACCTACTTACAATTGTGTTAAGTGGCAGATATATAGTTGATACAGTTTGGATGAATTTGGTGTGTTTGGACTCTTTTATTGGCATGTTAACCCCAAAGTTTCCCCAGTATAACGCCTTTAAAGACGGCCGAAAATACTCATCTACTCTTCTATTTAACTAAGCATATATCAATGTAGGCATCTGGTAGTGGATAATATACTGTTACGCCACTGAGTTCGTAAAATAAGTGAGTACTGTCCAGAATCCAAATGCACTTTATTAACTTCCAAACACAAGTCACAACTGTTTACAATGATAAATTACTACTGAACACTTTTAATTACTTGTTACTAGGTCTTGTCTCTAAGAGCATTCAAACTAAACTGACATCTAACTGAACTAAACAAACATCCCATTCTAGTTTGTATACAAGCCGCCTCGAATGGTTCTACAGGGGTTAGTCCATGTGTTCTTGCACCACAACTATTCTAAATAGGGCCACGGGTGTATCTCGGTTATATTTGGCACCCCCAGATCCGATGTTGCCACATCGTTGAGTGCGCTGTTGCCAGATTGTGCAGTTCTCCTAGATCTAGGGATCTAGGGATCTAGGGATACCATCTGTCATTTCAAATCCGAACCGAAGTGGATTCAGTGTCTCCTACGCTTCATTGAGGCAGTGTATCATTAAATAGGCATGGAAGAAGGCACGAAGAAGATGGTCCCGTGCACTGGTACTTGTTGAAGGTTTCTTTAAGGTAAATATTCATCAAGTGTCATGCAAGATGAACATTTTTCAACAAATGTACCGAGTACTGTTCGGCAAGTGCAATGATTATCTGGAGGTCTAGAGATAAGGGTGCTCCGCCAACTCTTTCTAATACTGGTTAGATTACTGGTTGGATTACAGCCAACTTTGGTTTCATACTTACCCGTGTCTACACCAGAAAGAGCATGGAGGTAATGTCTCGCACATATCTTCTCCCAAATTTTCAGCTAACATGTGGGCTGAAATTATCTTGTTGTGTCACTTCAATTTTTATGCAAATACCATTCGCTCGCAGGGAATATTTCCTAGTGGGATATTTCCAGTGGAAAAGAGCCACCGCCAATCTGTCAGTATCAGTACTTATGAGCACAATTTTCTTTATCCCTTTACTTGCTGCGTTATCTGAATAGATCACCAGTCTGAAGTCTGCTTGTTGATGTTGATAATTGAACACCATTTTCAACACTCATTCTCATACAGCTCATACTAATTTCACCCGGTGAACCAGAAATTGCACTTCTGCACTTTTGAATTGCACACGTGTCTGTACGTCGACTAATAGATCTGAACACCATTTTTATTTGCTTCATTTAGAATACTTCCTCGTTCGTGACTTACTCTGGCTTAGTCTAAGTTAGTTGATGAAAGCATCTATGGAACAGCATGTTCAATATGCCAAACTCTGCTGCACTGCATAAATTGTCAACAAAGGTTCTGCTTTAGGAAAATATATTTATTAAAATAAAAAATGCCGCATACATTCTGACAAAGACTGATTGCTCTCATTCTTGTGTGTATTCATGGCATGCTCTGCGGCGTTATTCGCATTTTTATTATGGATATACACTTTAGACATATGAAGTTAATTTGCTTAATTAGAAATAATGGTTTTTAGAGGTGTTTTAGAGTTAAGAGGTCTTTTGTACACTATGTTTTCTATATTCAGTTTTTATGCGATAATCATGTAAGAATATGCCACCCCCATTTAATAAGATGGGTATTTATCTAAGTCTCCCAGATTTAGTAGCAAATTTTATTCGAGGAAGATTTAACCTGTTCTTAAGTAAAATAAGTAAAAGTAAGATTTGATTGTCTATAAACTTTACGTTGTATTTACTTTCACTCGTAATGGTTCAGATAATTAAGTTCATTAATATGTCATAATTATATTATTATTTAAAACGCTTTAAAATATAATAAAGCTAATGGGAAACTGAACTTGGAATAGATTTGCACAAAGATATATTTAAAAGGTATAAAAATGTTCTATATAGAAAGCATGCACTGGCATGGTAAGTATATAACCTACCAAATCAAGTGAAGTATCCAAATCTGTATATTACACCGTGAACTCCCGCTGAAAAGGCAATAAAAGCTAAAATTACAGCGGTGCGAGCTTGGGTGCGCACCTCTGAAAATTTTGTTATTTCACCGCAATCTCGATATCCCCATATAAACCATTTGTTATTGAAAGTTTGTACTTCACTTCACCCTAAAGGAATCGAAATGTCATTTCCCTTTCCCCATTTTTCTTATTGCAAGCTCGAACAAATAAGACCAGAAGGCGATTTAATATTTGCTCCGTACTTTGGAGTTAAGGTAAAAAGGGAACATTTGTTTCCTATTAGGACGACAATTTCACCAATAGCGTCGTTATTGGATTATCCGCTGGAAAAACATCGGCACAGGTGTCGAAACGCTGCTGACCGAAGATATAAAAATATAGCTAGCAAACCGTAATCGTTTAGGCTAAAAAGCACACTTACAATCATTAGAGTGTGTTCGAAAAAATATAATACATCCAACGTGCCTAAATAATACCTAGTTATCTTTGCTTTTAGTTTCATCCTAGGTTTAATTTATAATCGCAAGTTAATCCAGAAAAGTAGCTATTGCACTTTCTTCTTGTAACCATTCAAAATGTTATATATTATTACTAGCCACAATCATCACTTTTTTTTCTGGTAAAGTTTTATAGTTATATAGAATAACGTTTTTAGTTATATTTTTACTTATAATCTCTCAAGTGATTGATTGTTCCACATATTTTTTGAGTTCATCAATTTTCTTAAATAATATAGTCATAGAAGAGCGTTTTTAGTTACATTTTCACTTATAATGCCTCAACTGACCGAATTGTTAACGGAAATTTTTGGAGCAGCAATTTTCTTAAATAATATCGTTATAAATGAGCGTTTTTACCTATATTCTCAATTAAGTATAATAATCTCTCAAGTTATTTCAATTTCTGGGATCAAATTGTTACCAGAATTTTTTTGAGTTCTCGTTCATTAATTCAATAACGAGGGGGTTTCGACTTTGATTATATAATTCTCAAAGGTTTCGGTTCAAGAAAATTTCACTTACTTAAGTTTTAAATATACAAATGATTTAAATTTTATCTCGTCAGATGTTTTGGCTGTCAAAGAATTTCCGCTGTTATCACTATCTCCTGCCTGAAGGAGAGGAGATAATTTCCGGAAATTGTCTCTGTTGCTATGGTAATCAAGCAAATACAACGCTTCTGATTGGCTGATATAAGGAAGTATGAAATTTTAAAACTAATTCACTATTAAAATCGCTTTTTTCATCAGTATCAGTATCAGGTGACCGATTTTTTCCCGTTCCATTAGTATCTTGTATACATCTTTTGTAGTTATTTTTTCTTCTGGAAATATATCTGTTTTTACTAATCTGTTATAGTTGCAACCTATTATGTAATCAACGCGTATATCTTTCCCTAGGTTGCTGGATAGCTCTTTGCAGAAGTCGGAATAAGTAGTTGATTATTTTTCTAGAAACCTAAGAAAAAGTGTTTAAATTTCTATTGCTACTACCAAAAAATAAACGTGTAAAATTGGTTTAAGTAGACTTTAATTATTTGAATCTCAAACTGCGGCTAGACTATGCAACTGAAGTTAGTAATTAAAGATTTCCCAATTTACCTTAATTAAAGTATTACCTTAATTAAATTACTATAATTAAATGTAGAAGTATTAGATAACACAGCTCTGTAAGGATAAGGATAATATATAATAATGTCACGTAATGTGGAATAAGTGGCCAACAGAATGGTCCAGTTATGATAAAGAAACACAGGGTAAAACAGAAACCTTCACTCCTCAGTAAAAACCGTACTTATCGAATCTAAACCTTTGAAAATGCAGTAACAGCAACAACCGTTTCATAAAATACTACTCAGCAATGTAATATATCTTTAGGATTCTTCATGCTATTCTTCCATCATTTAGGGTCACTCCCATTATTCAGGGCCCAAATACCTTCCGGACCTTGAAGCCCTTGGCCCTTGACAGTCCTATATACAGCGGTTGAGATTTATTTATTTATTACGTCATACCCGCAAACAATTCGGCTTTAAACAGAACTGTTAAACATCCGATGTCATCGCTGCTGGGTCAAGGAAATTAATAAACAAATCTATGAACATGAGGCAAACATTTATGTCTCTTCGTTGACCTAGCGGAAGCGTTTGATACCGTTGGCCATAATCGCTTATTGAATACCCTACAATACGCGGGATTACGAGGTATTATGCTAAATTTGTTTAAAACGTACTTCATGGATCGGATACAATATGTCAGTGTCAAAGATGCCTTTAGTGATTTCAAAAGCAGTCAAATTCGGCGTTCCGCAGGGCACGGTATTGGGCTCTATACTGTTTAACTTGTATGTAAATGATCTTTTTGAATAAGGATTAAAGGGCCCAGGACACAGTTTTATGGATGACAGCAGTTTTCTATGAAAGTGCTGATTTGGAATCACTTCGAAATATGGTTGAATGTGACTTTAAACATATAATAGACTTTTTGATAGCAATATGTAATATGGTAATTTGAACAGAACAGAGTTTTTCCTTTCTGTATAATGCGCATTTCCTATTTCAATAACTTTTCCATAACTTTTTGCTGAAGGATTTGAATGAAACTTTGGACGATTTATTCCAAATTTGGTGTTTGTACACGATCGTGGTCAAGTTATGGAATGGTTGAACGTGAACTATGATGGACATCGTTAGTTTAGTCTCACAGTCTAAGACCTATTTGTGACAGTCTTAATGCTCTCATGCATTGGCCATGATAAACAGGTGTTACACTTTAAAATATAATCCTCACTTTTTATGTCACTTGCCAACATAATCGAATATATTTATATTCGATTATGGTAAGTTTACGTGTCTCTAAAATTAAAGGGGTGAGTTTTAAGCAGTTGTTGACATTCCCCATTGTCAGACCAAGCCAGCGACTATTTCTCCCACCTCTAGTTTTGTTAGGAACACCCTCTCGGAAAATTTGGGGCGCAATTACATGTTAGAAAATCACATTTTTCGCTGGGGCTAAGCAAATTTTTATGATATTCTTAAAAGCTTTTCCCGAGATCCCGAGGATAGAGCCTCGGAAGACTAGAAAACTGTGACCTGGAAACTGTGTGTGGGAAACCACCCCTCTGAGAAACTGTATTTTTTAACAATTAATAGCGCCTCAAATTTTCAGAGAGGATGGTGTAACAAAAATAAGGTCATAAGGTGGTCAAAGGGTCCGTAATTTCTTCAACCCCAAAAACAGTTCCCATTCTATTCGAGCGTCATGTGAAATACCGATATCTTTTTTTAAATTGCTTTTTTCGAAATTACTTTTTTCTAATGGTAGTCTAATTGCAGGATACGAATTAAGGACGACCTTCATCCATCCGTTTAAGGGATAAAAAGTATTTTACATTAATTGTAATATGTTATAAAATATATCGCGAGTGGGCTGACTAAAAAATCCTGCCAAGACTATGTTAATTAAAAATCCAAAAAAAATTTTAACAATTTTTTTAAAACTTTTTGAGACATGGCACTCATTTGTTTAAGAAGAAATTATATACCAATCAAAAGTATAAAGCCTATAAATATAAAGCCTATAGAATATGCAAACGTTAGGTTGTCTTATTTTTTTCCTGGCGTAGCTATTGGGATGGCAGGTATAAACAGATTTAGACTCATATGTTTAATAAATATATCTTATATCAAAATAAAGATATTTTCATTTCCCCATGTTCCCATTTTCAAAGCAAAGTATACAAAATATGCAGACAATACCCCAAGATAAGATACCATAAATTACAAAAGAAAGCTTACATCTAAAATCTAAAATGGGAAAACCAACTCAACTATATTAAAAAAAAACTAAAATTTAGAACATACAAATTTAAAAATTTATCTAACCTTATTCACGAAAATTGCCTAAAAACTTTGTATTATTCCCTAGTTGAATCGCATCTTGCATACGGTATTATAGTATAGGGGGCAGCCGGATTCACTATCCTAAAGGGGTAGTATATTTGAAAAAAAAATTGTAAATAAATATCTAAGAGCAACGGTGAAAGGCGCAGGTTGCTACTCGTAATAGTTTTCGAGATGATATTTAGTTTTCAAGATTAGCGCGTGACGTCATACCGGCACACCGCCAGAAAAATAAAAGTACTGAGCGCGAATTTCTAAAAATTAACTTGGGCTTTGAAATAAATTACCGGTAGAATAATATATTTGCGTGTTCGATAGTTGGACCTATTATTCTTACATTATTTTAACGATCTGAAACGTATAGGGGAAATGTGGGGAGTGGCGGCCTCCTAAGAATTTTACAGCATATCTGGTAGAAGTTCTTTATTTCATTGCAAAAATAGACACATAGCTCATTAATAAGTAAATCAACATAACTTTCTTGTTGCAAAATATAAATAAAACAAAAAGTAATTATTTTATATAAAAAAATAAAAATCACATAATTCAGAACCTTTTTCCAAGTCAGCACATGCTTTATGCCATATTTCACGATTCGTTCCAAATTCGCTCCTCACCAAACATATATCTTCATTGTCTTCCTTTTCACTATCCTCATCGTCATCTTCACTTGATGAGATAGCTTGTTTCCTTGATGCTGTCTTACAACTTCTTGAAGGTATTAATTTATTTATCAGATTATTATCTGATGTATTATTAGTGTCCATGAGTTTTCTTTTCAGATTTCTTTCGTCCACCTTTCGTCTATTTTCTGCTCTCATTTTTTGTCTAGTATCTTTTTCTTCCAATTTTAACTCGTCAGGAGTAGAAGTAATGATCTCGGAATGCTGTTTCCTAGGTTTAAGTTTAGTCCATGTCTTGGGCCTTAATGGTCCAGGTAGTGATAAAACTTATTCGAATACAGATGTTGGTTCTGCATGAGTCGGCTCTGGAGTTCTTTGGATTTCGCGCAACATCACATTGGGATCTGAAACATCAGCCACAGACCCGTTTTGTAGCTCTGCAGGTGCAAAGTCTTCTGAAGTGAAAGTATCTGGGTTGAAAGGGAATATACCAGTAACCTTAAAGCCCTTAATGGCCTTCTCTGGAGTGGAAACCCTAATGAATGCGTTATTGAATAACTCCGCTAATTCAAATGGTGTCATTTTTTCAAAGGAATGATTTCTCATATAGTTGGTACATTCCACATTATAAGCGGTTTTTAGGGAGGAGTAATATGTAACGTCCAACGGTTGTAGCCGGTGGGACGTTTGTGGTGGAATGGTTAGGAGGATTATACTATTAGCCTTACAAAACCTGTAAACATTTAACGTGCAGTGCGTTGCGTGGTTATCCATAATTAAAAGAATTGGATCCTCAGGTGACGGCTTAACAAATTTTTTAAAATGATTTAACCAGTCTAGAAAAAGGTCTTCAGTTATCTATCCTTTTTCAGAACAGGAAAATAAAGCTCCCTGAGGACCACCTTTCTGTAATTGCATGTTCATTCTTTTTCTATTGAAAATAAACATGGGGCTCACATAAATACCAGATGGGCTGAATGCACAAACAACAGTAATATTCTTGCCTCTTTCCCAGCTAGTTGCTATTCCAATTTGTTTCTGTCCCCTTTCAGCGAGTATTTTAGAAGGTGCCTGCACTGTGGATATCCCCGTCTCATCCACATTAAATATCCTTGTCTGACCAACATTGTATTTATCCTGAACTTTTCCAAGATTTGAATAGAATAGGAACACTTCTTCCTGATTGAATGCCGAAATTCTATTGATGCTGGTGCCTCGGGTTTTCTCAAGGCAATATTGGAATTACTTTTCATAAAACCCCACAACCAATCGTCGCCGGCACACTGGGAATTTTTGTTGAAAGGATGGTTCATCCAGTCGAGAGATACCATAAAATCTTGTCGAGAGATACCATAAAATAATGTCGATAATTTTATGACATGCGATGCAAGTTCTTTCTCTTCATCTTCTGTGAATACTGGTTTACGCCCAAATGTTGGACCTTGATTAGTGTGAATCTTCCTCCTAGTCTGCATGTGCTACGTGGTATACCAAAAGATCTGGATACTTCTCTCAGTGGTCTACCATTATCTATAGCTTCAAGTGCTTGACAAGTCTCATTAGCCGACCATCTCGCTCTATCTGACGTTCTCTTATACTTTCTAGGCATCTGAAGACAAAACGAATTTGATAGGTTAGGTGCCACATCTAATTTGGGATAATCACGGCCGGCCACCAATACCCCATGTTTAGTGTCCGTGATTACCCCGAAATGATATATTTTTCTTACATGAACAAAAAAAGTATCTTATATTATAACGCATGCAATGTGCTACGTGGTATACCAAAAGATCTGGATACTTCTCTCAGTGGTCTACCATTATCTATAGCTTCAAGTGCTTGACAAACTCATTAGCCGACCATCTCGCTTTATCTGTCGTTCTCTTATACTTTTTAGGCATCTGAAGACAAAACGAATTTGATAGGTTAGGTGCCACATCTAATTTGGGGTAATCACGGCCGGCCACCAATACCCCATGTTTAGTGTCCGTGATTACCCCGAAATGATATATTTTTCTTACATGAACAAAAAAAGTATCTTATATTATAACGCATGCAATGTGCTACGTGGTATACCAAAAGATCTGGATACTTCTCTCAGTGGTCTACCATTATCTATAGCTTCAAGTGCTTGACAAACTCATTAGCCGACCATCTCGCTTTATCTGTCGTTCTCTTATACTTTTTAGACATCTGAAGACAAAACGAATTTGATCGGTTAGGTGCCACATCTAATTTGGGGTAATCACGGCCGGCCACCAATACCCCATGTTTAGTGTCCGTGATTACCCCGAAATGATATATTTTTCTTACATGAACAAAAAAAGTATCTTATATTATAACGCATGCAATGTGCTACGTGGTATACCAAAAGATCTGGATACTTCTCTCAGTGGTCTACCATTATCTATAGCTTCAAGTGCTTGACAAACTCATTAGCCGACCATCTCGCTTTATCTGTCGTTCTCTTATACTTTTTCGACATCTTAAGACAAAACGAATTTGATCGGTTAGGTGCCACATCTAATTTGGGGTAATCACGGCCGGCCACCAATACCCCATGTTTAGTGTCCGTGATTACCCCGAAATGATATATTTTTCTTACATGAACAAAAAAAGTATCTTATATTATAACGCATGCAATGTGCTACGTGGTATACCAAAAGATCTGGATACTTCTCTCAGTGGTCTACCATTATCTATAGCTTCAAGTGCTTGACAAACTCATTAGCCGACCATCTCGCTTTATCTGTCGTTCTCTTATACTTTTTAGACATCTGAAGATAAAACGAATTTGATCGGTTAGGTGCCACATCTAATTTGGGGTAATCACGGCCGGCCACCAATACCCCATGTTTAGTGTCCGTGATTACCCCGAAATGATATATTTTTCTTACATGAACAAAAAAAGTATCTTATATTATAACGTATATTTGGAATATATACGCAGTAATTAGCAGCTTCAAATGAATTGTTATGACCAAAATTTGGTTAAAAACAAATTATTGTGTATTTTACTTACCTTATTGAATGTTAAAAACTTTTCTAATGAAACACGTGTGTACTAGAGTACTACGATTACTCCCAAACGGCCATAACGGGAACTACTATATTTGACGGGAATGTTCTATTGCATGGTGGTAGATGGCAGCACTAGTCTAATTAAACTTAGATATGGTATTTTTGCGTTAACCTTGGTGGCCAACATTACCCCGGGGGCCGCCATTCCCCACATTTCCCCTACTGACAATATTCGTACAAAGTAAAGGAACTTTATAGATTATAATAAAACTACATTTCCTTATGAAATGAAAATATGTTTTAAATCTTTCTAGTTCATCTCACTAAATCATTGGCGTCTTCCTGGGAGGAACATATTATGTTCACGTGAGTATCGCTCACGACATTCAACTACGTCGAAAAAAAACGGATTACATCTATTATCGACCTGCCACTTCCCCCATGGAAAATCTATTACCCGGATAATAGGAATGTTATTGAGATTGTCGAATTGGAAAAATCGCTTTGAATTATCTTGCTACAGCACACCCGTGTAACCTACAAGAACTATAAATAAATAAGTATATAAGAAACCTAATATAAATATCTATAGTGCCTCTGAAGAAATATCGGGAAGTGAAGAGCAGATAAACAATCAGTTAATGACAGAAACATAGTCCGTGGAAATTTGGACAGTTTTTAAAGTGATTTACAACAAAGTAAGTAAATACGAGACTGTGTAGCATAATTTACGGCCATTATATCTATCTCCCTTATGTTGTAGCTGTGCGAGAATACTAAATGGGGTAATGCAAAATTAATGACGATATACTATCTAGTGGATTGAAGATATTAACATCGAGGCACCTTGTCGTGAACGTTGCGCCTGATGTTCCTTTATCACCCACCTCTTCAGTGTAGAGCGAAAAATAATGGCGTCAAATTAAGTAGGGTATAAGGTGTTTAGAACCTGAGAGTAATCGTATAATATTAAAGAGTATTTTTTGTATCCCTGTTGTATCCGTATACTTCAAATTTAATGTATTTATTAAATGAAACGTTTAATCAAGATCAGCTTAATAGCAAGATTTTTCGCAGCATTGTCGTGGGTCTTTACTTTTTTTGTAATTTAAATTAAATTGATTTATTTGGAGTTAATATATTTTTCCGCATTTTTACTGATAATTTACTATTTTACTAAATACAAAATAGTTTAGTAATGTCACTGTTAATAAATAGTTATTTCTATACCAAGACTGCGAAATTCCTTTTCGCGTACTGAGAGAAAAGATATTGCCGAGGCGAAATAATCTCGAGGTCGCTCAAAAAATTTCGGGGCCGTGGCGTACACACTATATTTTTCGGTTCGCTCATTGACAAATTCTGAAAATGTCACTAAAGGTCATGAACGCGAAATTCAATTTCGCGGACGCTACGGAAGACGCGAAATGCCTACCTCGCGTCCGGTTGCATAAAAACATTTTTTCGTCGGAGAAAATGACATTAGACCAGAAATCTTCATCGCTGTCAGTATAATTGTTGGCAATGAGCAGCATTGCTTCTTTGTTGCGGTCAGAAAATCAAGACTTTTTAGCAGCTGCATAATTACTTATATTGCTCTGTTTAATTCGGCGTGTGGACAGTGTGAACGTCATCTTCTCGAGTTTTATGGGAATTAGTAACATAAAATTGGTCAAAAGTAGAAAAAAATCAAAAAATCTTATGGGAAACACGCCCTAGCGCTCGCGCTCGTTCCACAGAAATATGCTCATTACACAAAATAGTAGAATGTTATTCCGTCGTGTTATTCGTGTTCAGCGACCCAAAAAACCCCCCGAGTAAGTAACGAGTTTCGACTTTATGTTTCGAAATCCCATAAAACTCTAGGAGACGACGTTCATACTGACCACCAACCTGGGTATCAGGTGCCTCGGAGACCGTTGCCGTCGTGATACGGGTTTCGACATTATGTTACGAATAAAGCTATAGGATACGACGTTTACACGGTCCACCCTGGACACCAGGTAGCTCGGAGACCGGTGCTGTCATGATATTCGTGTTTAGCGACCCCAAAAACCCCCCCGAATAAGTAACGAGATACTACTTTATATTACGATTTCTCATAAAATCCTAGAAGACGACATCGGAGATCATTGCAGTCTCCGAGGTACCCCCGAGTAGCAAATCTGGACTCATTTCCATCAATATTTCCCTAGGTGTAAATTTTCTATTCATTGCCTCTTCGAGATGCTCTTCTAAAATGCATATTTTTATATGCATTTCTTTACTTCACGAATTAATTTCTTCAAAAGTTGATCAATTTGGTTCACAAACTTTATAGATGCTCTCACGAATCGAACGCATAAAACCTCAATAAGTTAATCTGCTCAAAAAATCGATAGTTAAGCAGTTTTTAGTGCTTTATTTCCTATTAAAAAATCTAGGGCCGCCATTATAGGAAGTAAATAAAATCGTTTACCTATCGTATACCGGGTGATTTTTTTAACCTGATACATCCAAATATCTCGAGAAGTAAGCACCTTGGGGAAAACTATTTTAGATCAAAATGAAATCATTCCGTGGGGGAAAAACTTTGGTACAAAAACCACCCCACCCCTATTTTTTATCGCGGATTTGGATTTCCCGACAAAAAATACCAAAGTTTTGTCTCAAACATTTTTTTCAGTTATGATAGAAGGCGCTGTATACAACGAAAGTCAAATTTTTCGGGGTTCTTCTATTGAAAACCGATGCGTATCAATGACGTGGACGTAGTAGCTGCCTGTCCCCTTGGGGGTGCTTAATTAACGTGCTTAATTAATAACTTAATTAACTCGCCTCTCACGGTACCTGGATTTTTCAAACACAGAATAAGTGCTCAAAATGGTGGCCTTCAACCTCGATGAATTTGTTCACGCGCATGGCAAATGAATGCACCCAACTAGGAAGTGTATCTTCATCAATTTCCGCACAAGCATTTTGAATTGGCTCAATCATATTCTCATGGGATGTGGGCAATTGCTTTGCAATTTGACTTTCGTTTACAGCGCCATCTCTCATTGTTGAAAAAAAAAATGTATGAGATAAAACCTTTGTATTTTTAGTCAGGAAATCCAAATTCGCGATAAAAAATAGGGGTCCCCGATTAAAATGTCAAAGTCACACCCACCCCTGCGCAGGGTGTGGGGGGTGTGAGGGTGGTTTTTGTACCAAAGTCTTTCCTCCATGGAATGATTTAATTTTGATCCGAGATATTTTTCAACAAAGTTCTTACTTTCCGAGATATTTGGATGTATCACAGGTTAATAAAATCACCCGGTATAACATAACGTTCTATTTATTATCATGGGGTAGCAATAGAACTACTAATTACAAAATGTCGATGTTGCGGTCCTCTTTCGGGCTTTTTGAAAAGATCTTTTTTATTTTCAATGCATATTTAACATAGTCATAGACTATGACATTATTACATACATAGTCATAGAGTATGACTATGTATGTAATATATAGACTATGACTATGTCAAATATGTATTAAAAATAAGATCAACCTTTGAAAAAGCCCCAAAAGGGACCAAAACGTCAACTCATAGCGTCATAGAATATATATTTTGTTCAAGTTAAATATATCAGAATAATCCACAAGAATTCTTGCCCAAAAATAACCACGCGAGCATTATAATTTCAGGATATTGCTCTTTGTCAGTATTAGATTTTCGCGTAATCATTCACTCCAAATTGTTGTTCACTTAAGCCCGAGAACTATGTATAAAATGTATCTTGGTAAAATTTATATCCTATTAACTCCACGAAAAGGTAAGGGTGGAATTTAATTTACCGAAAATTATATGAGGGCGGGTAATGACGTTGAAGATCTTAAATTAATTTTAGTAATATAATGATTTATGGTGTGAGGCTTGATATAGCGATTGAACGCTTCCCAAGATGTTTTTATAAATCAAAATCCCGCATCTCGTGCGTACTAGGGTCGACTACATCTGGCGGGCGCTTCTAAACGTGTGAAAATAACACTTCAATTTTCGGGTTTAAATTTATTTTTATTTACATTCAGAGGCTTGGTATTTATAAGCAAACAGATATGCTAAATAAACTTGTTTCTATAGTTCTTCCACTTGTGTCGCCTGAGACCAATATCCATTTTTAAGCATTGTACTATTGAGGCCGATTAAAGTAATCGAATTATGTACCCGCTGTAAATTGAATATGGTGCTATTCATATATACTGTTATGTTAAATTAATAATGGTTTGTGGTCACCACTAAATGGGACATAATGTTTCTAAGCTCTAAAATATACGAGTAATTATATATGAATACTTGCCACTGATATAATTTTTGGAATTTTGATATATGACAAGACATATTCTAATTCTTGTACGCTTTCTTCACGCATACGGTTGTACGTAATACGGTTGTATTAATTTAGTAAGCTGAAAGCAATGATATGTTAAGAAAAACGAAATTTTATTTAATTAACAATTTTTTTCTGCTTTTCTTGCACCGGGGTTCGTACGGGATGGATACATATTTTGGAGTCTCCATATCGTTTTGAAAGGCCGTAGAATTACGAAGTGTGTCCTTAACATTCTAACATATTCTAACCTATAATTTCTAATCAAATTCTAACCTATTGTCACTATTTTTAATTACTAATACATATAAAAATGAAAGTTTTCCATTATTTCCTAATTCATATGTAAACTTTACAGAAGTGAAACGACTATTTAATTTGGAAATGAAGTTTTTTACATCCGTAATATTAGTGTCAAACACGGCAAAAATGTCATCCACATATCTCAGCCAAATCCTAGGAAAATACTGGTAATTCTACGACCTTTCAAAAGGATATAGAGACTCCAAAATATGTATCCATCCCGTACGAACTCCGGTTTACTCGTGGTTTGAGTAAGGTCTTCAAAAACGTGGGTATAACAGCGATTCATTCGTTGAGTAATAAATTACAACAATTTTTAGACAATCCAAAGGATAAAATTGTTCCAAATGAAATGTCAGGGATTTACGAAATTAGTTGCAATGATTATGATCGAAAATATGTTGGACAAACGAGACGGTCAATTAACAACAGATTTAAAGAGCATATGGCTCATCTAAAATATGGAAGAACAGATAAGTCTAGTGTTGCACAACATGCTTTTGACAACAATCATAGAATAGATATTAGTAATTTAATATTAGTTAGAAAGGTGACCAATAATAGACAATATATATTATATAATAAACATGTGTTTAAAAAAAACAAACAAATGTTTATTTTATGTAATGAAATATAATTCATAACTAATCAAACAAACCTGCGAGAATATAATAACAGGCAATATCTTCAGAGGTTATTATAATTCGCGAGATCAATAAAATCTAACTTGAGATATTTTTTAGAATACGTAATTAACTTTAAAGCACAAAGGAAATTACGGCGCCTGAGCCTCTGACAGTTCTCCGTCCCACACAATAGAGCAGTGAAGATTATACGAAATAACGTCTATTCTGCGCGGATTTGGATTTCGCTATTTAAACATCCTAAACTCATTTATTTAAATTAAATGATTACTACGCCCGTAAAGAAAATACAGCGAATTTTTATAAAATCCTATATTTTGTCGTTATCCTGCAGGATTTAAAGGCGTTCCAGGACACAGTACCCGTTAAGATTATAGGTATGGAAAATTCTACCGCATCCCGAGATTATACCAGGAAATCCTTATAATAAGCTTCCCTATAATAAGGAGAAAGCCCTTATTATTTCAGGCGAATAAGATACCTTTTACAAATACCCACTTCAGGTTTGAGGGACTTCGCATCAAGTATGCTCTCGATTTCTGTACATGAATTTTACTTCTTGTAATTCTATTCTCTTCTTAAGACCACTCACGTTTTTATGCGTTTTTTTTTCGATAAACTATTAAATATTGCAGCCCAATGGTATAAGGTTTTCTATGCCGAGAAGACACTAAAACAGCCCAATCCAGTGGACGGCGAGGCCGACTGCCTTGCCAAACCACACACCCTTACCTTACATTACAGCGATCAGCGAGCTGATGGCTGATACTATAATTAACGGTCTATAATTAACATTATAGACTCAATACTATCAAGTTAAAACTTGGATTAAACTTGGTTAAAAACTTAATAAACCTTGGTTAAAACAGTGGATCGAAAGAATTTCTGAGCATTATTTGGAATAACTGTTACACTTTCTTCACTTTCTCTTATGGTCATTCCGGACAAAACATCAGCGTTAACTCCCTTCCTATTCCCATCTGGTATCATAGTTCTAATAATCAAGCTTAAAGCGCCAGCGAATTAATTTTGAATGTGGTTCAGGCGTTGATTGAAGGAGTTTGTTCCGTTGGTTGACATTCAATCAACGGTTCACGTAATATGAATAACCATATCCGTAGTCGATGATCTGTGTATACACACAGCACATCAATCTGTTCATAGGAAAGCCGATTGCAATTGACACTTAACTCACTAATATGGCAATTAGGAAATTTAGTGCTAAAATTTTAGGTTAGGTAATGTTATATACATGTTTTATAAACTTCTTAGGATATACTGTTAAGCTGAAAAAGGTTTCCATTTCCTTAGTTGTTTTGTGAATTGATTTTTTTTTACTTAATGCATTTTATCGGAATTTAGCTTTACTTGCATGTGTTAAAATATATATGTTCTTACTAAATATTAGTTTTCTCTCTAATTCTAATTAATATAATTATTCATTATATTTCATATTGTATGCCTACTAATATATTATCCATAACTACCTGAAAACAAGAAGCTACGTTGTTTCATCTGAAAGGCATGCAGTTAAATCATAATGTTCGCGTTCAGTTGGCATTATTGTCTTTGTTACGATTTCTATTTAAATAAAACCAACTATAATGTGCATGCCAGTCAGTGCGGGTCCTGGCGGAGGGCAAATGTGTACCCAGCACGTGCACGGCCGCTAAATAGCGAGGGCGGCAAAGTGACAATATGTCAGCAAGTTCTTTCACATTTACCCTACTATTTTACTGAAATATTCAAATTTATTTTGAAATATTCTAATTTTAAAGAAAAATTTTGTCGAATAAAATAAATAGGTAATAGGCGGCGGTGACAATTTTGCCCATCCATCAATATCGACCCACGAATACTTGGGAAAGATACCGCCAAAGCTGGTACTTGTTCAAAAAAAATTACTGCAAACAAATACTGTTTAGATGTCACCCAGATCTAGCTATGTAGGGAAAATAATGAACACATTAGTTATGATTGATAATAACAGCCTACAATGAAACGGTTGATTTGAATTTAAATTTAAATATCCTCATTTTTTTATTGAAAAAACGTCAAAATGCGGTAATTTGAAAAGTCAACTATTTCACACATAACACGCTTTATCTCAAAAACCACTCTAGTTATCGGAACATTTTTTAAAATTTTCCGATAACTAGAACTAACGATAACACGATTTGAACTGCGGTTCTTAACGCAGATAGTGCAATAGAAACAAATCCAATTGATGTTTTTTTCGTTATTGAAATGACGAATCAAACTTTTTCATTTGAAGAAATTCATTTACCATTTTTCTACCGAGAAATAGAATTTAGTTTTATTTTATAGTTTTTGAAATATCCGTCCCCAAAGTTTGAGTCTCGGAGCGTTGGCATGCAAAATAATCAGCCCTATTCCGTAACTTGAATAGAAATGGTCAAGTCGAATAGAAATGGTTACGAATCGGAATGAACAACATCAATCGCGTCCCTCTCGTTCTCAAATCGGCATTCTAACTCAAATCGACATCATCATAAAATCGTGATGTGGGACCTCTATCTGAAACGGCTTTAGCACAACGGCAACCGCGCATTGGGATACGATTATGGACCGTAATAATGAGAATGACAGTAGTTTGAGTAGTTTACCTACTAGTTTATTGGCATCAGCCGAACCCATGGTACGTACCTAACTTAATAAGAATCAATAGTTGTGGAAGTGTGTATGATGTACACAGTGCACTATTTTGCAAATAAAAACTTTACAACCTAATAAATAGTGCCTCGGTAATTTCGAATGGATTAGTTCTATGATAACTTGTCTTAATAAATAAATAGTTAACTATCTAAAATTAATTAATTGCTTAAGGGCGGATAGTTATAGTTTTATAACATCATATTTATCTTTGTAATCTTCTTCTATTTCTTCCTCAAGAAACACACCGATATGTAGTTGTGTACATAAATAAATATATGTAGATTGTACACAAATAAATATAAAATAACCTGTTTAAATTGTTATGTGTTAGTAGTGTCAAACAAATCCTATAACATCGATGCCGCGCGTGCGCTACGCCGAATTCCGATATCGGATTAGGACTTCGACAGGCTTGTCGCAGTCGGAATCAATTTCTATCTGACTTTTCGATAGCAGAGTTTGACAGCAGTTACAGAATACTGGTTTGGTATAATTCCGATTTGGCGCCTCGATCTCTATTCGTTTATACTCATTTCTACTCGATTTGAAGCTGCAGAATGGGGCCGAATATTAGTGGCGATTTGTAGACAACAAATAATAAGCGTAGTTTTTGAATTAAGGAAGCTCTTTCACATTCTTAATACCAGTAGTTATTCACTCTTGAAGTATCGTCGATTACGAGTCGGAATTATTTTGCAAAACGAATATTGAGAATCACAGTTAAAAGTAGATTAGATAATGCATGTTTCCAAGAGCAGATGGTGAAGAAGGATGTGTAATGTATTTTCTATGAACATTCTGTAGACGAAGGCTACTAAGGCTACGAAGACTACGAAGGTTTGGTAATTCAAAATCCTACCAAAGCGGACTTTGACATTTAGGACTGCGATATTTATAGGACAGCAGAAAAGAGATATGACACATGCGAAAAAAAAGTAAAGAAGAAGATTTTGGATGGTATGTTAAAAGTCAAATTCCACGTTACCTGCAGAAAACCTATACAAATATCCCGAATATTATTCTCCTCTAGTCTGCTCTAACTCATCCAATCAAACCTTCCTTGTTAAAACAAGAGGTGGGTCTGATTTTAACATCAGGCAAATGTGTCTATTCTTCGTGTTCCCTGCCTTTTCACACATCATCAATAGAATAAATTAATATTTTCAAAATACCGTTTTACATGTCTCTTTATTGTGAAATTATATTAACTAGACATGTTTGTCATAACTACTAATTTTGGACATGTTTTAACAACGCGTTTAAATGGTTGGAGTCATTAGAAATCAATATTGCAGTAAAATTAAACCATTAATAATGTGTTAGACATAATTTTGCTACCCAGTTAGTTTTAAATTCATAATATTGCCCACACTTTCACACTAGTACTACTCAAGACTAAGAGTTTCGCCTCGCAATCAGTATTACCGTATCATACACTAATTCGGGAATTGCTTCTAAAAAGGCCGACAGTGTTGTGGTTGCGCCCAATCGGGCACTATATTTCCCAACATCCATAACTGTCAGAGTTTTCCAATTAAAATATATACAACGCGAGATTTTGCATCGGATAACACTCGATATTTCACTAACTGTGTTAACTTAGGCGGGTTTATTATTACAAGGGTTTATTCCCAACCGACGATCATTCCACTTGAGTTAAACGCCGTTTCGCTACTTTGACGTAATCTCGTGGGTAAATATGCGTATTAGGTTTCTTAATGGGAAATATTAAACAGATTTTCATATATTACATCCAATATTTCCAATTAAGGTAAACACGTGAGTTGGACGCCTTCACTACTCAGGCTCAATTTATTTGAAATGTGTATATCAGGTTTCTTTTAAGGGAAATATTGAAACTAAAAGTATTCAAATGTTTTCTGCAATGCATGTCGATATGCATTGCAGATATCTTATTAGCCTTGTAAAAGGTTCCATCAACTAGGATGTGTACCCAAAGGATTGCTTATATGCAATTTTAATTATTTCTACATATCTATTTAATTATTTTAATTATTTCTACATTTCTACATATCTACATATCATAGGCATTAATTTTATTTTTCATGTGATGAAATATTCTGTATACCTCGAAATACTGAACGTCTCACATGTATACATTGCACCATTTCACCCACGCCTGGGGACACAGCAGTCGACATCTGAAACAATGTGCTTTGTTATTTTATTTTTATAAATACTAAAACATAAAACATATTTAAAATAAAATACTATATATTTATTGTCACCTGCTACATCACTGGCACAGGAGTGTGATTCGATTATGATCACATGCTACGAAGATGAACCTGTTGTTGCTAAAGCTGGGTACAGTGCGGCAATATATTTGAGCGCAGTTTATAAATATTTCGGGGAACATACTTTCAGGCAAAATATGCTTATTACAAATTCTATCATTTCCGACGCCTGTATGCCAAGTTTTACTGATTGATCCGGATCAGTAGGATATCTCGTTTAGTTGTTCTGCCGATCTTTGTTATGCACCGTCCTGATTAAAGTTCGGATCCGGTAATCTCGATTACAATGTGCCAACACCGACATAAACTTGCCAAAAATGGCGCGAAACAGACTCCCATCTCCGCTGTAGACATCCCATTTGTATTTATTACCTAGGTTAGGTAAATAGGTATCACGTTTGTTTTAGGAAAGATTTGTTATTTATTATCTTATTTATTTTTTCTATATTTTGTTAATTTTGTGGTGTTCCCCTGTCCGTACGCATTCTGCTCCCTATTGTTTTCTGGATCAAAGAACAACGATAAAAATTCAAAGCGAATTCTGAACCTTACTCCAGCTGAAAAAGAGTGTCCTTTTACATAATTTCACAGAAAACAGATCATTATTAACTTCCAATTCTTCTTAAATATACTGTAGTAAATGTACTACAGTCGGTTGGGTTAGATCTCCGAAAAAATTTAAGGTTGTCCATCGTCGCAAAACAGTCACTTCTTTCATAGTTCCTTCTAGGAAAACCAAAATTTATTATATATTATATCCTGATCATCTTCCACAAATAATTCGACTTCGATTTCCATTATTACATGATGAAATATCAGAATGAAATATTATTAAATCAATTTAAAATTGGTACCTTAAGCGACGTATAAAATGTATGGTTATAAAAACACGTTTTAAACCAAAATTGACCGATTAGATAATCGAGATTAAAAGATGCCATTTTATGACGGTGCATAAGGAAATTGCACCATAAACCCGTTTATATCTCTAATCCGGATTTGTCGTATACGGTGTTTACGGGCCTAAGCGAGTCACCAGAAAATTTGTTTCCCATACTTTCTTGCCAAATTTTAGACATAGAAAAAAATGTTTTTCATTATTGCTATCACTTTACTTTAAAAAAAATAACTTACTTCTCCAAAGTTGAGGGAAAATAATGCATTCGACTTTTAACTTCTGACAGCCAGAAATATGGTTAATCTGTGACGATTAACAGAAACCGCTGTAAACAGAATACACCGCGTACGCGCAAACCGGGAACTGTGCTGCCCTCTAAAAACACCTTGCAGTGAAACAGTAAGAGATAGCTTAATCGCAAATTGGAAGCTATAGAAAGAGAGAGAGAGAGATGTATTTTCAGGAATTTGACAAATTTTTCAATCTTGTTGTACGTCTCTTAGTTTCCTCTGGAGTGAGTAGTGTTTTTATAGACGGAAGTAATCGGTGATCAATGTCGACGTTTGTAGAAAATTGTGTGGACAAAGACGCCCGAAGACAAAATATCCAAGACAAGAAGGTACCTACTTAGTGAATAAATAAGTACAGGAGCTTATCTACCTGATTTGGCGGTCTCTTTCCTTCTACACGAATCCTTCCTATGATTTCTTGTGCGTGGTATTGCTCTGCGGACAGTCAAGCGAGTTCTAGCATGGGACCGATACTGAGCTACTTTTCTTGGAATTTGGAAATTGTTTACCAGCGTACGTTTTCCCAGATCAGACTAGTTATTGTTGTGACTGTAACAGGACTGAATTTAAATTGAAATAACAAGGTTTACCTAAAAATCAGCGGCGACTGGTGACATTTTTGTTTGATGGGGCGTCTGGGTTTTTTTTTATACAATTTCGTTCTCGTTGTGCTTGCGAATATTTTCTGCGTACGCGCTACTTAAACTAGAAGCGATATTAGTGGTTCCCAGTATCTGAAAGCTTGCTATTATTCATATCATTGGTCGATTTTTCGTGTTTTTTTATTTTTTAGCCGAGATGCTTCAAATCACGTAGACATACATGCCTTCTTTCGTCCACTTAACATCGCCATCGAACAGTAAAGAAACAAAACAAAAAACCAATTTGTCTCTTCGCATCCGCACAATCATAACGTCTTTTCATAGATACTTGCGTCAAACTGTCGCGTGAACCATCCACTATTTTTATAAGCTGGTTGCACTTGACTCAAATTCAATATGGGCACAGGGCGTTCGTTTTTTCTTTAAGAGATCACACACATTCATGAGATCACACACCCTCTTTTAATATTACCATATTACAAAACAAAAGAATCGGCGAGTGTACGTCAACCGTTGAGTGATAGAGTACGACTGTGGGCGAGGGCTCATGTCGAGCAAGCCCGCAATCCCGTGTACTGACTATTTACTACGAGAAGCTTAGCCGGGCGGTCATTGAATGCCCGACAGCACGTCAGCCGCTCACCGTTCAACCTCGGCACTCGGCCGGCAGGTTTACGTTTTCCTTCATAGCCGGTGCATGCGGGCGCTGAACGCAAATGTAAATATTGTAAATAAGACGTAAATAAGAAGTAAATATAAGAAGATAAGAAGTAAATATTATTCTAATAGTAAATATAATTCTATAATAGTTCTATAATTCTTAGATGTTACTATAAGTAATTTTTTATTTAACTTAGTTGAATTTGTAGAAAAAAAGAAAAAAGTTTCGTTCTTGAGATTGCGTGTTAACAGAAAACGCGGCATCCGGACAATCGCATTGACATTTTACAAGTTGTTTAAAATGGACAGCATAATAGCACAAAATATTTTCTCTCCGACGAAAATTAGCAAATTTTATTTTTCCACTGGATAGGGCTGGAACCTTTGATGTAACTATAACACTCGGAGTAGTTTCCACAAACACCAAAACACTTCGCTCGATGCGCGTTTCGCCAACCAAGTTGGCATCATCCGGAGACGAATAAAAGCTAATCTTAAACTAAAAATCTACACTATTTATACTATTTATGGTGAAATCATTAGTTACGCTTCAATGATTAGTTGCTAAGCAACGCGTATAGCAGGCTATACGGTATAGGTCCCTTGTCATTATTCATACTACTTTTACATTTTACAATTTCTGATGCTCTCAAATGCATCCAACTGTCTATTATTGTCCTGTCACATTTCTAACTAATCTTAAATTACTAATATCTATTCTATGATTGCTGTCAAAAGCATGTTGTGCAATACTAGACTTATCTGTTCTTCCATATTTTAGATGAGCCATATGCTCTTTAAATCTGGTCTTAATTAATCGTCTCGTTTGTCCAACATATTTTCGATCACAATCATTACAACTAATTTCGTAAATCCCAGACCTTTCATTTGGAACAATTTTATCCTTTGGATTGTCGAAAAGTTGTTGTAATTTATTACTCGACGAATGAATCGCTGTTATACTCACGTTTTTGAAGACCCGGTTTACTCAATCAACGAGTAAACCGGGGTTCGTACGGGATGGATACATATTTTGGAGTCTCTATATCCTTTTATTATATAAGGTCGTAGAATTACGAAGTGTGTCCTTAAATTTATGCTTCCTAATTAGTTTTACAACTATATCTCTAAGATAACCATTACTCACAGCTATATCTTAAATTAATACTTTTTCTTTTTCAAACCTCTCATTACTGAGAAGGAAACTTAGTAAACGATGGACAAGAAAATTAAAACTTGCCATTTTATGTTGATAGCAGTGGTGAGAGTCAGGGATATATCTGATCGTACTGGTATCTTTTCTATATATATATCAAATTCTAACCTATTGTCACTATTTTTAATTACTAATACATCTAAAAATGGAAGTTTACCATTATTTCCTAGTTCATATGTAAACTTTACAGAAGTGAAACGACTATTTAATTTGGAAATGAAGTTTTCTACATCCGCAATCTTAGTGCCAAACACGGCAAAAATGTCATCAACATACCTCAGCCAAATCCTGGGAAAATACTCCAATTCTTCTTTTGCTTCAGTTTCAAATCGACTAATGACATCAGCAATGAAAGGCGATAAACAGTTACCCATTGCGGTTCCTTCATGTTGTTCATAGAACTTGTAATTGAAACGGAAGCAATTTTGTTTCATACAAAGTTTTGTAAGGTTTATATATTCTTCAATTACTTCTTTTTTATAGTTGTTTAATTCTAGTAAATCCTCAAGATAGGTCTGTGGAATTGGTACACTCGGATATAATGAACAAACATCAAAGGAAATCAAAATATCACCCTCTTGCAATTGAATATTCTTGACCTTATCAATGAAATCATTCGAATTTTTAACTGAAAAACTAGGCTGTGCAATGGGCAAACTTTCAAATTCCTTAGTCAACCATTTCGATAAGTGGTAAGTCGGAAATCCAATAGACGATACTATTGGACGTAGACTTCCCTGGCTTATGAACTTTTGGTAGACAATTATTAGACAATTATTTTTCCCAATCAAAAAATGCAATTACTCTTGGACTTTCGCAGCGAGTTATAGTAAATTACTACTAGGCTAAGTGTAATCTAATAATTAAAGTGTTTGATTTTGCTATACATAATATAATACAATAATCTGCATTTTTTTAAATCTCCAGCTGTTCATTCCATCGGTACTTTCTTTCGCCGCAGACCGGGTGCTGTACGTAGTTGTGTTACATCTAATTATAACTTAACAATGTAAGGTATCTGGTTATCATTCGTACGTAATGACGTTCCCTGCAACATGCAAACCTAGCCCAGACTATGCCTATTGTGGTGGAAAGTGATATCGGAATAGCTGCCGTTCCATTATGTGCGAGATCAGTCATTGCAAGCAAGTTATCAACGCAACGGCCCGATGGGAGACAGAATGCTTTCAGAGGCCCCGAGGCTCCTCTAAAGACCTTTCACGGCGGCGGCGACGGCTCATAACTGCAGAAATGTGCTGCTCTAAGATGTAGCAAGAACAGACACACGTTGTCATATCGCACAGTGGAACGAGAATCCCCTCGGGGATGGGAGCTTAGGGATGCGGCCGATTTGCCCCTCAAATTTTTATTACATCCCTCGCTGTAACGTTGATATTTATTGGATTCTTTTAAAGTGATTTTGGTTAATAATAAATAAAACGGAGCGAGGGTTTCGCGAGGGCGATTAACTTTTTTATGCCCACGTGTCAATTGAAATACCTCAAAAAAACATCAAATCCGGTAATACTTTATTATTCTCCGTGTTTAATAGGTTCAACTTAGAAGGGAGAAAATTTATTTATTAATAGGTATCCATACAAATTATTACTTGCCTAGTTGTGATCAATATAGTTGACTAAGAAAATTAGAGAACCCATACCTAGCAGAAGTAAATACTATATAAATTACTTAATTAGTTTCAACTTTATGTTAATATTTTGTACTTAATATGGGTATAGGCGCTATGTAAAAAAGAGAGTATAAAATAATTAATACATGACAAATGATATCAATTGTATTAACGTCACATGTAAACCAGATATATATCTGTTATCTGGTTGTGAGCTTCAAAGTAATCCATGGAAATATGATATGCCAAAATCACCAGTTGTAGCATGGGAATCTATTGTTGATGTAAATAGCTCTTCTTGCTTCTTTTTATGGTACTTCAGAAGAAATCCAATATATATTGAAACTAAAAGACATAGTAGCGAGCGAACAATACACCTTCGGTATAGCGAGCATAAATTACATAAATATACATTTCTTTGATTGATATTGGTTTGAAATATCATGTAAATAAGAATTACTATAAATAATTGTAATTATTATACAGTAAATAGCTTATTGTATATATATATATATATATATATATATATATATATATATATATATATATATATATATATATATATATATATCAAGTAAATATAGATTTATCAACATTTATCATTTATCGACAAAAACTCATTGAAAAAGTCAGGCATTGCAAGGTATATTTGACTATAACGTAACTATAATGTAGAATTACAAACTAAAACCCAACATAGTAACAATGAATTGAGACAAACAATAAGATAAGGGAAAACACATAGCGAAGACATTATTATTCTTAATAAAAATAATATCATGAAAATTATATTGTAATACTAAAGCCACATTCGCATGATCCTAAAGTGACACCTAAAATAAAATAGAAAATTAATTGTAACACTCTATGGAGTTCAACGGTTATACCAACGAGCTAGAATTTAAATCGTAGCATTATCTTTTCTTCAAATTATCTTTTTTGATTCAGTTTATTATCTTCACTAGTACCAGAAATACATAATTTTATAGCATAACATGTTTTTATTCATTTAATTTTGGAAAAACAAAAGTAAGTAGTATCCGATGGAAAAAGAAGAGACATGTGTTTATTGAATATTCAATGACTGTTGACAATTAGTAATAATAATATTTAGCTTTAGCATAGTATAATAATTAAATAATTGTTTGTTAAGCGTGTTTTGTATTAGTGTGCTGACAAAGTGAAAGTCTGAAAGTGACAATTGAAAAATTGTCACTGAAAACTCAAAAACAGAAATTGATTGAAAACTCCATTCAATCCTTGGAAAGATTATCGAAATTCGAAATCGAAATACCGAAAATTATCCTTCCGCAATGATATATTTTTTGTATACATGGATTTTTCATTGAAATTCTGAACCGTCAGGAAAACGCGTGACCTTGAAAATGTTCAAAATTTTCCCCTGCGGCGCTATCAGAGGACCTTCGCCCCCCCAAGTTATTCTCGGCTCTTCACCTACTTTTTTGCCCATGAGTCGCCACTGGTACATACAAGATATTTTAGACAATCACGTGGTTCCATATGCGCCATATATAGGGCAAGGCTTTATGTTAATGCAGGATAATACCATGGACCTCATGTCGCTCGAGTTGTGCAAAATTATATGGGAGACGTAATCGACACCCTTATTTAGCACCGTCCCACACACCAGGAGGGAATACGTTGCCTCTCTTGAGGAAGAAGGCTTTAGAATTTTTTTATGACATTGTGAGTGAATGTTGAGTAATTGTGTAAAAAATATCTAAGTATATTTAAAATACGTAGAGAGTGGACCAATATGGCTTAAATGACAAATTGTGTGGGTGTGAAAACGTCAATAATGCAACATTGTCAATGATTATGAGATTACATTAAATTTACTCCGGAGATTTGATCCAGCGTATAACTCCCATATGCGGGAGTGTATTATATATCATATATATTATATATATATGGCTACTTCCGCAGTCTAACTATTGTTATTGGTAAATGGGTTATTACGGAAATTATCCATTAGTGACGGCCAGCTAAACATCGAAATTGCTCTCGGAGTCGTTAATGAGTTTCGGTTAATTTCACAACAGGCTAATTTATTTCTATCGGCTGCTCGTACAAGTACTTTTTTAACATCAGGAGGTTACAGTGAGAGATTATACACAATTAGTTTTTTAAAGTAACAAGTCCAATTAGTTTTTTTAAAGTTGACTTGTTTCTGTCAGTTCATACTAAAGCGATTTATATCTGATGATAATTCTGCGATGAGTAAACTTGGTGGAAACTTTAACAAATGAGATGATGTCGGGAATTGATAGCCATAGGGCTTTTCACGCCAAACCAGAGGTTTAGAGATTGATTATTTCCTACAGTCTCTCTTCTATCTATTTACCCTCTTCTGGTTCGCAAGTTCAGTTTAATTTGTATTGCGTGCCTTTCGGCCGCTCTAAAAAATCTATTTTTCATCCTGCTTGTAAACACATTTGTACTATATTAAGCAAATTTAGAACTATTAGGTAAAATAAATGGCTATTGTGACACGGAACGAATTCTATTAGAGCTACAGCTGTAAGTAAAGAATATTGCTCGAACGTTTAGAATTAGCTACGAGGGTATTTAAACCTGAGCTGTATTTTATTTCTGCCTTATGCAGAATTTTAGTCGATATCTTATGTGTATACAGGTATAATTAAAACAAACTGCTACATGAAAGGAATTTGGTCCTAAACATAGTTAAATTTTAAATCTCAAACAGCAAACTATTAGAAAAGAAGTGTTATGAACATCTTAACAGAACGTGCTATTAAATTTCTTCACCTTAAATACCGATCAAACAACTTAAATACACTGCGCAACTTATTTAACGCACAACCAAAAAGTTAACTCAAATTTGACGTTATGTATTTTCGACAATTTTTGTTCGTTTTGGTCGATTTTTTTTTCAAATTGTAGGTTTTTCTCTTAGGAATATCACTGTCTTAGTTGTTTTGGTAAAACGAATGATTTTGATATTATACCAGGTGCTATAAAAATGTTATGTTTTTTTCCGAAATTTCAAAACGTCCTGTGGGCTATACAAGGTATTGCAAGTTATTGCAATTATAGCCAATTTAAAGCCTCATGTTTTTTCTACATTTTCTTTTTTTATTCATTTGTTTATCTCTGTTACTTCATGAAATACACCGTTTTGAAACACCATATGCTTTTATTCACACGAAATGCATTTATCGGACTCAAACAGCTAGCAAGCTATGGAAATCGAAGATTACACGTCATAAACTGACAACTGTGTCATTAGTTTTTTGTTGACAGTCCAGCAATAATTAGTGAATAATGGAACGCCAAACCAGAAATTTAACTCGTGATGAATGTGTTGAGGCAGCTACATTACATGGTGAAGGGTGGAGTTACAACCGCATAGCTGGAAGGTTGGGAGTGTCTCACACAACTATAGCGAGAGCAATTCAAAGGTACGTGGAAACAGGAGAACATTCCAGACGGGCCGGTCAAGGTAGATCTCGTGTTACCTCTGCTATCCAGGATCGCTTTTTAAGAGTAAATGCTGTAAGACAACGATTTATAACTGCAACACATTTAAGAGCACAACTTCAAGACGCAGGTGGTCCACTCATATGCGTTCAAACTGTACGCCGACGACTGAGGAAGGCAAATTTAAGACCCAGGATTGCTGCTCGAGGACCCGCATTAACAGTAGATCATCGAAGAGCCAGATTTAATTTTGCCAATGAGCATGTTAATTGGATGGAAGCAGATTGGGAACGTATTCTTTGGACTGATGAGTCAAGGTTCAGTTTGTATAATTGTGACAGACGTAATCGCGTCTATCGAAGACCCGATGAGCGATACAGTCAATGCAATTTTTTGCACACGACTTTATATGGAGGTGGATCCGTCATGGTGTGGGGCGGAATATCTTTGACTGGGCGAACGGACTTGGTAACTGTGAATGGAAATCTCAATCAGATACAGCACAAACATTCTTGAAGCACATGTTTTGCCTTATGCCCCCTATATAGGACCCAATTTTTTACTTATGCAAGACAATGTCCGTCCCCACATGAGTCTTATCGTGAGAAATTATCTTGAAGAAGTAGGAATTGATCACATAGACTGGCCAGCCCGTAGCCCCGACCTTAACCCCATTGAACATGTTTGGGATTTTATCGGTCGACGGTTACGAAGTGAGGGACGACAACCCCAAAATTTACAAGAATTGGAAGGACGCCTAGTCGAATTATGGAATGGCCTAGATCAGAACCTAATCAGAACTTTGGTTTTAAGTATGAACCAAAGATGTCGGGAGGTCATTCGCAGAAGGGGTGGAAACACCAGATACTAATTCTCTATTTACTTTTGTTTTGTTTACTGTTATTCGTTGTTTTATTGATTAAAGCAATCCATTTTTCTAGGTATGTTTTTTGAGTTTTTGTCCTTTTAAGACCTTTTTCTCTTCTAAAACACACTGCATCTCTCAATAAATTATAAGATATCAAGGAAAACAGAACGCAAAATGAGGCATTGAACCAGTATAATGAGTAATAAATAATGAGCACTTGACAAAAAAGAAAGTTAATAAATTTAATAAAAATCACGTCAACTCAAAAATTGGATATTTTATGAAGTAACAGAGATAAACAAATGAATAAAAAAAGAAAATGTAGAAAAAACATGAGGCTTTAAATTGGCTATAATTGCAATAACTTGCAATACCTTGAATAGCCCACAGGACGTTTTGAAATTTCGGAAAAAACATAACATTTTTATAGCACCTGATATAATATCAAAATCATTCGTTTTACCAAAACAACTAAGACAGTGATATTCCTAAGAGAAAAACCTACAATTTGAAAAAAAAAATCAACCAAAACGAACAAAAATTGTCGAAAATACATAACGTCAAATTTGAGTTAACTTTTTGGTTGTGCGTTAAATAAGTTGCGCAGTGTAGTACATTGAAAATTTTATAATTTTGCTGTCCAAACATATGATTTTACATAATAGTGAATTGTGCAAAATGTATTTTTTTCCTCTCATTTATATATATATATATATATATATATATATATATATATATATATATATATATATATATATATATATATATATATATATATATATATATATATATATATATATATATATATATATATATATATATATATATATATATTAGCTTTGAAATTCTTTGCTATTCATATATATATATATATATATATATATATATATATATATATATATATATATATATATATATATATATATATATATATATATATACATATATATATATATATATATATATATACATATATATATATATATATATATATATATATATATATATATATATATATATATATATATATATATATATATATATATATATATATATTCATTGTGTTACCCTAAGCCTAAGTAGGTACCTAATCTCCAAATATTGACTTTCTCTCATAGTGCAGCAAATTGTTGATATTATAATCTTCAGCTTATAATAAATCATATTCGCTGCCAGTTAGAGCGCTTTTTAATTTACGTTGACAATACATTTCAGCACAGTTATTTACAGTTTTAATTGCTGCGCTTGCATCTGCCACTACTTCCATTCCGGACGTCACTTAGCAAACAATCAGTCCCATGCGAACGCATATTTTAATACCATGAATTATTGTTAATTTGCTAGACGAGTTATTCATAGCTCCATATACCGTTAAAGGGCGATCTTCTGAGATCTCTTTTCACGTTGTTAATAAATCGCAAATAAGTACCTACCGAGTTACGGTTAAGGGATGCAAGATATCAAGCTTATGTAGCTATCTAAGAAGGAATACCACAAGGTTTGCACTTAGGTCTGTTGCTATTTGTTATTTCCATTAATGATATTCAGACGTGTTAAAAATGGTATCAGTTTCTACGTGATACAGATGGCGGTAGTTTGAGAAATTCCAACTAATGTCAAAATGACATAGATTAATTTCATAACTATTATCTAAACAATAAATTGTTTGCAGAGAAACATCTTAGCAGCAATTTTAATTACACAAGAAGATGTAGTATAAAAATGTACAATAGATGGCGGTATTATCATTAACATTAAGAAAATGTGACAGGCTGATAGGCATATTTTTTATTTGACCCCCCAGTTGCTCTATTAGCATATGTCTGTTAGAATCAATTTTTCTATGTAATCGATATGTTCTCTATGCTCTAAATGGCCCTATAAATTATTGTATAGCGATCAATAGGGTATTGACACAATCCCCACCAGTGCTATTGGACTGCGAGACGTCCAATTCATTCTTGGGTTTCATTCTTGGGTCCACTATTATTTAAAAGCTAAATCAACGGCATCGTGGATATGCAAGTTTCCATGGACCACTACACCGCACTGCTCTATAAACAAAGGACAGTCAAAATCCTAGTCGAAGCCTTCCAGTGGGGCCAGGAATTCCGCCGTATTATGGAAATCCATAATTACCAAGATGAGACATATTGGAGACCAGGATCGAGATCCCCAACATCAATATCTATGACTAATTAAACGTCAATTATTTATATTGTTTCAATACGTATACTCGTTTTTCAAAGAGATATTTCAGTGCTTTATTAATTTAAATGTACCAATTTGGCGATTAAATTGATATCAAATCTACTATATTAATTTAGCTACCTGACAGTGGTAATAACCGTTGCCTACATAAGTACCTACCTAATTTTATACACCCGGTATACGCGTTTTTCGATGGCAATTTTAGATAGGTTTTTAAGTCGAGCGGTTATTAGAAGGGTACCGCCCAGGGCGTCGTCAGAATGTCGTAGGGACACTTGAAACATGAGAGCAAATTCCAGGAGATTAGGTCCATAACTCTTCCTAAAAGCATCAGAAAACAATTTGTTTGAAGGCAAAAAGTGAATTTCAGCCTCTTAGACATGTCATAAAACACGTGAGGCGTTGATGCAAGCGAGGCAATCTAGACAGCTCGACAAAAGGGGGGGAGAGGTAGGTACAGCTTTACTTGTGACCATATATACGTTGTTTGTGGTTTATAAAATGGTTCGATGTAATTATGCGAATGTTACGGAGTCGGAAGTTTTTATAGGGAGGCTTCATAAAATCTGGGAGTAACAAGATTCGGGGAAATTCGGATTTTGTCGTTTCTTGCCTTACGCTTTACAGAAAAAATATTAATGATAGAATGAAGTAGGTACCTATTAAAAAGCTCTTTAATTTAGTTTTTTATGCGTTAGAATTGATAAATAAATAATCGAGATAAAGGCGAAACCTTATTTTTTGCTATTATCTAACTGTTAATAACTGCAATAATGGTTTCAACTCGCCTGTAACACATTCATGAAAAGCCCATTGTGGGTCTTTATAAGTGTGAAAAATTTCAGGCAGATCAGTTTGATAGCTAATGAATAATTGTAATTATAAGTGGAATGGATCCTTAAAAGGCTGTAAAATAAATTATCTGTCCCAAAAATTGTTGTTAAAAATTTCGTTTAAAAGGTGGATGTTCTTTTGCTTATAAACAAATAGAATATCTTTGTTATTTTCTGTGATAAATGCTTGTAATTAGGTGCATTGAAAAGTTGGTTGAAAAACAAGTACCTATATTAAAGTTTCTCAAAAATCTACCGCGAGAAAACTGAGCCCAGACTGCTGTCCCCACCACGTCGCTCTTGCAAAAGTACTTTCACTTTCAAGGGCTAGGAATTCATACTCATTGCATAATAGGCGAAGCTGTAGAGCTCTTTAAATAACGAACTGTGCAGGATTTTAAAGTATAATAAATATATTAAAACATAAAAATTAAACAGCCAATTGTTGTTTATAACAAAAATGCAAAATGTCGTTTTTTGAGTTTCCATCAATAACTACTAGTACTGGATAGGGCTAGAACCTTTGATGTTACTATAACACTCGGAGTAGTTTCCACAAACACGAAAACACTTTCACTTCGCTCGACGCACGTTTCGGCACCCAAGTTGGCATAATCCGGAGACGATTAAAACTAATATTAAACTACAAAATCTACCATATTTATACTATTTTCACGTCACTAATGATATCACCGTGAAATTTACGCGTGACTAATCACGCGTCAATGATCGGTTGCTAAGCAACGCGTAAAGCGGGCTATACGGTATAGGTCCCTTGTCGCTATTCATACTACTTTTACATTTTACAATTTCTATACTCTCAAATGCATCCAACTGTCTATTTTTGGTCACATTTCTAACTAATCTTAAATTACTAATATCTATTCTATGATTGTTGTCAAAAGCATGTTGTGCAACACTAGACTTATCTATTCTTCCATATTTTAGATGAGCCATATGCTCTTTAAATATGGTGTTAATTGATCGTCTCGTATGTCCAACATATTTTCGATCACAATCAGTACAACTAATTTCGTAAATCCCAGACCTTTCATTTGGAACAATTTTATCCTTTGGATTGTTTAAAAGTTGTTGTAATTTATTACTCGACGGATGAATCGCTGTTATACCCAAGTTTTTGAAGACCTTACTCAAACCACGAGTAAACCGGGGCTCGTACGGGATGGATACATATTTTGGAGTCTCTATATCCTTTTGAAAGGTCGTAGAATTACGAAGTGTGTCCTTAAATTTACGCTTCCTAATTAGTTTTTCAACTATATCTCTAGGATAACCATTACTCACAGCTATATCTTTAATTAATACTTTTTCTTTTTCAAACCTCTCATTACTGAGAGGGAAACTTAGTAAACGATGGACAAGAAAATTAAAACTTGCCATTTTATGTTGATAGCAGTGGTGAGTGTCATTAGGGATATATCTGATCGTACTGGTATCTTTTCTATATATATCAAATTCTAACCTATTGTCACTATTTTTAATTACTAATACATCTAAAAATGGAAGTTTTCCATTATTTCCTAGTTCATATGTAAACTTTACAGAAGTGAAACGATTATTTAATTTGGCAATGAAGTTTTCTACATCCGCAATCTTAGTATCAAACACGCAAAAATGTCATCCACATACCTCTGCCAAATCCTAGGAAAATACTCGAATTCTTCTTTTGCTTCAGTTTCAAATCGATTCATGAAGACATTAGCAATGAAAGGCGATAAACAGTTACCCATTGCGGTTCCTTCATGTTGTTCATAGAACTTGTCATTGAAACGGAAGCAATTTTGTTTCATACAAAGTTTTGTAAGATTTATACATTCTTCTATTACTTCTTTTCTATAGTTGTTTAATTCGAGTAAATCCTCAAGATAGTCCAAGGTCTGTGGAATTGGTACACTCGGAAATAATGAACAAACATCAAAGGAAATCAAAATTTCTCCGTCTTGCAATTGAATATTCTTGACCTTATCAATGAAATCATTCGAATTTTTAACTGAAAAACTAGGCTGTGCAATGGGCAAACTTACAAGTACAATCGTTTTGACTACAAAGTAGTAGATAATTGAAAAACCTACAAAATGAGCTCTACCGGAACTCTAGTTGCATTTTCGGCCTCGAAAAACTGCGAAAAAGTAAAATTCGTAACTATAATTTTAATAAGTAGGTAGTTTTTAATGAGTTGTAGGAAATCGTGTCCTAAACCAAATTAATTCATTTTTTTTAACAGAACGTTACCTGGTCAAATGCTTTTTTGAAGGTCGGTGTAAATCTTTTTCAGTTGACTTTCATCTTCTAACCATTCAAATGCTTCATGTGCGAATATACATAAGTTAAAATTAATACATTTATTAGACATGAAGCTTACATATTTACTGCATATTTACTGACATATTAAATATCTGGTGGAATACCCTCCGGACCACCCGCTTCGTTCGGTTTTAATTTTTTCGATACCGGGCTAAAGTGAGTTGTAGTACACTAATAGTAAATGTATCGTATATTGTATGAACATCACCTGTAAAATCCAAGTTATATCTTGCTGGATGAGAATTATATATAGATAAGAAAAACCGTGCAAAGGCATCTGATCATCTAACAACTAATACAATACAACTGAATTTAACAATATATCTGTGTATAATAAATTTAACAATGTATCTATATTTAAACGAGTTTATTTAATTATGTATGTATTTTAAACGTAAAATTTTATTTAAAAAGGGTAACGTACCTAAAACTTATTGTAACTAAAAATCTATTGAAGTTCTTTCCAACAAAAAGCGTATAGCACGTCGATCTCTTCCTATTTTTTATTACCGTAAGGGTAGATATAGACATACTTACTATCAGTTGCCAGTCCATTCGAGAGATAAATACAGTTTATGTGCTCTCTTATAGCATGAGGAAAAATTCCTACAATGACTCTAGCGACCGTAAACCGATAAAGTTCCGTTGACTTTCGAGTTTCGAGAAAATGTTTTAAACTCACGAAAATATAACTTTTTTACGATGAGTTCTTTATTTTATCTTGTCCTGGGCTAGGAAGATAAAGCGCACATTTAGATTCCAAACGGCATTCCTAAAAACTATACAACACGCAGACGATAAAGTCCATTGTCTTCCGAAAGGGATAGCGTGTGGTGCCTAAACAATTGAGTTTTAAAGTAGGGACTTTTTAATGGCTTTTGTTTTATTGTATTGCCGAAACGGTTCGGTTTCGATTTTTGGTGGCGGGAAGGGAAGTACATGCTGATAGAGTACAGAGTGAAACGGATAACGCTATTTAAAGCTTCTTGTGGAGTCATTAAGCAACAAAGAAATTTTAAAAAACGGTTTACCAGCAAGCCAGCGGCTATCTTCATTATTCTCAGCATTTTGTTTTTTGATTCACCTCAATGTGTTCCATTTTGGAATTTTAAGTAGGTAAATATAATTAATAGGTTTTACAATTTTGCTATATTTTTTTAATTTTAATTGTATTCAAACATCTACATATCTCATCTACAAACAAACATCACTATATTAACTAATCAGAACACATGATTTTTGTTCTTAGAGATGTCAATGTAAAGTGTAATTATTGTTTGTCGTCATTATTCTGTCACAATGTCTTTGTATTAGCTGTAGCGACTGTATCGGCTATTATTATCGCCTTACTTGAAAATGGTAGACCAATGTTATATTGCCAATAGATTTAGGGTTTCCGAAATACAGTGCAACGTGTTTACGTTCGCTGCAGATGTATATATAAGGATGATGATATATAAGAAGTCCGGGAGCAGATACCCGAAGTAGAACTTCCATTAGAGACGATCCATTCATCGTGACCTGAGCAATAATAAATCTCTGTTTACCTACCTGCAGTACAAATAAGAATCATTTACCACATGTAGAAAACGTAAATGTAAGTGAATGCACTATTAGGAGAAGATTAAAAGAAGCAGGCCTGGCATCTAACGAATTTTAACGTAAGAGATACCGCGACCTTCAGATCCGTGAGAAAATTAATTCCTGTGATATATGAAGTTTGTTTACAAAGTACTTTGGGTATATCCTACTTAGTTACTTTGAGTTATGTGTGATTTTTTGACTTATAGTTTATGGAACAGTGTTCATCCTGGATTATGAGAAACCCTGATTTAACTTTTCATGTGAAAAGTTGTCCAAAAGTCCCAATGAAGGAATGCACAGCGTTTTCATCGAAAACAAATATGACAAGAAGGAAATTATTGATAGACGTAAAGGCTTGGACTTTGAAACAAAAAAAAAGGACAGCATCACTTTTCTGACGTAAAATTGGAGTTGTAAGGCATTCAAAGTCATAGCCACCAATAAAATTATGCGATTACTCCCATAAAATTTGACTCCATCTATGCTCTATCTCTCTCTAATGTGATAGGCCACGAAGTGGGTCGGCGCTGCACCGCTTCATGCATATATCTCTCAATCAAGATTTTGGTTTCCCGACAGCCGGGAGTTTGCCGATGAAGAGTCGAACCCTCGGCTGAATGTCACTTTAATCCTAGGATTAACCATCTTTCAGGGAAGCTCAGTTATGGTGAGGTCAGGAGTCAGGAGTTCTCTCAGTAGTCAAGCATCTTGTTCCTAGAGGGTTTATAACTGCTGAAAGATACATGATATACGTAATGAAATATTAGAGGATTGTGGTGATTCCGTATGCACCGTTTGTAGGGAATCTTGGTCATGGTACATGATAATATCGGAAAGAAATATTATCTGGTTGATGTATATATCTTACATATGATTTGACCCCCGAATAGCCCGGATTTAGGTCCTATGGACTATGTAGAAGAACCTAGTTCCAGTCCCTAGAATACTCAATGAATTTTTCGAACAATATTCAGCTATTGCCCGTGTACTAGGCTATTTCTCAAATGTGGATGAAATCAGATATTTAATAGAAGCTGATCGGGGCTGTATTCTGTGGCTATCAAGGACACCTCGAATAAAAATTTTAAAATTCCTGAATGTAGAAATATAAATAAATGCCATCTTGCCATCGCCATCTTGCAATTAGGCACTTTCCTTGAAACTTCAGCAAAAAAAGAGTAAGCAGGAAAAATTTTTCAAATAGCAATTTTAATATAATATATTTTTTCGTAATCGGATAAATATTAACAAAGTTCTGCTTATCAACGTGACAGATTTATATAAAAGAAAGGGTATATTTACATTTTAACACCATAAGAATGTAACAATAGTCAACCAAAATATTGTTAATAATGATAATTAAGTAAATAGGGTTTCTTCACCACCTACTCTATAGATAGTAGTCTTCAGCGAATCGTTTCGACGTACACATAGTAGTTTGCCGGTTTGCCGGTTTTTACCGTTTCGTAAAAGGTAAGCAAACATAACTTCAGTCCTCAATAACACCGAGACTTTGATTGGTTTAGCGTTTAGGCTGCATTATACTGATTATGATTATAATTTAGTTATAGCCGTGTCTCACACTAGTCTGATTGTAATGAATTTATTTATTTGCTTTATTAATAGATCAATGAGAAAGGTAACTATAATTTAAACTTTAACGATGTAAAATAATAATATAATGTCAATTTTAACATAATATTATCTATAGAAATAAAAATTATTATTTATTTAAAGTGTATTATTTCATAACTGGATTTATTCCATTTGTTTATTTTCAGATTAAAAATCTTAGGCATGCAATTTTAGCAAAAAAAATAAGTATGCAAAAATATAATAAGTGGTGATCACTGCCAGTCATCCTGGCAGGATCGGCATGTAGTGGTGATCTATGGAGATCACCGGGTAGTGGGTAAAGCACTATTAATAGTGACACAGTTAGGAACGCTCACCATCAGTTTATTCAAACATAGTAACAATGATTGATTCTCACGAGCTAACTGATACAAAGTATAAAGCTAATTGATTAGGTGACCTAATTACAATGATTTATATAATATTTGGCCAGGTCAATACAACCCGTGTACGTAACCTAGTTTCATATCATAATTGTTTAATATATATAGTAAACATAATAAGTAATTAGATAATGAGGTCAATATGGCAGTACCGTAGGTAAATATAATAAGTAGGTAATATAATAACTAGTACCGTTTATTATTTATATCATCATTTTTATATGCAAGAACCTAGTTCTCGCCACCAGAAAGACAGAGAAGACCAAGCAGATGAAAATTTACATATAAAAATACAACAAATATAAATATATCAAATTCATGTTTTACGCTTTATAAAATATTTTGTTAGTACATTTGTTGATATATTTTCCAAGGTTACTTCAATAAATATTTTTATCCTCCGTTACAAACGCAAATTGTACAAATCGAAAACACGAATACCAAAAAATATTAAATTAGTGAATAATATGCAGTGGAAAATAAACGCTACATGGCCAAATCAGCAATTTCCAACTATAGTTGCATTCACAATCCTTGATTAAAATGTTTACTGGTAAAAACAAACGCGAATTATAAAGGAAATACATTTTAATTAGTTTTCATTGTAATCTCTAAAGTGCATTCGAAAACCTTTAATTGAGTTTGAGCGTGCTGCAAATATTTTATAATTACCATTTGTTTATTTTTTTTTCAGGTAAGTGTTCATGACTGAATTAGAGATGATTAGCAGGAGGGCATGGTTTGAAGCGAGTCTGGTGAGTAGACACTAGACACATTGCAAAATTTAATCATCTACAACATTAGCTGACGTTTATAACAACAGAAAGAACCAATAGAAAAATAATAAATATCAGTTAGATTGAATACGCACCATATAAATCCAGAAACACTGAATTCTTTACGTATAAGGAATTCATAGCCAATTTAAAACGTTACTCAAAGATCAAAGAGAAACAAGAAAGTCAAAGATAAATTAATTTTGTTTATTAAAACATTCCCGCACTCTTACTAAGGCGCCCAACAAATTAGGTGCTGAATCACATTACGAGGGTATCACACAGACCACTTGAATTGCCCAGAATGATCCGGCGCCGCGGTAGGGCGCCGCCCTTCAGCCCGGGTAGTTTTAATATTAACCACGCACCAAAAATCGCTGTGCTTGATAAAACAACTCTTTACTTTATATTAACATAATACATAATTATATCCTATAAATTTATGTGTTTAGATGTTGTTTTGGATGTTCAATAGATGTTCAATAGACAGTACATCTCTTAAATGTAATAAATATAAAAAAAATCACAGGACGCCGACAGTTTTCGCATGTTAGATGAAGAGAACCCATAGCTCTAATAGCTAGATTAAGAAACTGGGCAGTATTCTATTCGTTGTATTTGCGCATTCGTTCGTTCAGGTGCATATCTTCAGGTTCACCCGATCGGAAAAATGCACCTTAATTAGCGATTTTGTTATTAGTAATTTTCTATTATCGTTCAATACCAAAGGGACTAGTGTTGTGAATAAGAAAATGTGACTTTATCTAATTTAACAAACGCCAAATTTGTATAAATACTTGATAAGGTCGTGTGCTCGATCCTGCAGCTGTTCAACGGAGTAGGGACTCGTTTTCAAGTCATCGCGTGTGGTGGTAATAAATGTTTTTTTTATATTATTTATGTTTTATCTGAGACGTACGGTATTTATTACATCAATTTACTCTTTAATTATCAATTATTCACAAGTCATATTTATTCGCATTATGCTTCGTTGTTGCTTATTTACATTATATATTATGGTTACGGTTTGAGATTTGGTAGTTTTCTTGTGCACACAAAATAATATTTCAGTAAATTATGCAATTATACAGTAGTTTCCATATAAATTCAGACCCATAACCTCGAAGACACTTGTGAAGTCGCGTCGCGTCAACTTCAGTAGTTTATATTATGTATATATCATGCATGTGTACTTCAAATACTTCGAAACAAAATGAGTTATGTCAAAAGACAAATGAGGTTTGTCTTTTGGATGTATCAGTGTCATGATTTATTATTGTTTGAAGCAAGTCAACCAGCTATAATATAAGTTACATTATTACTTTATAGAGGTCCAGCTTTTCGCGGGTGTAGAATTATGTAGATAATTCTCGAGTGTTCTCCCTCGTATATTTTTTTCTTTTAGAACGCCGTTCCGACCTCGTAATATCTGCTATCTTCAGGTTCATCTCCATGGAAAACGCGCTAAATGGTAGCACTTCTATGTAGGTAAAATTATGCTCATTAAATATATAAAAAGCCAATTTGAGCAGACGGTCCCATTTCGCCGAAAGAAAGTTGTCAAAGATTGTTTCGCATTTGGTGGAATAGGTTTTTTTTTAATTCTTATAAATTAGAGGGCGAGAGAATAGGTCCAAGTAGAGTTCTTTGTTTTTCTCAAATCTCGAATCAATGTTTTCAATGACTCGATTTAAAAATAACGTTGTGGACTTCAACACTGAATTTTGAATAAGCATTTTCAATCGGATCATCACGAGACAATTCACCAGACATTCTTTTAACTCTCCTGATTCGTTTCCCGGGCAAATTATTTTTCAATTGTACGTCCTCACCTCTAGATTCAAATCCATTTTCAGCCCAATTAATAAATGTACCTGCCTCTAATTTAAGGTTTGCCATATCTCTTTGAATAGATATAAGTTGAACAAGTGCAGCAGAAACCAATTGTTGACTTTTTAAGAGATCTAATCCGCTGATTTATAAATATTTAAATACGCGTTCGGAGGTAAATCTCGGAGATAAATCTGTGCAATCAAAATTGTTTCATGTTTTAATAATTGCTTCTTTAAATTTCTGGCTTTCGCTCTAACATCGGGAGTTGTATATTGCGTTTCTTCAACTTTGATTATTGTTAAAATTATTAATAGAATTATTATTTCAACGTACAATGCTTTGGTTTGAACTTTATATTTGCCGAAAACCCAGAGAGAGTAAAGCTTTGTTTTTTGCCCATCTAGTATCTCCAATTGTTTGCAATCTCTTGTTGGGTTGAATTGTTTTCCGATCACGCCATATGTCCACTCCCTTATGAGATTCTTTAAAGAAAACTGCTAAACTTTTTAACAGATTAAGAAACGCAGCGGCTACAATTGGAGACTTTGTGCAATCACTTAATACCAAATTTAATACATGGCTTTAACCTCATACATGAATTTGTCCAGGAGAATTTTCACTTAAACAAACCGTAAAGCCATTATATTGGCCTTTCATATTTGCTGCACCATCGATAACATTTCCTATGTAATTCATAACATCTAAATTATTGTTATCTGAGACTTTTTGAAGTAAATTCATAAAGCCTTGTCCTGAAGAATCATTGCATTCTTTAATAGCATCATCTAACGCATACCGAATAATTATCAAACATTGATCTTTAACTGATAGATCTTTCGTGGTGTCAAGTTCCACGGAAAACATTTTTGCTTTTCTGATTTGAGTTACTAGGCTATTTTTAATTAATAATGAAATTGTTCTAATAATAAGACATATTGTGTCATTTGACAAAAGTGTCAGCAAATTTCCACGACCCCGTTTTGACTGGCCCTGAATTTCGGCGCATGGTGTCGTGCTTCCTTACTTTTATCAGTTACCATTGTTCAGTTCTCTCTTAATACTACATCATATTTACCAAGAAGAATCACTAAATCCAAAAAGTTGCCATGGTCCAAATTGGTATCGTCCAATGTATATACTCCTTCATTTTCCTTCACTCGAAAACTGTGACCTCGTTTTCCAATAACTTTTAGGATATCAATGATTTTTTCTAGAACTAGGCGCTTTTCTTTAGAACTAGGTGTTTCTAATATTTTTTTCATCATAAAATAGAACTTCTTATGTCTTTATTTCCTGACTTCAAATATATGATTCCACAATTACGGGGTTTTACTAAACTCGTGTTATTTAATTCTTTGGTATAATATGACGCCAGTATGACACTCCACTGCAAAAATAATTTTTATCAGCCGGTTTTGAGAAACATAAACATTGAGTACTAAAAAGAATTTGGTTGTTGCTGCATCATAACTTCCACATCCGATTAGACCCATTTTCACGCAAGAAAGCTTTTTCTGCAGAGGATAGTAGCGTCGTATCCTTAAATGGTTGTTGTGGATGCTTCTTAAAAAATATATCAATATCAGATCTGGTTTCACAAATAAGTTTAACACTTCCCGAGACACTTCCTCACTTGGATGTTTTCTAAAATTGTTTGATTTTTCTCTAAGATGGTGGAAATTAATGTACTATGTACTAGCACTACATGAAAGGCTGATGGTTTCCATTGTCAATTCTCGTATCTCGATCGTAAGATCTTCTGTGATATGGTCAACCTCAATCGTCCTCTTTCACAACGAGCTTAGGCGAAAAGACAATTTTTAACACCGTCTGTCAGCAAAATGGGACCGTCTTCAAATTTTCTTTTCATATATAAAAAACGCGTTCGCCATGAAACAAACGAGTGCTAAATAATCTATATCAAAAATGAAATTAAAGCCATAAAAAATGATCACTTTGAAAATTTCCTTAGGGAGTTATCGGCTGACGAAAGCACCGACTACTCCCTCTGGAAGGCAACTAAATTCTTGAATGGGCCAAATAATCATGACCCTCCCATTCGAAAAGATGATGGCAACTGGGCTCGACGAGATGAAGAGAAGGCAGAAATATTTGCTGATCACTTGGCAAATACATTTCAGCCACATAAGCCTACTGGCATAGAAGAGATACATACCACAAATTACTAACAGAGATGGCACGATAATTAAGCCAATAACACCTGCTGAGATCACCAACACTATGAGAAACAATCTCAGTACAAAGAAAGCTCCAGGTTATGATCTAATAACTGCAGCTCATACTGACTCATCTCTTCAATGCAGCACTACGAATCCGATACGTGCCAATACAGTGGAAAATTTCTGAAGTAATAATGATTCCCAAACCTGGCAAACCTCCTGAAAATAGAACATCATACCGACCAATTTCCTTACTGCCGATTATATCCAAACTGTTAGAAAAGCTCCTTTTGCAGAAACTCAAACCAATCATATAGGAAAAGCAGCTTATTCCGTCTCACCAGTTTGGATTCCGTAATAAGCATTCAACTATGGATCAAGTGCATCGAATTACCGATGTAATTGAGAGAACACTAGAAGAGAAAAAGATCTGCGCAACGATATTCCTAGATGTGGCCCAAGCATTCGACCGAGTGTGGCATCAGGGCCTGGAATATAAACTAGAAAAATATTTGCCACGACAAATGAGCCAAATTCTTCATTCGTACATTACTGAACGCCACTTCAGAGTTAAATATGGAGAAGAATATTCTGACCTCAAGAAGATTGGTGCTGGAGTATCTCAGGGCAGTGTCCTTGGACCTGTTATCTACCTGCTGTATACCAACGACATCCCACAAAGCGACGGAGTAGTCACGGCAACATTCGCCGAAGACACTGCTCTGCTTGCTACTGACCAAGACATACAGTCAGCCACGAACAAACTCCAAATAGCTGTCAACAATGTCACCACTTGGACAAATAAATGGCGCATCAAACTAAATGAGGCGAAATCGATTCACGTCAATTTCACCAACAAGAAATATGACTATACTCCAGTGATTGTCAACCATCAAATAATCCCACATGCCAACGAAGCAAAGTATCTAGGTATGACCCTAGATGCAAAACTTCGATGGAAAACCCATGTGAAGAAGAAACGTGAGCAATTAAACCTCAAATTCAGACAAATGTATTGGCTCCTTGGTCATCACTCTGAGTTGTCAATACATAACAAACTGCTTATTTACAAGCAAATTCTAAAGCCCGTATGGACTTATGGCATCCAACTCTGGGGATGCACTAAGATATCCAACATTAAATTAATTCAAACGTTCCAGAATAAAGTACTTCGAAGCATCGTCAAAGCGCCGTGGTACATTCGCAATGAAGACATCCGTCGTGATCTGAATATGCCTATGGTTGAAGATGAGATTAAGAGGTTTGCAGGCAAACATCAGAAGAGGCTAGAAAACCACGAAAACGTCGAAGTGATATCACTACTCGACAACAACGGACTTGTTTGACGGTTAAAGAGACTAAAACCGTTCGAATTGGTGACAGTGAAAGTTCCTAGAATTCTAAGCATGATAGCACATGAACCAAGTGATCAGTGTTGTGGAGTGTGTCACTGGATACTTCTCTACTGAACAGCTAAGTCTAGTTATTAGGAAAAAATTGTTAGACAGATTTAATCTAGTTACAATGTTCAACGTCCATAGGGCGTTTTGTATTAAAAAAAAAATCATATATTGAATAAGCATAACTTTACCTACATTTATAATACTGTTATGTGGTCATGCGGTTGTCACTGATTTTTCGGCATTTTCAATGTCTTCTGCTTCAAAAGTGCGCGTCAGCCTAGTTGGTTACTTGGACCAATGATATTTCCGCACATTTTCATCACGAGATTAGTCTGGTATAAATGACGAGATTATATACTACTTTTTCCAAAATTATTTTCATAATTGCTAATTTGGGTGACCCCTTGCAAAAGTCAGACGAGCGGCTACGCATTTAACTATTTATTTCTAGAGTCAAACCTTTGGTATCTTGTCACGCGATTTTTTTCACTCGAGCTCTTAGTCTATCATTAATTATGTCCCTTTTGCTTCTTAAGCCTGCTATAGCCATAGAAAAATAAAAAGAATGAAGAGCCTCGATTTTCAAATTGATTCAACTGACGTTTTATCCTTCAAACCTAGTACAACTTTTATATATAATACATAACTAGTTTTATAAAATAATATAATGAAATCGGATTACTAATTCAGGAGATACACCTAGTTGTTTTTTTTAACTCAACAATGGCCATCTTGGACTGCCATTTCTATAAGCTACCACTTTCAGATGATAATCAGGGTTTTTTGATACCCTAATGTACCATTTGTATTGTATTTATCATAATATGTCTCATATAATCTTCCTTTTTTTTAAATCGTGTAACTGTTACTGTTACCACAATTAACGGAATAGGATCTTTGATGGATGCTAAATAATAATCCTTCTAACTACTCGAAATAACAAACAGTGCACTTTGCCTGTCCTATAACACTTTTCGAATTTTTTTTTACATCAGTCCTGCCTTCAACCCTTGTACCGGCGACACATGCGCACCCCAATCAAGATTTGTCGGACCAATTTTCCTACACTACAATGAATGCGCGTTCTCCTCTACAACCAGCTACTTGTGCAGCAGTCTGCGGGCTGTTGTCATCGGGGTAGGTTCATAGCAACTCCAGCTATACCCTTACGTCGCGATGTCCTTCTAACAAGTGCTTTTGTGTTTTAATACTGGTGCGTTTTAAATTGAGTGGTGATATGGTCCGTAAGTCTTGGTATGAACGGCTACGTATTATTTAATGTGCATCCTGATATATAAAAAAATATATAATACCGTGTCCTGGCATAACTATCTTAATAAAATATTAATATACTAACTGTAAAATATTTTCTAAGCAGTATCACGCATGATACTGTCTTTTTTTAAATTTACACATAATCTCAAAATCTATTTTTTTTATAACCATGAACAAAACTATCAACTATTATTCTCTATCATTAAAGCTACCATATTCTCTCACTCTTTGCCAGATCAGTCAATACAAGAAATTTTATGCATCTCTATGATATGATTTTTCTGATATGAAAGAGCGTTTTCAATCTCCAATCACCCTTAAAAAAGCGTGATCTATAGTTTCTAGATCTAAGTTTCTTTAAAGGCTTTGATAAGATATAATTTATAGATGAGAATTATTATTATAGTTCTATATATTATTTATAGTTTTAATCAAATCATAATAATCAAGGAATTATAGTGCTCTTTAACCATACACTAGTCATTACAATAACGCATTAGTACGCCTTCCTTCCTTCGTAAGCCCGAACAGGACTTGACAATAAGATATTAGTTCGTATAGTTCGTGAGTATTAGCGTGTAATAGCCATATATGTTATTCCATGCTGAAAAACGATCACACGATGTCCTATCCTCTCACTTTGGCCATGAGTTTGAAACCGAGATAATCCTAAGGCCATCCCCTTTCCCAAGATAGCCAAAGGCATTCTTGGAAGTGCACTGGTTTCATTTCATTTTCTACCTGCGTCTTTCAAAGTATTTTCTTAGAAAATGCACAATTCTAGACGGATCATACATTTTAATGGGTAGTGCGTTTTTGATAGATATTTTTAACAAAGGTTCTTGTCAATAGAGGAACATAGGACCATCATGATTGTATTGTGTAAAGCCCGTTTTATTTCGTTAGATATTTTTAGTAGTCCTATTTGAGGAAATTTTAAATACGTTGTCGCACTTTAGCAACTTAGAAAGAGCAGAAAGAAATACAGAATGTTTCATGTCGTACCTCTTCGCATAGCTCCCGGTATTTTTTTAAGCAGGAAATTGGTATAAAATTTCATTATCTTGCCTCGAACCATTTGGGGTTGTTTGTTTTTCTCTTCATAGGACCGCCATAATTATAAGTAATATCGTCGAATATTATGTACTTATAATATATATTCATCCAGTTGGTTTTTCAGATGACGTACTGGCAAAACTTATAAGGGTAGAACTTTCTCTTTATGAACAAATCTTATTGATTAAAAAAATAATTAGCACGATAATAATATTATGTGTACCAAGGCATTAATGTTGAACTTTTTATCACGAATGTGAATTTTATTTGCAGACACGTAGGGCCGAGAAAAATAAAGCACATGAGGGATAGAAAGCAACTTTGGGGCCTAGAGGCACAATGTGTTTTTTTTATTCTAAATCGATAAATTATTAAATTATTTCTTTTTCAAGTACTATATTTTTTAATTTTTAATGTAATAGGAACATTTATTTATCTTAAACAGACAGGTAAAATCATCAAAATTTATAAAATATTCTGATAATTATCTGGAAAACCATATCAGCTTTAGGTTCTGATTTAAATAATTGCTTATATGAACTACAGAGAAAGCTTCATCGGGTTATGTTAGCTGGACCATAATTATTATAAGGCTTATATTTTCGTCGTTATATATTTACGTATATTCTGTATTAAGAAAGGTAGGTATTTAGTTTATTTTTAGAAATAGAATCAGATTTTGTTTTAATGGTGAAACCTCATGATCTGCATTTCTTAGACTACACAAGTCAAATGACTCATGTCTCATCTCAACGTGTAAATCCAGCTTAAGACTTGGTGAATATATGGTTAGCTCTATAGGAGTCAGGTGTATGGCAGTTTACTTTGATTAAGTTATTAGGTAGTACTTTGTTGTGGAACTGTTCATCATTTTCATTTTGGTGTGAAATGGTTTAATTTTATCTTTTAGGCCTTCGGTTTCAATGTTTAGTAATCGCATCAAATTAATGAGTTTGAAGGAGACCCAAAAAACTGCCTCGCTGCCAAGAATTTTCTTATGTTGGAAGTTACATATATTTATTCGTTGTACATTTTGCATTTGCGATAGCACCTATTTCGTTAGAAATACTTTAGCCGTATGATTCTCTATTTTTCTGACTTCGTGTTCTGGACTTTCCGTTGTTAAATATTTCTTAGTCGACCTACTGGGGGGTAAGGGATGTGATATGATTTTTATGCGGTTGTTATTTCAAATGTTAGTTATTTTTACATAAAGCGTGGGCTAAAAAGCGTGGTTATATGGTCCTTAATCTATGTTAGTTATTTGGGTCTTAATTTTTGTGTACTTTTATTATATTTATTATTTCTGTCTTCATGCCTCTTTTGTAGTTTTCTGTTTTTTTCTTTTTTTTTTGATTATTTATTTTTAGTTATTGGGGGTTAGGGACGCTCGGGTGTATAGATATAATTAAGTGAGGGGTGCTTTGGGTGGGTTTCTAAATCTTGGTATCATGGCTGTGCGTATTGTAGTGTTAGTGTGTGTATTAAGTCTGTGTATAAATGCGGGTATGATGTGTGATTCTATGTATGTGTCTAATATTTGTATGCCAGTGTTTTGATGTAGTGCGGTGATTTTAGTGTGTGATTGTAGTCGTGTGTTTGTAGCCATTCGTAATGACTTATTTTGCTCTATTTGTAGTTGTTGTTTTTGCTTTTTTGTGAGCCATGGGTACCAGATGGACGCAGCATATATTAGGATTGGCCTGATATATGCCTTGTATAAAATGAGGGCTGTTTCTGTTTTGGATTGTAATAGTAGGTATATTTGCAATTTTGCACCGTCTACCTTTAACTTTGTTTATTATGTCGCTGACTTGTTTAGCAAATTTAAATTGGCGATCAATGTTAACTCCCAAGTATTTTAGGTTGGTGATATTTTTAATTGTTACATATATACACATATAACATATTATATAACATGGTGGACGGTGAGGTACACAATTTTTTTTAGGCGTGGGCCCTTGGATTCTAATAAATGATTACCTACATTACTACATCTGAAATTTTTAATGTAGACTTTTATTGATACTAATGTAATTTTACATTTATTAACGAATGCAGTATTTAAGCTGGAATATTTTCGTAATTTAAAATACCGTATTAATGTCATGAGCAAGATCAGCCTACACAGTAAATCATATTTTCATCATGGCAGATGGAAATTGGCTAGCTTTTTGCTGAGCTTAGTATGGCACTGGTCTTCTCACATCACGGATGGCACCCACTGTTACAAAAACTCCCCCCGCGACAACGAGGCTTGTGTGCTGTCGGCGGCAGTCGCCGCAAGCACCAACTCGATATCTGATATTCAGGTGCGTTATTTGGCGTTTAATTAAATCGGCATTCGCTAAAGCAACATGCTTATTGTTAGTTATTGATGTGTTTATAACGTTATCCAGTCTGCATTCGAACATAACGTAAAATTACAATTATCCCTAAATGCAAATTTATTGGAGCACATGCATTCCGGCCGTTTCACACGTTGACAACAGGGATCAATTTGGACGTAGGAAAATTGTACATGGAATAATATAATCATGCGTTGTTACATGTTATAAAACAAGGAAAAACAACATTATCAAATTGCTGTAATAATAATTAAAATACGATTGATTAAAATACGATTGAAAATACTGCACATCGTATTTTCACGTCAATATGCGATATTAAATTTTAAATTTATCTACACATAACATTTTATACTTAATCAATAATAATTCTAGACGGTTACTCTCAATAGTATTTGGAGTATATTCTAAAGAGAATTAGTTGAGGTCTCACTATAGAAGATTATGGCATTTCCAGCATAGAAATGAAACTCATAAAGCATATCAAGCTACGCCTCATTTTGAACGCATTTATTAATTCTTTGTACAACATTTCTTTTCGCAAAAATAACGCACAAGCAAAGATTATGCTCAATTCAAAGTTGATTTTCTCGCGAATCGATAAATCGATTTCGATATTTTTTTTTACCTATACCTTTTTTCTTTGGTAATTGCACTATGATAGACTTTTTATCCAGGTTTCAGTTTTAGGCTAATACAGGGTACAAAAATGAGAATAATTTTTTACGTTAAATTTGGGACACCCTGTAAGGAGCATTAGCAAAAACAACGGATGCATAATGAAAACATATTGTAGGCTCATATTTTCTGAAGGTTCTGTTTTTTAAATTTCTCTGATATCTGCAATATCAAAGAAAATACACAGTTTTATACCAGAACATGTTTTTTTTTATTAAAATAACATTTTGACAACATTAAACTACGAATAACACTAACAATAATGAGCAATACATAGCAAAAAATAGTACATAGTAGTAGCGCGTGTTTCCATCTCTACTTCTAATAACTGCTTCACATAGCCGAAGCATACTCGATATTAATTTGGATATTTGATTATGGTCAAGTCCATTCCAAATACCGGTAACTATTATTTGGACATCTTGCAGGCTGGCACTTGATGCTATCTACCTCAGTGCCCTACCGATAATATCCCATAAATGCTCAATATGATTCTTATCGGGACGGTGCGGTGGCCAATTTACATTTTGAATATTTACTTCATTCTTTTTCGATTTTGCACAACGATAGTTACCAGAGGTCTGCCTTGTCGTGGATGAGTGTTATAGTCATTAGTTTCCCTGAACAGTTGGACAACACGAGAAATTGTATCTGCAAATCCTAATCTCAAACCAATGGCATTGTAGCTTACTCCTTCGTTATGTAACGTCACTGCTTGAACACATTCATCACGAGTCATATTCCTTCTAACACGATCCATTTTAATCAAAGAACAAGTCAGAAATTAAGAACGTAATTATTCAATTTAAAACGATAGGTACATATATAAATAAAGGAATTGTCAAAAACTGACATTTGCTGATATTGTTGATTTATTATAGACTACTTTGTTTGTGAAACCAAATAACTATCCAGTAAAATTGTGATCTATTGAAGAAAAACATGTTCTGGTACAAAAATGTGTATTTTCTTTGATATTGCAGATATCAGAGCAATTTAAAAAACAAAATGTTCAAAAAACATGGGGATACAGTATGATTTGATTATGCATCCGTTGTTGTTGCTAATGCTCCCTACAGGGTGTCTCAAATTTAACTTAAAAAACTATTCTCATTTTTGCACCCTGTATAAGCCTAAAACTGAAATCTGAATTAAACATTCTATCACAGTGCAATTACTAAAGAAAAAAGCTATAGTTCAAAAAAAAAGATCGTAATCGATTTATCGGTTCGCGAGAAAATCAGCTTTGAAATTGGGCACGATTTTTGGTTGTGCAATACTTTTGCAGCTAAGTGTATATATATATATATATATATATATATATATATATATATATATATATATATATATATATATATATATATATATATATATATATATATATATATATGCACAGGGTGTGGGTGTCTCACATATCAACGTCATCCCTTGGAGGGATGATAGACCAGCTCATGACTGACCAGAATGTCAAAATATGACCTTCGTAAGAAATTGTATAATTTTCCTTCGTAAGAAATCATATAATATCATGGTCAGATCCACGAGGGCTCCGGCTGTAACGGGTACAATTACAACCCTTTAGGTAGTCACAAATTAAAAATACTATTGCATGTATGTAACGAAAATATATTTCTAATAATGCTACCTTCAACAGACGTTAACATATTTATTTTTGATGATGCTTTTAATATTTCAAATATATTATTGAAATATATTATTGCCTAACACCTGATCTCATAGCTTATATCGCATCGACATCACGCAGTTGTTCTCCCCTTCTTGTTTTACTCTCATTAAGCTATTTAGCGAGCTCCGCGAGTAGGAACGGTGTTACCTTAATATCTATTCGCTGCGAAAGTCGAAGAGTATATTAGGCCCAGACATATTAAGGTTTGACCCTAAAAAAATAGTGTAAATCTGAAAATTGGTAGAAATATTCTATTTAGACCACTGAACAACATACCAAAAGTCCTAAGCCGTCCTATGCCGACTTCATGATGAAAAAGGGCATAGGCGGGTATTAGCTCAGGAGTTTTAGGTTTTAACACTTAAGTAATTATTGTAATGCTGGAAATTCGCATTTGTGTTCTATTTGATGTACTGAACAACATACAAAAATTCCCAAACCGATTCGACTAATTCGAGGGTGTGGAAGTTCTGGAATCCTGGAGAAGCGTCATATGAACTGGAACAAGCGCAGCGTAAGAACAAGCGCAGCGTAAGAACGGTCTGGCCTACATCCTTCGGGATAGCACCAAATGAAACTAGAATGAATTTTCTATCTTTGGACCCCTTAACAGTTGCTATATCTCAACTTCTGATGACACCGGAAACCGAAAAGCCGCGGGAAGTAAAAAAAATCAACACCTTTTTTTCATGCCACCCAGTCAGCACCTGCTCTTCATTTTTTTCATGAACGTAAATTGCCCGTGTGTTTGATATCCTTATTTCATTCAGAATTGACCAGTCAGTGTGTATTTATTGTAGCGAGTATGTAATTAAAACCACGACCGAAAGGCCCGAGTTCAAATCAAGTCGCTATCGCATTTATTTTCGATTTTACGCTAATTGCTACCGATATTATTTATTAACTACTTCATAAGACATTTTTTTCCGTAAACTACCTATATATTTAATAGTTCTAATTTAGAGAATTAAAATTTAAATGTTTCAGTCATAGTATATTGAACTTATTGAAGTTTTGTCATCATATATTTTTTATATATTGTACAGCTGTTTGAATAAGAAAAATACTTAGTAACAATATGAATACCTACTCGCGATCCTTTTACTTTTATCTACATATGGTAGAATAAATATATTACTTTGCAATTCGTATTATTCGTACTATTCGTATTATTCGTATTATATCGAACATGAGGAACAAGAATATGGCCATAAGACATTTCCCTTCGAGTCGCTTTGCACAGGGCGCTCAAGAGTTGCTATTGATATAGTGTCAAGCACTTGTATTGACACAGTTAAGTGGTGAATCAGTACATTTTTATAAGCTTTTATTTAACTACCTATGTATGTATGTATGCACTGTATGTATGTATGTATGTATGTATGTAAGCATGTAAGTATGTTTTAAAGCAGTTATTTTCAACGAAATTCAGCTTAAATTTTGCATACACGTTTAGTTTGGATGGCAATACACGGTTAGCTAATTGACGTCATTCTAAATCCCAAGATGGTAGACTAGTTTTTATGCACTTCTATAATATGGGTACCAAATGAAAGGATTTGCTCGGAAGAATACGAAAGTAAAATGACATCACTCTAAATGTAATATGACGGACTCCCAAAGATGGTGGACTGTGTTTTTTTATGTTGGAGGTACATGAAAAATATGATAGGGATATCAAATGAAAGTGTCCAAGGGGAAAAATATTCAAAATTGCGGAGAATAAGAAGGCTGTTATACCAATTTTAAAGTGTTATAACTAGGCAAAGGTTGGGGATAGTTTAGTCGTGCTCGAACAGCTAGAACAGTGGTGCTCAACTTGTTGACCGACAAGGGTCAACTGCTGGCGATATGGCGGATCTAAGGTGGCGATCAAAAATTTAGGTGGTCCAATCCGTCTGAAATTTTGTTTTCCCGGGCTTTTTGGTCCCCGATTACGATATTGGCGTCGAATTATTTGGGTCAAATCTTGGTCAACTGAATTTTAATAGAACGCCTTGACAGGCTTCATACTGGTGACTTCTGTAATTTGGCGAGATGGGCGTCAATAGAATTTGTTTGCAACCAGTCTATGAGGAGGAACGCTCCAAAATCAAACCCGGAACTGTGTTTTGTTAGCACAAGTAAGCTAAAAACTGAAATAAGTAGAACTTCTTGAAGAACTAGACTGTCCTAAATTGACAGGCAAACGACCATGCAACAATAGCGCATTAAATGAAATGAAGAGGCTCCAGCGATAAACTGAAAAATAAAAAATAAATTAATGGTAACATAAACATTTTTGCCCCTGCCCCTGCCAGAAACACCAGCTAGTCGCGCGTGGTTGCAGAAGACGCCAATTCTTAATTTTATAATTTAAATGCAGCGCCTCAGACAAATTTCTTATGGTCATATTCTTATTCCTCTCATGACCAATGTAGTAAGGATAACTATTTCTGGCATAGTAGCAAATACCCTCGAAAATACCGCAATGATTTACTATTGCTGACTCCCTAGCTACTAGATTTAGCGCAACTACTACAACCCGACGAAACTTTCTCCGTACTTTATAAAATCGTTTATTTTGATTTATAACAGCTAAACAAAATAAACTACTATCCTCTAACGCGGCGGTTTAAATGTGTTAAATACTTATCCCGGGATTTTATGCAAATCGGTATTAAATTATTAACATTACAATTATTTAAATTTATACGAACCCCCACCCGACAGGGACATTGCCTGTACCGAATTTATTATTTTCCGAAGACTGGGGGAAGTAACTCGTAACTCGTGGCAGCGTAATATGCTGGCATACGGTGGAGGCATGGGCGGCGGGCAAAAACCGTTTCCTACAACTTACTACACCCTTCTGGAGTATTATACAGCGATCACAATACCCTTGTTCTGCTCCTGGCGTGACAATTTGGGACTTCAGTTAACAATTTTAATCTTTCCAATTTAAGGCAGCAATTCATTTTATGTATATCATAAGTAGGTTACCTATACAGGAGGCTCAATAGTTTTAAATGTAAATGGAATATGTCTAGTAAAATGCTTAACTAAATTTAAGCTATCGATTAACTACGAGAAGAATTGTGCTAGTTTTGGCATATTGCGCAAATTTTTAAAAGGTGCAATTAATATATACACACATCGGAAAAGTCTAATGATATTTTTATAAATAAAGTATTTTTTATTATTGATTTTGGGGAAATTTAGGGGAAAACAAAAATTTTAGAGCAATTCATAAATGTGTAATATGTCACACAATTAATATCTTGCATAAAAGGAACAAAACATTTCTGAAGAAATAACTAAAGTAAAAATCTTAGTTTTTAATCCAGTTTTTATCAAAACAAGAAAAAGTCGATTATGCAATATAAAATTATTAATAGAGAGTATGAACTCCACATTGGTTTAGGACAGCTTCACACCTGTTGCTCATAGTCAAAATAACGTTGTCAATTTCCGCTTGAGGTAAATGTGCCAATTCTGTTGTCAGAAGCTACCAGAATCGGAAAGCATTATGAATGTTGGCCGTAAGTAGAGCAATGATACATTGAAGCATGTCCCACACATGCACTGACGGATTCAGGTCCGGGGATTCTGAGGGCCATGGCAACAATTCAATTACCAACATCACTATATCACCAGCAAATATAGGTACAAGGGTTGAGGAATACTATCCAGATACTGCTGACCTGTTAGGAGAGCATTTGGAAAAACGAATGTTGTGTGAACTTCCTGAACGTGTATTAAACGCTCCATATTTCTTGATCGTCTCCACACTCGTGTCCGACCAGCATCTGGGTGAAATCCAAATCTGCATTCATCAGTGAACAAAACTGTTGCCCAAGCATTTTCATGTCAATTTTGATTTTCTTGGCACTAATCTTGCGATTGCCTCTAGAGAGAGGTGGGCATCTGAGTGGTCGTGGACTACCAGGATTGGCTTCTTGCATACCATTTCTCATAGTATCTCGGCAAATGATTATGTTATGCGCTCGCCGTAACAACTAATATACGCCGTAACTAATTCAGGTGCCTTCTAGCACTTAACAATAAAATTCTGTCCTGACGTGCCGTTGTACAGTTTCCCTAAAGCGCCTCCATAACTGACCCATGTCACTTTTGGAAACACCCATCTGCTCAGCTACTTCGACTTGTCTCAGGCCAGCTTGAAGAAGCCCTACCGCTCGATTCATCTAGTTTAAAGGCAAATGTTGTCGTTTCACTACACTAAACTAACACTACACTAAACACGAACACTATGGAATGGATGAAATCGAAACTACGAAAATTGAGTATAGGAATTCTACTTATTCCATCTATCAAGTTATTTACAATCTTTTTTATGTTTTCCGAACTAGACGCGGATACAACAACAGGACGCGACAGGCTAAATGAACTAATAAGTACGTTAGAAGTACAGTTTAAACGATACAAACATTTCTTTCAGGGACTGTATGGCTGTACAAATATCCCTAGACTTTTCCGATATTACTTTTTTTTGGAGGGTTTATCTTGGGATGGTAGCAATAAAACGGACTGATTATATTACTTGACGTTTCGGTCCCTTCTTTGGGCCTTTAATAGCCTGACAGTTCAGAGCCTTGAGGAATACAATCAACAATACAAAATCATTGCACTCGGAGATTGCTGTTTGAAAAATTTTTCAACTTACAAGGTCACTGAAAACATGTGTTCATTTTGGAGAGTTGTTAATTTAATAACATATTGATATCCTATATTATAAACTTATATACTAAATAACTACCATTAACATCTTAGGCTTCATCCTAATGCGTGTTTGATTTGCTTACGTAAATTAGTTTATAATTAGCGTAAATGCCAATCCGCGCATGCCCAAATGCCACTTCCTTATACCGTTGATTGAAGGAACCTTACCCTCATTCAACGCTTATATTATATTAAGTCAACGTTTTGTGTCCGGTCATGAGCTCACGACATCCAAAAGTAATTTCCAGATCAGAAAAGGGTTTGTTGACTTTCCATCATGGTTGAAATGAATCAGGCGCAATGTGTCAAGACGGAAGGACTGAGGATAGTGCTTTCATTTTCTACCGGGTAGAATATAAACTGTAGACTATCCCCATTGTTGCTAGATATATGATACAGGGATGGTATTAAATGAGGAGGGCTCGGAGAAATCTAATAAGTGGTTGTTTCCGGAAGAGATCCTTTGTCGAACTTAAATATATGGTCGGCATTGGCACGACATGAACTAGGGTAATGCATACAAATTTTAGTGCCGAGTTGGACACAGGTATTATTTAGTTTAAGTGTGGTACATCGGCAATTGTTCAAACTAATTTAATAAGTTCATAGTAGGTTATTTAACTATGAATCTGAAAAGCTGTGAAAGTGACAAGCTGTCACACCGTTACAACCTACTGGATTGTTTGGGAAATATTAGAACTGGGAAATATTAGAAAGAATCTTGTATGAATACGTTGGGAGACGTATGAAAACTCGCTGGCGCTCGTTCCGCAGAATATGCTCGTTAGGTACAGTAAATAGTACACTTCCCAACTGGTTACATAAACAGCTATTTTGTAACGGTATATCCTAAAATGACATTTATTTGACACTGTCAATGGATCAAAATATTATTGTCATTATTGACAAGCGATAAATAAATAATAAAATGTGAAATAATGAAATTATATTTAACAGTGTGTAATAGAACTTAACAGTTGACAAACGTTCAAAATTTCGTTGTTTTATTATTGGTTTCAATGAAAATATCAATAGAAGTTTGTTATTATTGTTATTATTACGATCAATATGCCGTATTTTTGCAAAATTATTTTGTTTTTTAATTTCGAATACCGATATAAAAAAATTTCTATGTAACTGGTTGTCTGATTCAATCTGCTCAAACAACCATGCCATAAAGAATTAAAAAGAGCGCGTTCTGGCTCATTTGTTTTGCGCGATAATTTCTTTAAGAGGCAATTTAGTAGTTATTTTTTATGAGGGGGTGATTTAGCCCTCCTAAGGTCGTTAAATTTATTTCCAACTAAGAACGTCTCTTAATTCCCAAAACTTCTTTATGTGCTGGAGGGGACGTTAAATTTCGGCCTATTACAGGAATTTAATTAAAGCGTTACAAACAACAAAGGCCACCGTCTGCACCTAATTTAAGTAGATTTCGAGGCAAATTTATTTATTTAAATTAAATCGGATCGTAAAGTGTTTTTATGACTCTTTATTGGAGGCCAGCCAGCAGCAAGGACCAAAGGGCATAATAATTGCTACGATACGTTGAAGGAGTAATGCCATCAATGAAGTCAGCCACCTGCACAATAGACCCTTTTAGTGTGACGGCATGTACATAGGCAGACTCAATGACCACCGCGTAAACATAAATGTCATTGATCTAGTTGGGAATCAGCACCTCGAAATTCGATCTCATGTACTGTGTGTAGTTCCGGATCCGGAGGGCTTCATTAAATTCGTAATTTAAAAAAAGAAGAAAAAATATTTTCCCATTAATTTCAATTATCGTAAAAGAACTCTTTTCTGTGTTTACAATTTTTTCATATTATTAAAAAACACAGATCCAGAACTCATAATTCTTCGTCATCTACATTCCTCGCAGCTGTGGAAATAGAAATTCCAATCCTTTTTGCTCCTGAAATAGAATAGTCTATCAGGGTATGTTATAGGTCCCATCGAAATATTTAAGGAATTCTTATATAATTCGAACCGAATTATCACCAGAACCGAAAGTGTGTGCAAAATTTCAGTTCAGTCGGTTGGGTGAAACTAGTTTAAAATTCATTGCAAAATTCTTCTCACACATGCTAACAGGTGAAGTTAAATAAAAACTTGTAAAAAAATAAATAAAACACCTTGTATTTTGCCTATCGTCGGATGCTCAAAATTGCTCATCTCCATCCATTAATGCATGTACATTTTTCCCACTGCTTCAAAACTATTTTTTTGTCAGTTTTGTTTTTGTCAGCCTTACTTTTCAGTCTCGTTTTCAAATTGTTTGCTTTTTTTATAAGTTGCAAAATGGTTAATGGCTTCCCCATTTCTCGTTCTAATTCTGTAGTTGCTTCTTTAAACGTCTCGTTTTCATAGGCGATTTTATATTTCCGGTCCTTTTTGGCTACTAACATTGGTACATAAAAGGGTACATTGGTACCCTTTTCCTCATCTTTATTTAACTCGTATGAAGACATTTAATTACACTTTCATTTACAAAGAAGGCAAATTAATAATGCAGACGCAACACGAGCTTTCAGTAATTTCTGCGAGTTTTGACGTGTTTGATGATCACGGCAAGCGCAGATGCTCATTTTGCAAATTCTCTTGAGTATAAGCAAAACGTTTACTCTAAGCTTTTGCTTGGAGCGTTTGCTTATGCTCATGGGTATTTGCTTTCTTGTTATTCATACGGCCCACTGTCATTGCTAGTATCATTAGTGCGATTATCAGTGAAGAAGATGTATCTGATATTGATAAAAGGGCAGCCGAAGTATATCAATATCTGCTGCAATCACCCAGGAACTGGTCAATATGACGAACTGTAACAAAATTAATTTAGGTAAATATTAAATCAGTAAAACAACTGTTACAATATTTTGTTTGTAATATAATCCTTCCGGGATTTTCATCAATATTTGATATCGAAAGAACAGAAAGTGACACTTCAGTCCCTGTCATAAGGGAGTCAAGTTATTACTTCAGTCCCTGAAGAAGAAAAAATAATTTCTCAATAAGTTTTGCGAATGCTGCGTCAAACATGTTGGCAATTTGTAACTGCGTTATAGCTTGGGAATGGATTGTTACGCAACCACGTCTCTATCTTTTAACTGTAGAACGTGATCGATGTTCCGATAAAACCACTAGTAGAAAACACGACGTTGCGTGGTCATCAAAGAGCAACAACACCGGATCAGCAACTGATTAACATTTGAAAGAAAATGTTTTATCCATTGCAGAAAATGATCAGCATCCAACCAGACGAGTAGCTTACTGCCACAGCTCTTACTGGTGCTCCATCAAGAAGTTCTGCTTTCATTTTCACCCTCGGGAATATTAATAGTAGAGATACATATATTCCTGTTGCAAGAAAACATGATTCCGCTGTTATCGTTTGCCAGATTGCCCCTCTCAAGAAACGTCAAAGTTCCTTCTTGTCGCCATTCTCTTTGGTCAATAATGTTTTAATAATGTGCGGTTGAAGTTCATATTTGTATAAACTGTGGACTGAAACTGAAATGTGGACAATACTGCTCCTGCTGCGTAAACTCTATAGCACGAAGTGCCGTAGTCTCGGGACTAATGACAAATCCTGATGCCGTTTTAAGACCCCTTTCACCCAATAAAGACCTGCGTTGGCGTGTCTAAAATTATGATTTATTTGTTTCCTTTCTGCTGGGTGGAATGCTAATTGCCGAAAATCTTTGTTAGTTACCCCAAATAGACGACTCCATTTATATATTCTTTATGTATTTCACCTGCTTCTTGAATATTCGATAATGTTGTTTTGGAATTACCTATACTTAAAAATTGAACTGGAAATGTTAACGCAAATGCACTTCAATTGTTTTAATTAGAAAACGATAGGTACAATATATCTTTTAAGTCTGTATAAATCAGTATTTGAGAAACGTAGTCAATTTGCTTAAAAAAATTATCAACATTTAATGGCACAACGATAATTAATCAATTCACATATTCACTGTGAATATTCACATATTCACAGCAATATTGAATGTTTGGGTAATAGAAGTTTAGAGAACTAATTTCATTCTTGAGATATATACATGAACTATATGTATGACATTCGATCCAAATTACACCAAAACTTTTCGTGTGTATGACGTAATTCATTGTGCAGAATATACGTAACTACTAATATAGTTTAAGTATGGATGACTTTCATTTTATTGGTGTTTAAGAAAAGAAAACTTTACTCGACATATCACACTCATATCAGATTATGACTATCTGATCTCGTCAAATAAAATAGAAATAGTACTGGGCCGCAAAACTGTGCCTTGAGGTATCCCAATATGAACTTGTTTCGTTGCTTGTCAATTGATGCGTACTGTTGTATATTTATCAGAACAATTGCTATCCCATTAAATAAAACACCTCGAGTTCCATACTTAAGTTCAAGAAGGCTGGTGCAGTCAGATTCCCTGCTGAGATGACAAAATATCTCAACACCATACTCGCCTCCTTCAATATAATTAATTATGCGACCGTAGTATGAATGGATGGCAGTTCCGGTCGGCTTCTTGTCGACAAACCTTATCCAACCGTCTAGTAGAAATATCAAGATGAAGACCGACTTATTCGACCCCGTCAGCACGAACACAAAATGCGTAATTATATAATTATCAGCACATAAGAACGCAAGTGAACAATAATTCTTGCAGTCAAATATAAAATGTACATGGCGACGCGACGGTTATGCCTTGACAATAATTAATTAGTATTATCAAATAATTATTATTTTGTGAACTAATATTTCCAAAATTTTTAATGGGTCAACCATTTTTCTACCGTATTTCAAAACTCGATTAAACACAAAGTACGTATTTGATTTTTAAATTTTTTAAAAGGTTCATCTTTCTAGTTTTTAAATTTTTTAAGGCGATATTATATACCGTGATACATAATTAATATACAGGGGAATTTTCAGGTGTTTGTTTTTCTCGAATTACTTTCAGGGCTATAATAATTTTAAAAACATTGGAAATTCAAATTAAGATTATGTAATTCATTGTGCAGAATATACATCTGGTGTTCCTAAAAATCTACCACTAGTGAGATAGTTTTAGTATCGATGACTTTCATTTTATTTGTGTTCAAGAAAAGAAAACTTTCCTCACAATATCACACTCTATCAGAATATGACTATCTGATTTATCAGATACAATTATCAATGTCATATAAAATAGAAACAGTATTGGGCCGCAAAACTGTGCCTTGAGGTATCCCTATATGAACTTGTTTTGTTACTTGTCAATTGATACGTACTCTTATATATTTATCAGAACACTTGCTATCCCATACAGCGGAACACCTCGAGCCCGAAAATATAAGTCCGTATGTATTATATTTACCTATTTGGTTGTGTTGAAATTTTCATAAAAAATGTCAATCACTCATGGCGTAATGTACTAAAGATTATGTCAGCATTCGGCCTGGTCGTATCATTTCGTTTAAAATTAGGTTGCCTTATTTTAGTATTTATTTGTTTATCAAACAGTTTGTGTATATCAAAGAAAAAAAAAAATCTTGAGATCTGAACTCAAGTTTTCAAATTTTAACACACAGTTGGAGATATAGTATTAAAACTATATTTCATTTTGCACATTTGGGGTCCGGAACATAACAAAATTTTAGAAATTATAATTCGCTATAACTTTTTCAAAAAAAATGCAAGTGGTGCAAACAAAAAAAGTATAAAAAGCTTTTGTATAAATAATATCCCAGGTTTTCAACCTTTTTTTCCAAACGGAAGATGAATCGGCATTTCGAAACTGAATTGAAATGTGCAATCTTTTCGAAAAAAAACACAAGTTCTCCAAACTGTGAATTACGTTTAAAGTAATGTTTGGAACCTTCATGTCAATTTGTATAAAATGTGGGAGAACGTAAATATGTTTTCATAAAAAAAACTTCAGAAAACATGTTTCCGTTCTCTCAAATTTTATACAAGATGATATGAAGGTACGAAACATTAAAACGTAATGCCGTTGAGTGAAGAATTTTCTCACTCAACTAATGCATGATTTGCACAAACTTTGAACTTTTTACTTTTTCCAAAACTTACATTTACACAATTAGTATGTTTCGGGTTAGAAAAATAGGTTGCAAACTTGGGATGTTATTTATAATAAAGCACTCGACATTGTTTCAGTTTGCACCACTTTTGCAATTTTTTTGGAAAAGTTATAGCGGTGTTGTTTTTTATTTCAATTTTTCATAATTTTTCGGATCTACAAATGTGTTGCAAAATCAGATTTAGTATTAGTAATGCATCTCCAACTATGTGTCAAAATTTGAACTTTTGAGATTTTATTGAGAAAAGTGCCTGTCCTATTATGCCTTCTAGGGATTGAGAGACTGAGAATATTTTATTCTATGCCATTAACGTTTCGGGACTTTTCAGATTTTTTTATTAGGCGTGCTACACAATCTCGGCTTTTATTATATTCTATACCTGTAACCTATCTGGCAAGTTTCTTTCGTCTAAACATATCCTCGACACTCTTGAATGGGATAAAAGGATAACAAAACAAAACCAATAGGTGTCGCGTTCCCTGTTTATCAGTTAGCCAAACATCCGTCACTTTGAGGCAACGCCGGTAATATACGCCTACTTGTCTCATTTCAGAGCATAAAAAATAGACTAATACCTTTGCAGTCATATACATTGTAGTAAATCGCTACTTCTTGACCCCAATGTGTCAAATCCAACGCCTACTTTTTATAATATTTAAAACAAAGGACGTTTTTTGGTGTATTCGCATTTTTTTCGACACCTTTCTCAACAAATAAACAAATGCCAAGTTACGACACACTGAAATCAAGATATCATGATAGAAGAAATACCTTTTCTAGTAATAGAAAAGGTAGTAATAGAGTAAAACCTTTTGTGGCTGTTATATTCTGGATAATATCTCAATGAAAATTTCAAAAGTCCATCTCTCATAATCTGAATCTTCATTCGATCACTGTAAGTACCGGCTGCGGACCATATTACCTGCGTCATTAGTTTTAATAGTATTTAAGTAAAATTTATTGTTGCAAATAAATCTTAATCCATCAAAAATTTCAGCCATCCCGCGCACAAACACTTTTAACACGATACCGATATTTCGCAGGGGATGAAATCCACAATTAGAGAAGCATAACGGACAATGTTAGCCTGCGTTTGTCAACCTGCAGACCCTGGTTTGTTTAGACATTCTCCTATACCCCTAGGAGCCCCCCCGTTAAAAATAACTAGAAATGTCGCCCCTAAACCCGGTAGAAGCATCCGAATATCTGGCCCTGTAATAAACTCAACACTCGATAAAAATCTAATCGACGCGGCTGACCTTAGAGCAGATGAAGTTACGAAAGTAGGCGAAAATGTTTTAAGCAACACTTCTGATAATTTCAAAGCCGTAGTTGCGAGTACTAAAAATTCGTGCGGCGCTGCATGTGTAAGTTCAACGGTTAAAAAGAAGTGTGCGAAAAGGTGTATTATAAATTCGAAATGTAAAAGACATAATAAAGGTGCTAACTCAACTAATAATATTGTTAAATTAAGTGATAGAGAGGAAAAATCAAGCCTTACACCCAAAACCCTGGACTGTGATAAGAAGTTGGAGAGCAAATCGGATGATTTCGAAAAGGTAGGGTAAAATTAACAATCTTGTAAAATTGTCTTCTATAAGATAGGTATAGATTCAAGGTAGAAATTCATGTCAAAAGCACCAATCAAAATGTAGGTTTCTAAAAGCCAATTCTTCTATAAATATATTAACATAGAGTAAGATCCCAGGGCCGCCAGACTTATTTTCTTATCACGATAGAATAGTGATAGTACATACAATAAACATATACATACCTGTTAGCTGGCGTCGACGACCAATTCCGATACGAGGTGCTACAGGTACATACGTAAAAATATTACTCACTTTACTTAAAGTCTGAGAGCTGATTTTTACGTATGTTGTACGGAATATTGCTAAAAATTTTGTAATAATAGTATCAGACACATTCTGTCGGCGGTAATTATGGCCAGACGCTTTAAAGATTGAAACAAAAAAACATAATCTTACTTATAGTACAAAGTACACTTATTAAGTCCCAGACTATAAGTAAGGTGTTTCTTTCTTTCGATCTCTAAAGCGTCTGGCGATAATAGCCAGTGTCATTGTCAAAGTGATTAAAATATGCTACTGCCACTGTTTCATGTTTCTGTAATACCTCAATATTTATTTCAGTATATAAGGTCGTATTACTTCGTAGCCTTTTAGATTATAAAGCTTTCACTACCATAATACCAATTTATTATTTGGACTTATCGAGGGAATTATGTTCTACCGACCTAGTCCACGAAAGATAAACCTGTGTTCCTAAATATGTATACGTTCGTTCCGGCGAACAATGCAACTACAAAGTTTCATCCAACGAGTTTTATTTCAGTGCACGAACTGCTACTAGCTAATCCCCAGTAAATATCACACAACGTTACACATAAACTCTTCGTAATCGGATTATAAACGAGGAGCATTCTAAAAATTCCCTTTACGTAATGGAATGCGAAGATTTTTAATATTAAAAATAAACATACCAGACATGTTGAACTAATGAAATATGTTCGGTGTAACCTTTTCAGTGAAATCATTTTTATAGCCTGTACCTGCTATATCAACGTATCTGATAGGTATTCCATTTTATACTATCATTATGTCTTAAAAAACAGGGCAATAAGGAACTAAGACGTTCACGGGTTATTATTGCAGGAATCAGTCAATGGGTCATTTATGAAGAAAAACACTTGGAGTGCTATTAAATTGGAAGGAAGTGTTTCAATATATCTCGCAAACGAAGCAAAATTTCGATATGCTTTTGATATACTTTTTTGTAGCGAATTGAAATTCCCGTAGAAATGGAATTTTATAGCTAGCAAATTATGCGCACTATATACGCATTTTTCTTGTATAATTGAAATAATGGCGGTACAAAATTCAAAATGTAGTTTTTCTTTACAAAATTTGTATTTATAGATATGTACATTTTTAACGAAATTTTATTTTCATTCAGACTGTCCTTTACAAGAAGTACTTAAGAACGTGCAATGTTTAACTAAGTTCTTACAACCGCGCATATTTTGTTTACAGTTCTTTTTCAGCCGCACCGTATCAATTACCTCACGGCTGTATACACTTCAAGTAAGGTTGACGGTTGACGAATATAAATAATCTTTTTTATACCAATCTCAAGATTCCATATCTGGTAAAGTATATTTCTAACGATTTTCCCACACATAGCCACTTTGGTACGTCCGTACGTGTCTATTGGGGTATATTTCTGAAGCGGTTTAGTAGGAGGGATGTTTTCAGTATTTCTTCCTTGACAGGAAAAGTTCCTTTCGGGCATGTTTCACTTTAAAGCAGTCAGATATTGAACAGTACACAAGACACCAAATCTTTACAATAGTTTAAAAATATGGTCAGAAATAAATATTTGGGGTTAGACGTGAAAGAAAAGGTTTCAGTTACCTTAGAAAAAATTTGCCAGGACAATATCATTTCACGAATAGCTGTTTTGTGTCGACTTTTGCTTATCGCTTACTATATTCGCGATCGGAACTTAGTTAGTGGAAATGCCTTATACAATCGAAATTTTTGTTTCTAATTTTTAAAATTAACTAAAGCTTCTAATTAAAACTTCCAGCCGAACTTTCGCAGCACCGGTAGCGCTTTCTTAGCTCGCTTATTTAGCAGCCTCTCGCTGTACTTGTCATAAATTCTCTTGTTGGTTCTCTTTATTTCCTCAATATTCTGTAAAATTGTAGACGTGAAAATATCTTGGATCACTGACTCTCAGTGGAATTTCGCCGATTCTGTGTTCGAGACTCGCGATAAGGAAGTAAATTTTATACACCATAGACGTATCATAATAGCAGACTCACGGGGACATATAAGGAATTTTGTACACAATTCGGTCCACTAATTTAATTGCCATATAATTCACGGGGTGGTAACTAAGGAGGTAGTGTAATGGATTAGGTCCTTTATGGTTGACAACATATATGGATGGTACGAGTATAATAAGGAAGGCTACGCGCAAAGAACTAAGTGATTGTGTATAGGATACAGAAATCGTGAAAAGTGGATATTACTGCATGTGCATTTTCAGATGACGCGACGTGGCAATTATAGCAGGGAGTCCAAAAGTTGATATTTTATTTAGAAAGCTTACCTTAGAAATATATATTATATTACATTAAGTCCATACGAGTAAAATTACTTTCAAGGAAAGTAGCTCTGACAATATATTTCTTACATTAAGTTCTGAAATATATATGTAAATCATGATGAATGAGCTTACCAAGCGTATTGTTTAAGATTCTTTAAAAGGCGCCTAGATAAGTAAATATAGGTAATTATACATATCATATTATATAATCTCTATTGGGAACAATAGTAAGTATAGTAGAGCACATATAATTATTATCAAAGCATTTCAAAATCAAAATTCTCAATATTTATTAAATTAACATTCTAATCTACTTCATTAATAACTAATCAATCATCATAATATTAATAATAACATTATATTAATAAATAGCAAGCTCAACATAGGAGCTACATCTATCAATTATTAAAATAAAACAATACATCAATAAATACCATATTTATTGTGCTATCATTGATAACTAAATAAATATACATAAAATAAAATGGTAACAATAATATTACTGTATTAATTTCCAAATACCAACGAAGGCTATTATTACGCCACTGGGTTCGTATAATAAGTGGTACTGTTCAGAATCCGGATCCCTTTTATTAACTTCCAAACTCACAATTGTTTACAATGATAAATCACTATGGCAATATGAACACTTTTAATTACTTCTTACTTGGTCTTGTCTCTAAGAACGTTTAAACATTAAATTAAACTGACTAATGTAACGACCGACTAGCCCTTATATACTATTTTCAAGGATATAGAAATTTCTGGAAGCTACTCGATTATTTCATCCCATTCTAGATTGTTCTCAATTATTCCATCCCATTCTAAATTGTATACAGGGTGTCTCGAGAAGAGTTCTACATGGGGTGGTCCATATGTTCTTATATTGCCACTTGGGGTGTGGTTGTATTTGGCACCTCCAGATGCAATGGTGTCAAATCGACAGATGCGGTGTTTCCCTAGATCTAGGGAATTTTCAGTATATCTTGCATAATCGCTTCTAATGATTCCGTAACACTAAATTAATAATTTGATATACTACTGATATCTATATATAGCTCGATAAAGCTTTATTTAGAAAGCTCATATGGAGGCGAGGTTCTGTTTTATGTGGAGTCAAGGAGATAATTATGTATCATTGGAAGTAGAATTTATTGACAGACAAAATAACCCAAAATTGATAACAAATAGGAGAGTTGGCATGGGCGCTGCTATTACTATGACTATGATAGAGATGTGATCGCAATGTAAATGTCCCTTTCGAGTGGAATGATGCATTTTTTGTTGCAATTCGGTAGCGGTTTAATATCACAACGTAATTTAATTCGTGATTTTATAATGATTTCTTAAGTGCGGTATCAAATAATATGTTGTGGAATCGGGTACTAACTCTTTTGCGAATTTTACGGCATAGAAATAGTGAGCATCACAGTTTTGTCAGTTTATCAGGAATGAAGATGTTTATGATCTTGTCTTTCGATGAAGGTTCATGTGTTCTAACACATATTTCGACTATATGGCATATTTCAAAGGCATTTTTATCATCACCATTTTCCCTGTAAAATAATATATTGAAAGACTTACAATATGTGCTAAAATGTAGATACATGATAGCAATTTATTAGACTATTAAAACCGCATAACAGTTCGGGTCCGGTTTACTTTTTTATAGATTTTGCCCGGGTTGCCTGGAACACGTATTTTTTATAGCTCTGCCCGAACAAGGCCGTAAAAACTTTAGCACACACAATAAAGCAACATTTATAGCGCCATCAGTTAAATTTAAGAATAATTTTACACACTTCACCCACGGTGTGCTTTTCTCTATTCAGAAATATTTGATCTGTAAACCTCTTACAAAACAAGCGAAGTTTAACTCGTTGAATATTTCTCATGTAATAGAGAAATATTCTACGTTGGTTTATTGATTCTGATAATGAACCCTTCAAGAACTAAAGCTTTATTGCAAGTGGCTGGTCCTTTATTGAATTAAACATGGAAACCGCTTGAGCACTGCCCTTAATAACCAGAACATTTTTTATTTCAAGACAGAGGGTCTGGAATCAAATAGATAAAAGAATGGATAATCAGGAACGGGAATATTGATCCCCGAACAGCACCCATTGGAGATCCATAAACTATTTGCTTAGGTACAGGAAACACTATGCAATGTGAATATATTGGCGCCATCAAGTGATTTTCCTAGTACATAACAAGTTCAGTAAATTTCCATTGCAATACAAAATTTGTCCGAAATTATATTGCCTTGACTTGCAACTCTTTGCAACTGTTGGTTTCAGGTATTATATACCAATTTTTTTTTCGTAGTTTAAAAGTTTATCTGGAACTGGAACTTGACATTTGAAAAGTAAGACATAACCTTATATTAATTTATTTTATTAGCAATTAATTTATTAATTAATTTAATTAATTTTAATAATTACTGAATATACTATATATACATATTCTAGGCATGTCTTATTACCGTGTACGAAGTCGATCCTCGGAGATCAGAGGAAACGAAATCGTCGTCATCAGATGCATATTAATCAAAATGTGACAGCGAGCAATAAAGCGTTAAATTCCGAGCGACACGTCCACCTCCCATGAATGGAAGTTCCGTAAATCTAGACATCGATTGTAAAGTTGAAAAGTAATTTGGAAGTTTGTCAATTAAACTTGAGGAAATTGATAAGTCGCCTAAAATTCAAATGCGTTGCGGGGGTGTGATATATTACGATATAGCGCAAAGAAATACAGTAGTTGTGAAGGGAAAGCCATTTTATCAATGTCGGTTTGTAATAATCACCAAGTCTGAAATAAAGGATCAATATTAAAAGTGGAATGGCAATGCGAGATATGTAAATTGCTATTTTATGGCAGTAAAAGGCCTCAAGAAGGAGAGTAATGTTTTTTATTATGTTCTTTAACTACCAGAATCCGGTGAGTTCTTTTTAAGAAACCACATTTATTACACGCCTCATTTTTCTTTCCGTTTCCTTACTGTTTTTTTCAAAATAAAGAATGTGGAAGATTACAATACTTAAAAAGAATTATTTTTATTTAAGGCATTATTATTGTTTCTCTCCATCTGACACGGATTTATGTTGATTGTAATACGAAGCATATTTACTATTCCGCATTTTTCTTGTTCTCCTGTTCCGTATCTATATTAAACCAATAGAGATCTTAATAAAAGTATATATATATATATATATATATATATATATATATATATATATATATATATATATATATATATATATATATATATATATATATATATATATATATATATATATATATATATTTTGTGAAAAGTAATCTTGGGTTTGTAGCATTTCATTACATAGAAATAAGCAACTAGACGAATAAGAAAGAAAACACACTTACCAGTACTATATCTGGACACACATACGGAAATGAATCACTATGCATATGAAAACGAACCACTTAGAAGTTGTACAAGTTCTTTCACCTTTCTTGAGGATCTTCAGAGCAGTATACGATTTATTTCATTGATCATTCATACTTGAATTTAAATTACCAATACACCAACACTTGCAGTGACGTTTTATGACATTAGTTTTTGACGGAACTCATTCTTAGATTACACAAACCTAGTCTACTATTTATATTTGTTCTATTTGAACATATTATATATAAAAGCATTAGGCATACAGTTATCCAGAAGATGTTAAACTTTAAAATGCATAAAATCTTGTTGAACCTATTGAAAAACAACTACTTTTTCCAACTATATGCGGGAAAATATTGAATTATATATACAATAGAGTTCTGAAGCATTCAAAGAGGGAGTGATACAGAAATTGCTTGCTTAGTCAAAACTAAAATCATTTGTTGGTTGTATGTATTAATTGTTTCTTCGAAAATTCTCGAAAAAAATCCAATTTTCACCCTGGATATATTTATTAGCTTTGAAATTCTTTGCTATTCATATTTATTTTGTGAAAAGTAATCTTGGGTTTGTAGCATTTCATTACATAGAAATAAGCAACTAGACGAATAAGAAAGAAAACACACTTACCAGTACTATATCTGGACACACATACGGAAATGAATCACTATGCATATGAAAACGAACCACTTAGAAGTTGTACAAGTTCTTTCACCTTTCTTGAGGATCTTCAGAGCAGTATACGATTTATTTCATTGATCATTCATACTTGAATTTAAATTACCAATACACCAACACTTGCAGTGACGTTTTATGACATTAGTTTTTGACGGAACTCATTCTTAGATTACACAAACCTAGTCTACTATTTATATTTGTTCTATTTGAACATATTATATATAAAAGCATTAGGCATACAGTTATCCAGAAGATGTTAAACTTTAAAATGCATAAAATCTTGTTGAACCTATTGAAAAACAACTACTTTTTCCAACTATATGCGGGAAAATATTGAATTATATATACAATAGAGTTCTGAAGCATTCAAAGAGGGAGTGATACAGAAATTGCTTGCTTAGTCAAAACTAAAATCATTTGTTGGTTGTATGTATTAATTGTTTCTTCGAAAATTCTCGAAAAAAATCCAATTTTCACCCTGGATATATTTATTAGCTTTATATATATATATATATATATATATATATATATATATATATATATATATATATATATATATATATATATATATATATATATATATATATATATATATATATATATATATATATATATATATATATATATATATATATATATATATATATATATATATATATATATATATATATATTATGAAAATTAATGTAGATATACATATATTTTCATTCATATATTTCAACACCTGTATAAATATGAAAGGACGACCAACGAATTGTTTCTAGCAACGCCTTTTTAAAAATAGACTTCTTTCAACACTAATTAAGATTAATCACACTACACCTCACTCTTAAAATATAAATTAAAAGGACATTACGATCTTAAGGTCTCTTAAGATCATCAGTGATCTTTGCGAGTGCCACAAACATAGACTTTCCAAAATCCTTCAACACGCTCCAATCCTGTAAAGGTCTTACCACGGTGCGGTACCGCGATGTTTTCCCGAACGTCAGCCTGCTCTTTATCGTGTAGCAGTAGCGGATAATAGTGGATAAAGTAGTAACCAATAATAGAGGTCAGATCAGTAGAATACTTTGGCACTTGTTCACGGCTTCTCACTGGTTCACTTTTCCTCTTCGCCTCTACTAACAGTACCTAACGGTCGCGGATATCACCTGAACTTCATCCAAGTCTCAATTAATTGTGTTCTGGCCTATGCTAACGTATGTGTGTATGTATATGGGTCGGAGTGTAGTGGAAGGTAATGTTACACTCCCATTCCACCACAGCACTCAGGCCTCATTAGGCCCTTTGTGCATTCCTCCTTTTTACTTGAGTACTTTTCTTCAAACCATCCTATTTATTACGGGTGGCCTGGTGGCAAAGTCTCTACAATTTGTATGTATGATAGTATGGTTCTGAGTTACCGAGATTAATTACTCTGGTCCTCATTACCATTTATCTGGGACCACGCGTCCAGGGCAGATGTGTTGAGTGGTCCCAAGTCTCGGGCAGACGCCACAGTCCGGGCCCAAGCCTGCCTAGGTCACCCATCCAAGTGCCACCAACGCCCGCCCAGCATAACTTTGAATATCTTACCGGTCAAGTCTAAGCGGCTAGGCGGTCCCATTCAGTCACCTTAGTCGCCTCTTACGACAGGTAGGAGGTACCCTGGGTCTATTCTACAATTGTGGCCCCGAACCCAGACGGGGACTATGCTAACGTAATGTGGATTGGATTTGTTTACTATTTTATCGTAAGTAGACATGAGTACAATAAAAGAATAAGGAAATGGATATTTACGGCTAATATTAACTTAAATAAGTATATGAAGTGTAGCGAAATTTTCACTTAGTTACAAATCACATTATACTATAAATATTGTATTATATATAAATTCGATAAAATGAATTATCAAGATTAATTCGGCATACGTGCATGGATCCGTACTTAAATTATAGTATTTATTCCTGTTACATAAATAACTATGGCCTACTAATTAATAGAAACTAACTAGGATTTAGTCACGGTTATGTCGTTATATTGAGATTTTTTCAAAAATATTATTATGTAATCTACATAAAATTTTAAACCACTAACAAAATCAGAAAATAGTTCAAATCAGAAAAAATCAGAAGAACATAATTTAGCTTTTATTTATAAAATGTCAGTGACGTCATTATATCAAAAACAAAATCGCAAATTTTTTTGTCGAACTTTTTCCAATTCTTACACGTTACACGTTGACCTAATAAATAATTGATGTTGTTACAAATTATTGACATTATTAGGTATAATAATCGAAACAATTTCAGAGAAAAGACAAAAATACGGCTTCACTTCGTCTAGGTTAAGGTTCCCAGGAATACAAGCTACTTTATTGCCCCTAATATTTAAGCCCTTGAGAGTCTGCCACGTATTACGAAGATTATTTCGAACAAATTTGACCAAGTTTATTTTCCTTTTCGCGTTGGGCCATAGAAAGTTTCTAAGGCATTTAAATTCAAGCCAGTCATTATTAGCACTCATTAGCCTGTATTTTTCAAGGGCTGATGATCCCTCTGATTCATGAATATATCTTTAAATAAGGCGTTAGTACGAGGACCCTTTCGCACCTTTAACTTCCCAATAGGTCAATTTTATTTAAACAATTAATGCACCTATTAATTGTGATACCTCTATATTAACTTATTTTAATATAAATATATTTATTTATTTATATTTATAATGATTTATTTATTATTACGACATCCTACAGTATAAAACTAATTACAGGGTGAGAAAAGCAACATAATTTAGTGCAACATAAAACACAACAAAAATACACACAAGTACAGACACACATACGTAGAGAAACGATTTAAAATATACAATACCTACGAGTAGCTCAATTCACAAAGTACAGAACAAAAGTTATTTTATTTAATAATAAAATACATAGAGCTTGATGGAAACTAAGAAAAAGTTGAATCAAAGTTGAACCAAATCTGCATAACTCGCAAAACCTAGTATTCTGAGAGACTTCAATTAACCTTGTATATTGAAACTTTGCCTGGAGTCGATTATCTTTATCGTGCTTTATTAACTGCAGTTTTAGCTTCAACATGAGGCCTGGATTTTGATAGTCGGTTCACGAGTAAAAAAGTTATCAATGCAAGGCCAAAAATAGATGTTTTTACGGTCAATGTGTAAATAAGGCAAATTAACGAAAATCGCAAAAACCGTTTCGAGATATGAGGTTCTAATTTATGACGTTCATGTTGAAATCCAGAAAAAAAAAATTTTGTTGAAATGGGACGATGCCGAAATTTCAGAAATTTAGCACTGTTTTATTTTCCGCCCTGTAGAAACTTTATATGACACTTATATCCTTCGTACAAACAAGGACCGGCAGACAAAACATTGTACTAGCTAACACTTCAAACAGAAACTAAATAGGCGGCGGCAATCCAGATTTATTCTGTTCCAAAATCAGAGCAAATTTGGCAGTGTAACGTTTATTTTATTGATCAGTTTAGTTAAAATTGAAAATGTTAAAGCACATCATTTAAAGCACATATATTTAAATAAAACCATCTTAACACTTTAGAGTTTAGTTTAGTTGCCATATTACGGACGCTTATTCAAGTTTAGTTTTCACAAAAGTATTATAAAGCGTAAAAGTATGAACATCCGCAAAATCTTTTGAGTTGCGATAATCGTAAATATGTGTTCATTTGTAGATTTATTACTAGCTTATGACAGTTCTCCCCGAAAAGAAGCTGTTCGCATGTCGGCGTATTATTCGCCAATTCTGCATTCGACCAAAGCAATCATACATCTGGTTTATGCATGGAAAGGAATTCGCGTAAAAATGCCCGTATTTCATTCCCGTGCGGTATTCGATTATTTGAATGGAATTTTTGAATCATTGAATTCTCTTGCTCCCTTGACAAATATTCCTTTCTGCGTTTTATGTAAAGTTTCAATTCTCTGGCCATTTATGTCATGTTTTTCAGATGAGCTCTTACGTTGAGGGATTTATAGGATTTCCTGAGATAGTCGAGCTCTGCGGCTTCCTGGTGCTAACCACGCAAAAATATTTTTAGACAATATAGACGTTTATCGGACTTGAATGGCATTTTCACGGGCTTTAGAGCACTGGGAATATTTCAATATACACTATTATTTCGAGTGTTGTATGCTGTCCGCTAGAGAATTGCAAACCTCAAACAATTTTGAATTCAAATATTTTAGATACCTACATTAACTTATATTTTCAGCTTTCGTTAGTCTTTAAATGTTTTCATATTAACTTCGTGATGTTTTGTTGTATTGGATATTTTGTATTAATGCATATTTCTGTGTATATTTCAAATGTGTTTATTTTTAAGCTCCAAACATGGTGATAAACATAAACAAGTTAACCATAAAATTAATTCCGTACTCAGTTGATCATAAAAGTATTGGGTCTATTATTATTTCGTGTTTCTCTTTTGTGTTTGTTAATTAATTGCCGTATACATATAAATATAGCATGTCATGCTGAAACATTTTTAACTATCAAGGTTAACTATACCCATACAAATTAAAATATCTATTCCTTTTAAAGATACACCGTTAAGTGAAGATATTATACACTCAATGGGTAACACAAATTTTACAGAAAGACGTTTGTTGTTATATTTTAATAAATTGTTGAGCGCCTGAATGCTTTTATATGGTATACATATTACATATGTCTATTAAACCTTATGCTATTATCTTACCCTGTATACACTCATTACCTGATTGAATGTGTAGCTTGAACTTCTCTTATCTCTGGAGTCGATTCTGGATATTGGTGTTGCAATACTCAGTTCACATTCAAACAAGACGTAAATATATACAAATTTATTATAATATTAAGAAACGCAGAAATAGATAGTTTTATGAATTAACATTAAAAACAGTAGTATTATAATGAGAAATTAGACAATAAGTCAATAATTAAAAGACAATGTAGTCAACATATCAACCTTGGAAATACGTATTATCTTTATACAAAAAGATATTATTATTATAAAGAGTAATAAATAAGAAACATTTAATTTAAAACAGTTATGTGTTTTATTTAATTTTAATATATAATACCAATGTATTATTCGAATGTATGCCAGACTTATTACATGCTGATATATGTGTGTAACGATTAATCATATACGCAACCTTAATTACACATGGCGTTTTACTGGTTTTCTATACAACTTATAAAAATTAATTATATTTACAAATGTCGGATAAAGAAGGATCTGTGGTGGAAAAAAATCAATATTATGGATTTAGTTATATATGGAGCTCATATTTGCATGAGTTTTTATATGGTAAGTACTTATAATTATATGTTGAATGTTTTTTATGCTTTAAATTTTACGAATTCGTTTTATTTTTAATAAGCTGACTTTATTAAAGTAGACCTTGTTTACGTAGTTTTGTTATTTTGTAGCATTTTCCCATCCTTTGAAGATTATTTCATGAGTGCTGGACCTTTGCCCAGGTCTGCCGAATAAATACAGGATCTATCAGGAACAAATCTGCATCTGCTCGATCAAAAAATGTTCGCAACAAATCACGCTTTCTTCTTTCTGTTTTTTTGTTGCTAATCAATAAAATTGTGTTTTCAAAAACAGTCTTTGTTCCTTACCTATGTACTTGATTTATATTGTAAAGTTTTTCGCATGTAGGTACCAGGTAGTTTCGCAACTGAACGATTAGTTTACTATTATTGTTATTATTTAATCACGACACTATTATTACGACAGCTTATTCTCAGCATTTGTCCTGCTTTGGTAAAATATTGATATTGACTATTGGGGTACAGAGCGATGGTACCGCTTGGCCCCCTCTTATCGAGGTCACATCTTTAGCCAAGAATATTGGCGCGATATTTTCTATATCGGTTTTAGATAAAGAAAAATACTCTATTTAACTGTCTGTCTATTGAACTGCCTATTGTCCAAAAGTTTGCTAGCCAGTTCATTGGCACTTTTCCAAGCGAGTAATCTAATTTTCACTTTATTTGATGTCCCATATTTCGATCCCAGAAGTCCATACAGGGCGAACAGTAATTGTATTATATGCCAGAATCTTGTTACGTAACGACAGGGTAGATTTTCCGTCAACTAACCAGTTTTAATTTAATTCCTAGTTGCGTTTGAAGCTCTAAAGCTGCCAGTAGGCCTCTAACTCTATGCCATATCCCATTGTATATGCTAGATGTCTCCTTCTTACATTTGCGCATTCGCCAGTTTTACACAATAATTATTAACGACAAGCCCGGTAATTGTCACGAGTGACAAATTTTCTAATTTCAATAAAATAAAAGAAATTGAAGATTATCTTCACAATTTTATAGGTCTAGGTACGATTATAGATACTTAGGTGTCTAAATAAGTGTCTAATGAGCTCGTCTTACGCTTGGTGAAGCAATTGGTAAATGAGCGTAGTTATCAAATCGGATTTACAGGTGTAATTCAATGCTGGAAGGGATATCAGCCCTGTAAGTAGTTGTTACCTGTAAATATATTCAGTATGTAGTTTATCCCACTAGAGCTAGGTCCGCCGCTCTAGGGGCCTGCTTTGCAGGACGTTACATGTCATAAATAAATGAACAAGTGGATAGCAAGTGGCCTCTAGAGGCTCTCGAACCGATAAGGCATATAATCCAGGCCGTATGGGCTACAAAAACATTTGGCTTATAAAAAGTGGGGTGGCAACAATTTTTTAACATGTTGGTCCATTCAAAATACCATCAATTGTAGTAAAAATTGTTTATAAAAAATTAAATATTAACAAAACATAATAAAAAAAATAATGAGATGTTTGAGGCTGAGGAGGAGTTTGAACAACGTGTAATGTTGGGCATAAAACCATATTTCAAATGTGCCTTTTTATTTCTTAGCAAACGTCAGAATGTCAGAAAGGTCCAGGTTTGTGTCCTAATTATGTTGTAGTTTTTAGTACAGTTAACGATTTAAAATAAAAACATTTGTTAAAAGATTTTTTACCTATTTTTCTTAACATGTATGATGCAAATTAAACAGAATTATTTAATGTGAATAATGCTACCAAGTTGTAAGATTGACACTAAACCTGCAAGAGTTTTACAAGTAAAATAAACTTTCTTGACTAATACGTGTTTTGATAAATTGACGTTTACAAATTTGCAACAAATCAACAAGTTTACACGCCACCTTTTGTCGCAACATGCTTGACTACTTTAATCAGGTATTTGCTTATCAATTCGCAAAGACTTGTCACCGACAATACTAAAATTAGGCATATGTATAGCTATTTTTTTTAATGCTTTAGATATTTAGACGAAAATGTTAGATTGTAAAACAGTTTTTTATGAAAGCAGTATTTATAAAGTGTTTTATCCACGGCCGTCCCACTTGACCTCCAGCACCCTATTTCCCTCTGGGCCCACAAGCGCCCCCCTGGAAGAGTTCATCGCCCACTGGGGGGCCGGTACTACCCCCGTCTGAAACCTCTGCTGTAACTGATGGTATCATATAAGGCTTTCACAGCCAGCCTCCATCAACGACCGTTCTAATGATTTTCATTTTTTCTTCATAAATCGTTAGGAAACAAGTATCTCTGCTTTCTTGTTTGAATTACTTCTGTGACCTCTGGACCTATATAAATTAAAACGTGAAATTTTTATTTAACGGTAACGAGTATAATTATTTAGTAGATTGGCTTTTTTATGTATAAATAACAAAGTTACATAATTCTGCATCTGTAGACACCCTTACCCTGTACAATAATATTGGTCCTTTTATCAACAAAATGGTCATATGGTACCCACTTTATGACAAAATTAACCTGTTTGTGAACTCTAGTCATGTATTAATGAAATCACTAAAACCGCGCTGAATATTTACTTGTGAAAATTGGCGGATGCGCCGTGATGAATGGAGGCAGATAATGTAAAGCCAATTAACATTATTATTTTACTCACAATCGGTTAGTAATTTATGGATTTCTAACCTTTGAAGTAATCGGGAAGCGACTTATTACTTACTTTACTTTCCCAGCTAGCCGGGAAAGTACTTTCCCGGCTAGCATCTGTCACTTTTCTTACCTGGAAATGTCAATGTCATTTTTGATTAAAAGATGGTTTAGAAAGAATAGAATCCACTCAACATTTATTTAATTCAGAAACAACAACAACAATAACAAAAAGAAAACTATTTGGAATTATAAATATTAATAGTTACATTGGAATTATGATTACTATTAACGGTTAAAGTAAGACCGTGTTGCTCAAAATTATGAGTTTCAGAAATAGATGAAGATTTTAGAATAGATTTTCTACATGAGACATATTAGCAATTTTTATTTGTCCATGTAATGAATTCTCCACATATCCCTCTGCTACGGTGTTGGATTTCCAACCCCCCAACTTTTTCAACTGTAGGATGTCTCCACCTGTATTTGCTAATAATGTTGCTGAAGTACGTCTAAAACAATGTCCTGTAAACCTGTTAACATTTTCCAGCTTTAAATAAGTTGCTATTTTTTTGGGAGAACTTCCTATAGCATTATGCCCAAAAGGCTGTCGTGTAATTTTACCAAATCTTATTTGTAAAAAAAATCTATCAGAGTCAATGTTATTACGAAGGTCACAGTATTGCTTTATTATATTTATCCATTCCGATGTTGTAATTACAAATGTACGGGAAGAGTAGGTTTTTGTGACAGGAATCACTATTATAATTCGATTTTCTAAAATATCCAGGTCACTTATTTTCATTTTTAAAAGTTCATCGCACCTACAGGCTCCGGAAATGCCAATAATTAAAGCAACCTAAAAAAATTTAATATAACATATATTTAATATGCAGTAAATAAATTAAAATTACCTTTTGAGGAAGATATTCTATCGGGGCATTGTTTAAAAATGTATCGATGTCTGCTTCAGAAAAAACACTTCACTTTTTAGCTTGATATCCCACATTCTTCCTTTTCAAAAATGCCTTCAATTTTGCGTAATTACTAATATCAACATTATGCCTAAAGTTTAATACTGCTCGCAACATCGAATATCTTGACCATAATGTGGAGGCTTTACTTTGTTTGCTTATTTCACAAAAATAAGCAAGAAGTACCGTCTCAGAGGTATGCTGCACACCTTTAGCCACGCACCATTTACTGTATAGTTCATAGGTGTTTTCATACCTCTCCCTGCCTTTTTCAGGAATTATTCCTTCAGTAGCTCTCTCTGCAGCTACCCGCACTTCTGGTGGCGTACATTCAAATTCACTATCAGACATTTTTGTAAAATAAACACAATTTGATTATATGTACAATTAATGGCGTCGTGTATCGCCTAAATGTCAGATTCAACAAACTTGTTTTGTTACCTAGCAACGATCTCACAGGTTACTTAAAATAATTCATCTTATCACATAATGAAAATGGATACAGATATTTGAAACGAAATTATTATTGGTAGATTGTGAGTATTAGAAATCCATAAACTACTAACCGATTGTGAGTAAAATAGTATACAAACCTCGCGGGAACTCATTCTAGCCTCGCGTCTGTAGTTTACCTCGGTGCTTCGCACCTCGGTAAACTACCTTGCCGCTCGGCTGAAATAGAGTACTTTCCCGCTCGGTATGTAATGTACCATTACCTTCCACATGATTTCATACACATTATATGACAAACGCGGCATGTGTTAATGAAGCTATAGCCTAAATAGAGCAATAAATGCTCATAAAAATACCAATCCTCATTAAGTGTAGTCCAGGTGCTTATAAGTAATTTCTTTAAATTGCCTGTAAGTTATACGTAAGTTTTAGTTTAAGTGAGTTCTCAAGTTTACTACCCGTATTACGGAAATTTTGTACCTACTTGAGTTCAACCCAAGTGGTCTATCCTTGTCTATTGCGTTTGAAACTATCAGCCGAGGTCTCTCATTACCAGTCGGAATTAGTTTGCATATTTTTATTTGCGGGTTGCAATATTACTAATACCCTCCATCCCCGCGGTTTTCGAGTTTTGGAGCTCTAGCTATATATTTGGATCCTAAATAAATATTTGTTGTGTTATGTGCTTGTATTGTTTGTAAAGTTTTGGATATTAAAATAAACAGGAGAATCGAAGATTACATAACTGAACGGTTTCCATGATATAAGTAATATGTTTTTGACCCACTTGTGTCAAAACCGTTTTTTAATTGCAATTACAAGCCCGCCAAAGAAAAATAATCTACAAGTAGTGATATCAAAGTAGAACTGTAACTGATAATACTGTTACGCTTTTCAAATTGTGTTTTTTTTTATGTACATTTAGAACGTTACCCCAAATAGGGCACAATGGGGGCCTTAGATAGCTTCAAGCTGGTGATCGGAATGTCCAGAGGCCACGTGATAATTTGTGACGTAAATAACTATTTAAAAACTATTTTTTCTAATTTTGACATGTAAAGTGAGACTTAACGTCAAAGGGTTTTTGACGTTAGGAAACGTCTTACTTTTCACAACCAGTTACGAAAAGTAAAATATCACGCAACTGGTTGTGTAAAGTTCATTACATAGTAGGTTATTTAGACCTGAAAAGCTATGAAAGTGACGAGCTGAAACACCGTTACAACCTACTGGATTGTTTTTAAACGTATAAAATTCAGAGTTTTGTTCTGATAACAAATAAAATTAGTGAAAATTAGAGAAAATCTTGTATGTAACACGTTGGGAAACACTATTTTGTGTAACTCGTATCCTTTTGCGAAATTCGGTAGCGCTCGTTCCGCAGAAATCTGCTCGTTACACAAAATAGTACTTTTCCCAACTGGTTACATAAATATCTATTATTAAAAGCGTTCTATAATTAATATATGCCGCCATATTGAAATTAGTAGATTCAGTAAATTGCTAATTTTGAGCTTCATACTTGTAATTTGCCTATTTTTGGCATGAAGCCTTATAATTCAAGTTTACATGGTTCTAAGTTATTGACTTCCATGTAAAAAAATAGAACATGTTTTTAAAACATTACAAAACAATATTTTTTTGACCAAATCAAAATTATGTTTACTTTGTACCTTATCTAATAAAATAAACGATTCCTTCCTATAAAATTGGTAGTGCAGCACCCTTGAAAGAAAAATATATTTTAGGCATAATGAATTATATAATAAATTATTATTTATCCGCGTATGTATTAATTTGGATCTTGTACCAGTTACTGACGTATCGTTACTCTTCGGTTTTCAAACAAGATGCATGATGCGAAGGAAAGCTTGAAAGTTAATTAAACAATCCAGTGCCAGATCAAGGTTTCATTGAAAATTAGACGTTACAATCTTTTGTTTTTAATTAAAAAAGACACCGGAGTCTCCTTAATTATAGGGGATTCGGGGAGGATGATTAGCTGCGTCTTTTACTTTTTCTCGCTGTCTTTCAAGTTCTTGTAAGTAAATTGGACATGCGATCGCATTTTAACGATTTCTTTCAAGGTATAATTTTACAATATCCTCGAGGGTAAATCGAATAAACCACGTTACACAAAAGTACTAAAACGCTATTGATCCTTCAATTACGTATATTTCGTTCCGCTTCCATAAGTATTCAGAAAACAATATCTACAGTTATTTTCCTGTAATCGATTTTCTTCTCTTTGTTTTGACAGATTTAATTTTCTAATTTACATATTTTCAGTGAAATAAAAGCGGAATAAAAAGCGGCATAAAATAATCATATGCTACCTACATAAGAATATTTTGGAACGGCTTTATATTTTTAAGGTTTGCTTTGTTCCCCCTCATGAGTACTTTGTGTAGGACGTACTGGAGAGAATAAATGTCTAGTAAATATGAAGCCCGAGGCAACAAATATCCTTCTAAATTAATTTAGGTGAAATAGGATTCTGCTTTATTGCTCCAATTTTGCATCTTTATTGTAGCAATCACGCATCGACGTGCCGTCTCTGTTATAGGCCATACGCGTTGCTTACCGTAGCAAATAAGCCAATATACTTTGTTCGTAGTCGACAATTTCCCAAGTGACCCATATCCACATATTATCCCCATATTGTTCACCCAGACGGGTTATCCTGGTGGAAGGGGAAGTTCGATTTTTAATAGCGCATGCCAGATCCTGGAAAATGCGCAGGCACCGAATTACAGCCAATGTCAAATTATAGGCTGTGGGCAAAACGTCCAACAAAAGTTGGAATTAGAGTTAGCGCGAGACGAGACGAGATAAGGCATTGTCTCGTCCCGTCTCTAAATTTCGAAACAAAATTTTTCGAGACAAGAAGAGACAAGGCCTTATCTCGTCTAATTTCGTTTTTTCTCGTTTGTTTCGTTTGTCTCGAGTTGTTTTGGTTTTTTGGTTTATATCAATTCTATTTTGAGTTATCTGATAAATCCAATAAAAATTTATTATGGTAGTTTAAAAAACGCTCCAACCCATCCATTTTTGGTTTGTAATAAATAAAGAAACACATTTGCAATGTATAAAGAGTGGCCCAAAAAAATGTCGCCGCAGGAAGATGCATTTTTTAACTAGAACATCATAATATATCATCTCATTTTTGGATTTTATGTTTAATTCTAGAAATATCCATACTTCATGTTCTATACCAATCTTCAACTTTTTCTATAATAATTACTTCAGAAAACGCTCGATTGAACCAAATATCAACGTGTTTCCGGGTAAGGTATATTATATACATGGTGGCCTGAATTTCAGGGACCTTACTTCATTAGATGATAGAACTTTTTAAAATAAAAAAAAAGGTTCATTTAAATATGAGTCGGGAAATGCTTAGTTTTCAAGATATAGGATAACGAAGTTTAAAAAAATTAGGTATTGACCTTATTTGTAGATTAAAATTTGAAAATTGGAACTAATATTTTTTACTTAATTATGCTTCTTCTTTGAAAAAAAATTGGAAAAAAAATTGTGTAGAACCCTGCAAGTGGGGGGATGCTTCTTTCTCCCCTACAAATATTTTTTAACGTACGTCTATGGTTTGGGATCGTTTAATACTAAATTTAATTTGCAAACTTAATATAAAGCTTAATTTTTTAGATATCTAACATTATTTTGGTTAATGTCAACAACTTTTGCCGTAAATCAACATAAAATAGTCTCCAAATAGAATCCTGAAATTAATGAAATATTTTTTACAGTTTTATGGTAAAAGCTGTTGACATTGACTACGAAAATGTAAAATACAAATCAAAAAATGACATTAAAGTTTGCAAATCAAATCTGCAATCCTGTGAACTAGTTTCAAGACCATAGTCGTACGCCGAAAAATATTAGGAGGTGAGAAAGGGGCCGGACCCCAATTACAGGGTTCTAAAAATTTTTTCCGCAGATTATTTCAAAAAATCAGCATATACCTAATAAAAAATATTTTTGCCACTTGAAATTTTAATTTCTACAATTAAGGTCACTAATTACAAAGTGCAATTTGTTTTAATATTCGGTACCCTGTATCTCGGAACTAAGCATTTCCCGACCCATATTTTTATAAACTTCTTTTCTTATTTTAAAAAGTTCTATCACCTGGTAAAATTTGTCCCTGCAATTCCCACCCTGTATAAACAAAATAATAGTGGGAAGAAAAACAATCACCATAATCTAAAATTATGTCTGTTAAAGACGTATTTAAAATCCATCCAATTTCTTTCAAAACACCACAAAAAATGCCCGTAAATGGTGTAAAGACACCCTCGTATCCTGGTAATTTCATTAAAGCATTAACAATGTAAATGTTATATTTATAATTTATTTTCAATTTATTTATAATTTATTTTCAATTTTATTGATTTATTTTGTTAATACATTTATTTGGTTTGTTTTTTACTGTTTCCTGTCTATAAGGTATGCATGTATGAGTCAAAAATTGTGTGAGTAACCTTAAACACTGCAAAGTTCCAAGTTTAAGACAAATCGGTTCATCAATAGGATAATCCGCCATTCTAATTTTACTAAATTTGAACCAAAAATTGTTTTAGTCAAATATTGTATTGAGTGACCTCATGTATCACCGAAGAGTTTCAAGTTTTAGACAAATCGGCTTAAAATAGGAAAGTCCGCCTATTTGGAACCGCCATTTTGATTTTTTTGTAGTAAAAAAGTATTAAAATATATTATCACCAGGTGGTCGATTTTTGAGAACATGCGTTTATTTGCGTATACTTAAAATTGCGCACTAAATAAAACGTATACATATGCCAAATCCAATTTTTGACCGGTCTTCGCAAAGCGAAAATCACGCTTCGCAAGTAAACGCATCTGGCAACTTGGCAAATATTAGTACATTTCAGCTAAGACCGTTTAAAATGAACTAATTTAGCAGACTTAACCAGTGTTTTTCCTGTCATCAGCTGTCATTGAGTTTTTGCTGTTTGGTTAGGATAGTAGATTGTGTTGTATGTGAAATGGATTTGAATATGGTCGACAACGAGGCAAAAAATAAAAGGGGGACTAATGCCACAAGTAAACAAAAGCAGTTATTGGTGGAATATGTTAAACAAAAACCTCAATTAATTAGTAGCAAACAAACCACCAATTATTCCATGAAAGACGCAAATGATTGGATAAATATTACAAAAATTTTAAATAGCACTTCGGGGGCAACTAACAACTTCCTTTACACATTTGCTAACACTGGACTGAGATATCTCAATGTGCTTATTATATTTACAAATTGTCTTCCATTTAAGTTAATGAAAGGATTCCTAGGGTTATGTCTTATATTAGGGCGATAACGATATTCCGCCCCTTCCAAATTTCGTATTGCAAGAAAATTTTTTAAGTCATTCATATTTTCTTGCACGCCCTATAGTAATTAATTACAATATAATTACAACACACAGTCTCATATAAACCAAAACAGTAAAAAGAATTTCGAATATCTAACCTCTAAATGTCAAAATGAGCATAAAGAGCTGCTTGGGCCCCGTAATGACCCGCTCGCAAATATAAGAACGAAATTTTGCGCATACGCAGAGATGCGCACCCTCAAAAATTGGAAAATTACTGTCATCTTAAATTTGCGCATGACATTAACAGTTGCGAAGGCCAAAAAATTGACCCCCTCAGAACGAGAACACTATACACCAACCAAATTTGAAGTCTGATCGGGAAGTAGTTGAAAAAGTTGTTGCAAGATTTGAAACAAACATACGAGTATAAACAAATATACGAAGTCAAGCTAAATAAAACCGTTTAAAAATAAAATCGTTGCGTGGCTTCCTATAAATTTTATTTATAACATTTCGTTATCGTTTATTGATCTCAACTAATGATAGAAAACATAACATTAATTATAGAAGTATATCATTACATTACATTAATAGATTATAATACATTACATTACATAAATTAGGAAATTTCAGAACATATAAACTTAAACGTCCTATCTTAAAGCATTACGGGTACAGTAAAGTTGGAATTTAATACGGTAACATTATCTGGTAATAATTAAGAAATAAATTCCCTTTATATTGCATTTTCAGAACATCGCAGAAATATATGCAGCGGCGCGGCTTTGGCACCACCTAGCTTAAAACGTATAAAATCAATTACCTACCCTCACAAACCTCACGGTTTATTTCAATTACAGGGATTTAATTGGGGTAAATTGCATTAAGTCTAATCCAATGGCAATTGTACGAAATAAACTTCACCCTGATTATCCCGCGGTGCTACTTAACCAACCCATTCGATATTTGGAAAATTTCTAAACGGATCTCTCTCTCTCTCTTTTCAGCTACCGGACGGAGTGCAGTTGACACTGAGTGAACTGCGCGAGATGGCGTGTAGACAGCAGGCCCAGATTGACTCGCAGCACCAGCTGTTGGCGGCGAAGGAGCAGCGCCTGAGGTACCTGAAGGAGCAGGAGGCCCGCCAGCAGAGGGTGCAGGCCGAGAGCGAGCGGCTGCGGAGGCTGCGAGACCGCGTGGATGCCCAAGAGCTGAAGCTGAGGAAGCTTCGGGCGCTACGGGGGCAAGTCGACCATCAGAAGCAGAATAATATATCTCTTAGTAAGTACGCAAATACCATTATGATTTAAAACATTAAAGTACAATTTGGCATTCTGGATTAAAAAAAGGAAACAATTGACAGCTGTTTTTTAACTTGGTTAATGTTCCTAATTACGAAACTAAAGAGATAAATAACTAATCATCACACATCTCTTGAATGCGTCATGGATCTCTTGTTTACATCTCCTGGATCTCTTGTCTGGTCTACGGAGTGTGGTCGTTAGTTACGAATCATTATTCATTCGTTTTCTTTCATCTGTTACCTCCTTTTAAGTAATACCACAGTCAAAGTAAAGAAAAGTGGTAAGTTTGCAATAATTCGCATAGAGCTGAATAATCTATGAAAAATCCTCACTGATCCCACATCTGCTAAAAAAATATTCACGTCAAAGGTCAAAAAGATCGGTTTTTGCATTTCTATCGTAAACAGTAAGTGTTGGCGTAAAAGTAGGTCACACAAAAGTTTGCAGATCATACAATTGCATGCAAAAATTGTTCTTATAGCTACTTTTTTTCGTACGAGTCATCATTCCTGAGATATGGCTATTCCAAAAGTTGTGGAAGTGTACTAGGAGCATTTTTTTGACGTGGTTTCCTTAGTAAGCATACTCCATGATCTATTGTGATTAAGTTTTATTCATTAAAAATTGGTATTATTGGTAACAATCAAAGTGGAACGGATTATTGTTGTATTCGCAAAATCTTTAGTCTGACTGACAATCTTCAAGTTCTACTTCAACAGTAATGTCTTCTTCGCTTTCCTCTTCTTACAAATTGATAAGACGAAAAAATCGTTAGTTGTCTCCTCACTGATATTCTCATCTGTTATACTTTATTCAATGTTGGAGCAAGAATGGCCTTGACAATTGGTAGATGCATACTGGTGAACAATATAATATGACTTTTTTACAGCCACAATTTATACTAAACCCTTTTTGCAATTGCAAAAAATGGTGTTACGAAGTTTTTCTGGAGCAGGTGGTAGTCAAATTTGAATTGTCCCAAAGTATTTTCTATTAATTTCTAAACCCAATCTTCTGGGTTCAGTTGATTTCCTAGCCACACTTGAACTTGATAGTATATATGATATAAATGTTGATAAGCAGAAGCAGATATTGGAGGAAGACTGTCGATGAGGAAGATAGTTAGTTGTACTCTTTTAGTGCTCCGTGTATTTTTTACAAAACTTGATCTATTTTACTCTTAGGTCAACAGGTCTTGTTCTAATTCGTGATCATGATCAATGTCGAGTTCCGTATGGTGAGGAGTAACGACATTCAAGAGGAATTGAGGCACTGCTGGTTTAGTTTTTTTTACTATATTTAAAAGGATTCCAGGTGAATTGCTCTATCTGGTTAAGTTTATGACATATTATGACATATTGAAGGAATGATTCCACATTTTTTGTAGTTTTGATTTAAATTTGTTGCTCAAGAAATTATACTCGTACTTTCTTCTGCTATCTGGCATATGTGTCCGCTGTCATGTTACCCTTGCTCTTGTCTTTTCAGCTACTAATTTTTTTTATTTCAATTGGAATATTGATTCTTTCTTTTTGAGGTGTTATATATATGAAGATGCTTGCTTGGCTGCTTGCTGGAAAAGGTTAATTAAGTCGTTTGCTCAACTTCAACGTTTAGGTTTGTATTGTCTGCAATTTTGTAACGCCGCGCTGCTTGCCTAAAGGGTGGTTATTTAAAAAGAGCGGTAGCTTCGCATGCCACTAGGTTACTAATTATTTTAATTCAAAGTATCCGCGGAATAATAGAGACCAACTACCCCTAATTTAGACTTCCCCAAAATGTATACTTGTCCTTACTTTTCTGTATGGTCATTAAATTTGGTTGGTAACGTGGCAGTAGCTGCAAAGATCACGTAGATCTGGCTGCAGCTTATATGCACAGACTGGGGTAGTTACCTAGGTGTAGCCCTGCAAGGCAATTAAAATTGGGTGGCTTTTCCAGAAGAACTAAAATCCGATAAAATTACTATATTACAGTTAAGGATTCATACACAACGATTGAATTAAATTAATCAAAATGACGTTCTCCTGATAAACGGAGATACTCAAACAACCCCTAAATCAATATTGGCAATAAACCAACGAAAATTAAATACTATTCTACTATTATCTTTCTGGGTCACTGTTAGGACACACAAAAAAGAGCTATAGAACGGATCAAAGCTATGCATTACGGTCTATATCTCCATCAACATACTATTTACCCTAGATTCGCCTATGATGAAAATTTCAATCTTTTTATGACAAATCAATATACGATCTAACGATCTCACGTTAAAATTCCACAGCTACTCTACAATTTATAGCGCATACGATAAAATCCTAGCTAGCGTGCACCTGTGCCACTAGGTGAAGATATACAAAATATTCAATGGCACTATTTTAGGCATAAGGTGAGTATTCTGTGCTAACACTCATATTTCTCGGCACATTCGAATTCTGATACCGTTTCTATTACTATTTATCATTAATTATGCAAAATGTACCTCTTTTAAGGGGGATAATACGTTGCTTTACCATAAATTAAATCATCCGTCGTCTGCAACAGACCAGTACCCCTAAATAAACTCCCCCAAGGGACAATTTACATTTTTATAGAGCAACAAAGCAATTTGTATCAATTTAAAACATCATCCTACGCCTGAACCGTACGTATGTATCTCTTATGGCGAAAGTTAGACTTACTTACCTATACTGACATAATATGCCATTGGTTGTTAGTCCTTAATATTCAATCCAACGGAAACGACCTTCCAGCTCCCGCTTCTAGCTGAATAGTTCCACCCCTGATGCTTTTTATTAATCTAGTGATCTTTAGAACTTCACCCACTAAGCCTTATATTTGCGTTCCCTACTATGGCCTTCGCACTATTTTAATCTAAACCTAGCCTCTAGCACTTAGTGACAGATTCACTATTTGGTTCTCCTATTTCACAAGACCGCGTAAAAATCAAAAAGTAGAAATTTATTTTGATTCTCATGCCTACTTTTTCGAGGTTTCAATAATGACAGCGTCACAAAATCTCCTGTTGATATAAATTGGGAAACTTAATGAACAGGGTGTCTTGTATATCTGGTTTCCCGACTCATAACCTATAAATAGTAAAATTCTTAGGTTACTAACAACTACACTACACTACAACTAACGTGACGAAAAGTTACACCTAACCATTAATTCTGCTAATTTGTATTCCGTAATCCATGAAGTACATTTTACTTTCGAATCTATATCGTACCCCAAATCCATAAAATAGACGCATTTCATGAGATCATTTCACAGCGTTGCGGTCTCCTGTCTACCCGGTGATATTTAACGAGCAGCTTTTATGATATTTTTTAGAACTACATCCACAACGAAATACCACACGTCTGCTATAATATCCTGACATTTAAATGGGCCAGAATCTCATCAGGTAACTGTTTCGAAAAAGTTTAGATGCACGATGTTCGTACTGTGAAATCACGTTCGCCATCGATCTTCTACTTCGTGATAAATTAAATAAATACATTGTGTCCTCAGCGCTTGAATGCGTCACCGTATCTGCCCATTAACTGTGCTTTTTGCAGTTATTTTCAGAGGAACGATATAATTAAATTTTTCTACCCTGGCAAAAAAGTTAAATAGCTCAGGAAACTGCGTTACGACGAACTAGGAGCAGCGAGATGATCCCCTTCCCGCACTTGTGACATAATTTAAATTAATTTTCGTAAAGTGCTACGACATAAAAACGGGGGAATTGGTAAACATTTTTTAAAGGTTTCCCCGGCTTTTCACGTATTTACTTTTAAACGTATTCCTGTATTCTACGTTCATTATAAGACTATATTAGATTACTAGACCAAACTAATGCAACTGCAAACTAATGCAAACAAATCTTCGGACGCGTTTTAAACCATTTTAACGTCATTTTAACGTACAAGTAGAGTATACAAACGTTAGATAATATTCCAAAACCAAAACCGTTTCCAAAACCGTTGTAAAAATTGCGATCGGGCCACCGTACGAGCTTAATTACCTGTATAAAGGGCCAAAAGAAATTTAAATTACAATTGTAGCAAAACTATCCATCCGACAGATCCAGGTTCCTGTACAAATAATTTACATGTTTCTAGTTACCCTAACACACAAAGCGGGCGACGCGACGTAGCTTTTAAGTTACGAGTTTTCAATAAAACGCTCATTTTTCGCGGGATTTCCCATTTTCTCGGTTGAAAATGTAGCTAGAGAGTTCCGGTATAGCTCATTTTGTAGGTTCTTCAATTCTCAACCATTGCACTCGTAGTTATTGCTAAAAACTTTTTTTAACAGTTTTTCCGACGACATTTTGTTATAAAGAACAATTGGCTGTTTAATTTGTATACTTTCATCTATGTATTATACTTTAAACCCACAGTTGGTTACCTATTATTTTTTAATGCCCTGAAAAACCTCTGTAGCTTGGCCCATAAGAAGACGTGCTTTCAGTGGCGGCGCATGACTTTTGTTCGTATGCGCAGGCGAAAATATCAGTATTTTGAAGAGCGTCTTGAAAATGAAGCTCAGAAATTTCAGTTGAAATTATAATGTCCAAAAAAAATAAGTTTCGCGATTTTGTATAAATAGTGGTTCTAAAAATATGTAAATAGGAAAAAGTAAAAAAATGGGTAATCACCAATTTATTTTATGAAAAAATCTGTTTATTGGCTTGATGAAAAGAAGTTTACATTTTAGAAGTTTACAAGTTACATTTTGGAGTGTAAAAGCTACAAGGATACCTATTTCGTTAAAAAAAGCATTTTTTATTTAAAAAAGTCAGTTGGCTTTTACTTACCAATTCATAAAAAAAAACTGAAGTACGAGTTCCAATAACCAACAAATATAAATTTGGCCTTAATATAGTATATACCTGAAAAAAATGGATCGACGTTTAGTTCACAAATCACAGTTAGCTAAAAATATGATATTTTTTATACAATAAATCTACTTGCCGTTGTTTTCTATTAGCAAACTTTTCAACCACCTTTTCATTACATTATAAGCCATTTTTAACTAAAACACTTTCTATTAAAATCATAGGAAGAGCCTATTTATTATGTCTTCGGCCATCGAATTCCTTAGAATGTTTATAACTCGTTTTAAGGTCGGAAAGCATCTTTCAGCTTCTGCTGTTGTGTTTCATTAACCATTTCAACCAATTTTACTTTTTCCTTTAATGGTTCCTCCAAATGATATGCTCTTAACATATTCAAAAATGGCTCCATTAGTTAAACGAAACCGTTGACTGAATTGATTGAAGACGAAACGCAAGTTATGCATACAGAACGACCATGCGTAGCTAAGTGTTAAATACCACTGGCGGTGAAAAATTTGCAACCATGAAAGCCATATATCCCTGTCTGTGTGTGGTGATTGGCAGATGCGTGATATCTACCTCCTATAGTGATACTTTTTGTCTGGTTTTGTTGTTGAGAAATCATTTATGACATGCTCAGGGCTAAGCAGTATTATGACTGTTGCTTGTATTGAGGGGTGTTTTGGGAAGGAAGTAAACTTAGTTTTAGTATTAATGTATCACTTTACAAAATTCAGAAAATTTCGGGTTTTACATAAGCCTTAATCTATGTTATTGGTTATGGGTCTTTTTTATTTTATATTCGTGTTTATTTTGATTTCATATGCCTGTTGTTTCTATTGTTTATTGGCATTTGATCGTTATTTTAAATTTATATGCTTATTTTTTATATCTATTGTTTATTTAATTTTTTTCGATATTTTGAAGAATATTTTGTCTATCGGTATAGATTCTATTTGTCCATTTTTTTGTATACAAGAAATCTCCCCCGCGTCCGTAGTTATACATGTCAGTTCGGTTTGACTACACTGACATTCTTATCCATAGACCACTAACAACTAAATCACAGACCTCAAGAATATATACTACAGCCAATATGACAGTTATTACCAAACTAAAACCCATTAATTATTATACTATACATACTTATATGACATCACCGATCTTGTGCTTTTATTCGGCGCTCCTACCCAATGGTAGGAAATCCACCGTGCGCTCTAAAAAACTTCCCAGTAATTCTCCACCAGACAAAACCAGACTTCCAGTAATTCTCGTAACGGAGTAGGTGTGTGTATGGTTGGTTTTGATTAAATCATTTCGTTGTTTACACGTTCTTACGAGATAATAATTATTATGGCTACTACTCCGGGTTGTGTTAGTGGACACAATAAATGTGATACTGTAATTAATTCAGTCGATAACAATTTTAAAGTTAACTGTTCAGATTAAAAGTTTAGGACGACCCACACCAGATTTAAAGTTAAATGAAACGTGTACGAAAAAAAAAGAAGGTAGGTCTTGAACTCGGAATTTTAGACTCGTGATTGCAATGTCAGGAATATTTTTTTTGTTTCCCAGCTTGTTATTTTACACTCCAAGCATGGACAAGAATTGGAGCCGTCCGTAACTGACTTAAATCATTAAAGACTGAATTAGAGGTCATTTATTCTAGAGACGATTTCAAACAAATAGATACGTGGTGCTACGCGTACATTGGAACTAATTTAAAAAAAAATAATTAGCACACATTTTCCGAGTTTGTTAAACTTCTTAAAATTGTTATTCTTACACCAATGAATACCGCTGAAGCTGAGCGTTGCTTTTCTACTTTAAAAAAAATCAAGACCTTTCCTAGATAAGGGAGTTTGTATTTGAAATACCAGACCTCGAAGAAAAAGTTTTAGAACAATTTGTCAGAAATAGACGTATGGATTTTTAGTTTAAGGAATAAGGTGTATTATAAACTAAAGTAAATGTTGAGTACCTTGATAGAATTGTGTTAGGAATTATCAGAAGAGAGGAGTTTACGACAACTAATTAAAGGAAAATTTGGTACGTAGTTACTAAGTTTAGTAAATAGGTTTTGTTATAACAAATTTTCTATGAGAAAAAGGACTCAGCCCTTCAATTTTCAATTTCTTGCGCGGTCCCAGTGTATTAAGACACGAGCCGCTACCCTTAATTTCTTGTGAACTCCTAAAGTATAACCCATGACGTAGGTTATAATTTACTTATAAACAGTCTTGTTATAGTCTTCGCTACGAACGTCTGAAAGAGTATATATTTGATCGGGAAAAACTAAAATCGCCAATTTGCATCAGATAGCAAACATTTTGGTACCATTTGTTGGTCATCAAATTTTAAAAATGTGCGTCCGTCCGTCCGGGTGCCACGTTTTTTGTAAACACGATATCTCGTGAACTAAATATTCAAGCAACGTACGATTTGGCACAAAAATCGTCTTTGGTTAAAGGTAATTAATATTATTATTGTAACCACTGGGGTTTTTACCAGATTGACCGATGTTAAAATGAAAGGGAGCGTCGGGGTTTGCAAAAATATGTATACATACATAAATATATACACACATGATCTCATAGTCCTGGGTTCGTCGCGTATGCTTTAAAGTTAGAAGGGGAAATCTTAATATTGATACATGGAGATTTAGCTTACCTCATATGCTCTCATGATGTCGGTGTTAATCCTGTATGGCTAAAACCTCACATCATCACTAAGATTCACGTACTAACTTTGTCGGATAATATTGAATTTCGCTGGTCAAGAGATTAATTCAAATAACTTCAAACCAAGATATATATTTAATATTTAACAGAATAAATTACGCTGACAATAAAACATTTACACTAAACACACTATAAATTTGGACACAACCAGATGCGTCGCGCAATAATCTATTGAATCTATTGATATGAAAACAAAGCTAACCGCTAGGGTTAAGTAGACCTGATTCTAATAGAACAATTTTGAGTGCCTTTCCGCTTATTAAACTATTTGACTTTAAACCCGAATTTACTGTATGAAAACCTGCCGGAAACTGCATAATTTTGGCTAAGATTGTTGCTCCAGTCCTCGCTGGGCGGGACCAAATTCGATCTTTCATCCCCTTTAAGTAATACCACTTACTGGGGGTGAAATCTCCACCAATCCTACGGGACCTACTTTACCCCTTACATGATCTCCGGAAACTATTCCCGTACGCTAACGACATCTGGTTGCAAAATAGAAACTAAACATTTTACATGACATTTCTGAGATTACTCTTTCTGCATCAATTAGTTAGCTGTTTGGTCATTTTTCCCATACCCGGAAACCATAAATTAAGTGACGCTTCTAACGGACAACTATTATTTATGGTCGAATCTTTTCGTGACGTTTTTATGGATCCTGTTAATTTTACAATTGATTTGAGATATTTTACTTTTTGGTAGTTACACATCTGTTTGCGATTACGAAGTTATGCATTTACGAAGCTATGAAATTTTGCTAAGACCGTACTTAAAGAAAACACACTATACAAGATGAATTACTCATTTAATGTGAACCTTCTTAGAATTCTCTAAATAATAAACAAAGGACTTCTTGGGTTGCTATTCCCTTTCCGAACAGAATTATGACCTGCACTTTACCATTTTGTTACATTATTATTATTCTATGGTTTGTGAGCGAAATCCAAATGCCACCGCATAGTTTCAAAAAAATATTTAAAAAAATGGTTACATATCGTACAGTTCTGAAACTTTTTAATTACATTAAGATGGCCACGCAGCATAACATACCAAAATTTCATGAAATATCTATTAATAAATGGCAGCGTACGGCCATTGGAAGCTACATGCCCGCGTGTTTGATACCCATGTTCAACTGATTCATTTAGAATTTAAGTCAGTCAATTTAGTGACGCTGGTATGTAAGTAGACCCACGAGCTAGCGACACCAATTTCACTTTGGCTTCGAGGCTTGCATGTATTGGTGAGGATCGAACCCAGGTTCGATCCTTACCAATACCGTACTTTTTTTCTATTTTACGTTTATTGCATTGTTTTAATTCGGCACTTAATTTCTTAGTTTCTATAATACATTTTGACACGTTTCATATTTCATTTCGGGTTTCGCCTATTTTTCGCTATTTATAGTGGGAATCAACTCAAAATCGGTGCCTCGGAAATTTTTGGATCGCTGGTCACGGATTTTTTGTCTAAATCAACATTCCAGATGGCGGCTTGAATATGGCGGATATTTTTGCCATTTACGGTTAGAGTCTACGCAAAATAGGTGTCATGGGAATTTTGGGAACGCTGATATCGAATTTTATCAAAATCAATATTCAAAATGGTGGCTCAGATATGACGGACATTTTTGTTATTTTCTGTCAGAATCCACTATAAATCGGTGTCTTTGGTATTTTGTAGTCGCTGATAAAGAATTTTTTGTCAAAATCAATATTCGAGGTTCCAATATAGCGGACATTTTTGTCTTTTATGGTGAGAATCAACTTAAAAGCAATGTTTCGGGAGTTTTGGAAGCGCTGATCACGAATTTTTTAATCAAAATCAATATTCAATATGGCGGCTCCAAGGCGGTTCTCGAATTTTGCAATTTAGTCAATAAATAACATATCAAATAATTTTTCAGTATTTTTGACACCTCTGTATCTCTTTTTGATGTCTCTTCCACTCTTACATTACCACTGTGCCATAACAGTGCATGATAATGTTCAGGGTTCACGTAACAAACATCCTAATGACTGGGAAGCCTTTCATAACTCCCAGCGCGAATACAAACGTGCTCTTCGAGTGGCACAGAGAGAAAGCTGGAGGAAATTCTGCATCGGCATAAATGAAATGCCGGCCGCAACACGCCTCTGCAAGATCCTATCTAAGGACCCTAATGCCAGGATTGGCACACTAGCCTATCCTGGTGGTGGGTTCACCTCAACTGCAGGAGAAACGATGGAGCTCTTGCTCCAGACGCATTTCCCGGACTCACGGCAGAGTAATGACCACTTGGATACCGAGCGCAGGCCGGGACCAATGGATTATAGCACTGCCAAGAGAGTAGTAACGATTGAGAGGGTAATCTGGTCTGTCAAGACCTTTCCCCCTTTCAAATCGCCCGGTAGGGACGGAATTTCCCCGGCCCTACTACAATATGGATTAAGCACGCTAGCGCTGTTCCTCGTCAGGATATTCAGATTCTGCTTGGCGCGGAGCTATGTTCCCTTGTTATGGAGGGAAGTGAAAGTTGTGTTTATCCCAAAAACAGGAAGATCGAACTATACCGACCCAAAGTCATTTAGGCCAATAAGTCTTACGAGTTTTCTATTGAAGACACTGGAAAGGCTTATTGACCGATACCTAAAGGAGGAACAACTTGCAATGCGGCCTCTCCACGCACATCAGTACGCTTACCAGAATGGTAAATCGACTGAAACAGCATTACACCACCTTGTTCGCAAGATAGAAGGGACGCTCGAAAATAAACGAGAGTCACTTGGTGCCTTCCTAGACATAGAAGGAGCGTTCGACAACACCCCCTTTGATGTCATTCATCGCTCCTTAGCTCAGCGTGATGTGGAGCCTTCCCTATTGGGTTGGATTCGATTCATGCTTTCGCAAAGGAGCATCCAAGCAGAAATGCATGGTCATAAACAGACAGTGGTTGCTAGTCGGGGCTGCCCTCAGGGAGGGGTTCTCTCCCCCCTACTGTGGAGCCTTGTAGTGGACAGCCTACTGTGGGAATTAAATGACGCTGGTCTGTATGCACAGGCCTATGCAGATGACTTGGTCATCCTATGCAGTGGAACCAGGGACAATTTGCGTGGCCCTATGGCTAGGGCCATAAGAATAGTTGAGAACTGGTGCCAAATAGCTGGCCTAAGAATAAACCCTAAGAAAGCTCAGCTTATGCTATTCAGCAAAAAGAGGAACCAAGAAAATCGACCAGAGATTACTCTCTCTGGTTTGGTCCTCACCTACCACCAGACGGTGAAATATCTAGGTGTTCACCTCGATGCTAAACTGTCTTGGCATGATCACATATCATGCAAAATCAGGAAAGCAACGTGTGCACTGTGGACGTGTAGGAGGGCCTTTGGTGGAAGCTGGGGTCTTAATCCCAAGGTTCTCCACTGGCTCTACTGCACTATTGTTAGACCAATTTTAACTTACGGGGCCATCGTGTGGTGGCCTTGTGTTGAAAGGAACTCAACTAACAGGCAACTGGACAGGGTCCAGAGACTTGCGTGTTTAGGGATGACTGGAGCATTGAGAACGGCTCCCACCAGAGCTCTGGAGGTGCTATTAAATCTCATGCCACTACAAATATTCATTAAATTGGAAGCCATGCGTGCGGTATATAGACTGCGCACGCTAGACCAGTTACAGGTGTGCTCATTCGGGCACTCTCGCATGTGGAACTGGGCCACCGAACGATGCCCGGTGCTACTCATGAGTGGTGATCATACTCCCACTAAACTATATCCCTCGAACTTCCTGGAGGCCGTAATCCCTGACCGCGAGGAGTGGGGGATAGAGAACACCCCGATGGCAATCCGCAACGGAACCAACTGGTATACGGATGGATCCAGGGCGGATGGAATGTCGGGTGCCGGAATCTTTTCTGACTCGGAACAAATAAGTAAATACTTTGCTCTGGGTGCACATGCTACTGTCTTCCAGGCCGAGGTATTTGCGATTCTATCCTGTGGGCTGGAGCTGCTAGCTGGCCCACAAAGAACTGGTAGAATCAATATATGCTCCGACAGTAGAGCTGCCATATTGGCACTTAGTGCCGTTGAAGTGCGCTCAAAACTGATTCTGGAATGCAAGACCGTCCTCGAGACGCTCTCTCAGAGGAATAATTTACGCCTTGTCTGGGTCCCAGGACATGCTGGTGTACCGGGAAACGAGAAGGCCGATCAACTAGCCAAATTAGGCACTTTAGAGACACCTACTGGGCCTGAACCCTTCGTAGGGATCTCCAGAAGCACAGCGGTTCTCTCAATGAAGACTTTAGCCCAACAAATGTTTCAACATTGTTGGACAACTGCTCCAGGCATGAGGCAGGCTAAAGAACTCATATCTGGTCCCGACGCTGGGAGGACCAGACAGCTGCTGAAGTTAAGCAGATGTAACTTAAGAACAGTGACAGGCCTACTGACCGGTCACTGCCACCTAAGACGACACCTTTACATAATGGGTCTTGTGGAAGACCCTGAGTGTAGGGGATGCTTGGAAGATGAGGAGACAGCAGGGCATGTTCTGATGAATTGCCCCGCTTTCCTGCATACACGTATGCAATACCTGGGACAACTGATGCTGATGCCCAGGGACTTTAGAGAGCTATGTCCCAGCCGCCTCGTTGGCTTTATTAAGGCAACTGGACTAGTATAGCTCTCGAAAGGCGGGACGTGACGGGCCCATACTGAGGCCTATACGTCAAAGGGCAGAGCCCCCGCCAATCTCAATCAATCAATCAATCAGGGTTCATTGTCGATGGGTGCTGGGTTCAAACACCACACATTCCTTCTATTTCACATTTATTATTATTGTACTCTTCGCTGCTACCAGAAAAACTATCCAACACACTATACCCGACTCAAAAAGTTACACATTTTATAATATCTTATAATATATTTCTAATTTCCATGGCCCATTGTTCCCGGTGCCAGTCTGCACCAAGTCCGACACTGGTTACACGGAACACATGCGGTTTCACATGGCGATATAATGATTTCACTTGTCCGTCAACGTTAATACCAAGGGAATTACCATGGTGAAAACAACAGGTTCAATCGAACGCTTATTTTTAACAGAAGGAAACATGAAAACCCCTGTCGAGCAGAAACGTTAAGAGCAATAAAACGATCCATTATCACTGTGTAACTAATTTGCAAAAAAATATAATTAATGGGGAAAGAGACTTTCCAATCATCAAGCTGTTATATTCACCCCACAATTTGATTGATTACTTTAAATTTATTTTTCCAGCATGAATCGGATCGCATAAAAAGGCACAGGTTAACAGGTTACCGCAAAAATCGCTTAGAAAAACAAGGACCGTTACTGTTGCTGTATTTCCAACACCTGCTGTTAATATACGAGGGGCGTACTGGACATCAGCAACTCAGCAAAATCAGTATCAGTCCATTGCCATGTCCAACATAGGCCTAAATCAATAACGCAACTATATTTAAGTTCTGCAGTGTCATCAGCGGTCTTCAGCTATTAACAAAGATAGTAAAAAGGGTATCTCCTACCTCTATTTATGGAGTCAATAGAATTTTGAACAATATAAAAACTGTGAGTACTGGTTCTGATGGAATATATTCGGTAATGGTTCTTTTTTGCATATTGTGTCTCCAACGGATTTTCAAAAAAAAAACTGATGTGGATACTAAAAAGACCACCCTCTTTTTAACATTATCTAGAAAATCCAGAGTGACACACCTTGTTGCTTTTGAGAAAAAAATGATTATTCTGAATGACCTTGACCGCATATTCCTATTTTGGCATATTTTGTCTTACGGATTGCTCGAAAAAATAGATAACAAGAATTTAGAGACCACCCTCTTTTTTGTATATTGTGTCTCCTACGGATTTAAAAAAAAATATGACGGAAATAAAAAATAGCACCCTCTTTATAATATTACCTAAAAAAAATTACAGTGACACACTTTGTTGTTTATGAGAAAAACATTATTATTTTTAATGGCATACACGGCATATTTGTTTTTTGCATATTGTGTCTTCTATGGATTTCCAGAAACAACTGTTGATGGTACTAAGAAGATCACCCGCTTTTTAACATTATCCAAAAATTTCAGTGACACACCTTGTTAGTTTTGAGATAAAATATTATTCCTAATATGTCTTTCACAGCATCTTTCTATTTTTGCATGTTTTGTCTCTACTAGGGATTTCTCGAAAAAACATGGTTGGCAAAAATTAAGAGACCACCATCTTCTTAAAATTACCTAAAAAATTCAGTGACACACGTTGTTGCTTTTGAGAAAAAATATGATTCTGAATATTTCACGCACCATATATATATTTTTGTTGTATATTATGTCTCCTACGGATTTCTCTAGATTTCTGTACCAGAACTCTAGATGGATTTTTTGTCGAGAAAAAAGGGAAAACCCGCGAAAGAAGAGCGTTTTATTTAGTGTAGGAGGAGCAGGAATATATTGATGTTAACTAATTTTACAAAGATTGACTAATTCTATACGGGTGTCTAATTCTTCCTGGGTGCTGTTCAATGTTATTAAGTTTTGGAGACCTCCATTTTGAGAAATACATCTTTTGAATTTTGAAATCCTCCCGCTAAAACCAATTTTTCGCCATCTTTAAGCAATGCTGGTTCATTTTGCACCAAATTGTTTGTAAAAAAATGAGCAGTGATGCTTTATTCAATGAAGACTTCAGAAACTCGTCTAGCTTGGGTACTTTTCTGAAGCCAGAAATCAAAAACTAATATTTGAGTCTCCGCGTCTACATCTTTCACTTTTTTTATTTGACAAATCTGTAAATTAAACAAATGCCACTGTGATCTTTTTGGAGTCATACTTTTGGCTTGTTTCAAATCATAGAAAATCGTGCAGAAAGATTGCGATCTCAACGGAACGCGCCCGGGTCCTAAGTCACTGGAACCATTTAAGAAGGAAAAACCGCGAAGTGCTATTAAACTAGAAGGTGGATTTGGAGATAAAAGTGAAAATGCATCCTTCTGAGTTTTTTTCACATATCGTAAACGAACCAAATTTTTATGTACTTTATGTGAAACGTTTTGAAGAGAATTGAATTTACCATCGAAATGGCTTATTAAAAAAAATTAAAATAGTTTTTATGCCGAAATTGTTGACACAAAAATAAAAAGAAGGCAAAATTTCGATTTTCTTTATTTTTCGCCTTTTTGCCTATAACCTTTTCTGGGTCAGATATAGATATAGGCATAGTTATATAGAAAAAAAGTAGACAAAAAAATATCCTTTAAAATGCTGCGTAGAATATTTTTTTGGGTTAATAATTGACCGAAGTATGGCCACTCGAACATAGCTTTTTTGCTAATTTCATCGCTCATACAGATATTTTTTCATTCTCTTTTTGTTGAAAAAATATTATTCTACTCAATAAAAAAGAATATTTTAAGATTATTGGTGATAATAAATAACTATTCGAACAAATGTATGTAACCATGGTGCTTTTTTTAAACAAAATTGTAATTAAATATACCTGAATATTGCCTGATTACCTGAAGAGCATATTTCCAAATCCCGCAGTGTCAAGGAAATCACTTGGAAAAATTAAATTTAAATATTTAGCACGCTCCGAGACTCAAATTTTGGGGACTGATATCTCAAAAACTATAAAATCTAACCAAATAATGTTTGCACTAAAAACTTTATTGGTTACTCTGCTATAATTCTTCGCTACAGTCTCCGGTAGAATTTCTTCGAAAAAAAAGTTTCATTATTGAAAAGAGTCGAATGAGTCGCAATGAATAGTGACCAGAATATTTTTTGCGTTCTTTCACGTTATTGAAAAAAACATCAATGAATTTTTTTCTATTGCAATATCTGCGTAAGGCACCGCACTTCAAGATAAAACGCGTTATTTGTCAAGAAGTTGCGTTTTCCAATCACCGCGGTTCTTCACGTTTTTTCAATAAACAAAAATCGTGGCACCCTAACGGTGTCGTAGAAGTCGATTTCAGATGCACAGAAACATATATAATGATATGATATAGATATAATCTGATTATACCTCCAAAAAAAGTCGAAAAATAAGCGTCTTTCGACCATGATTTTACTCCACTATTATGCTATTACAATATAATGATACTCTGTTCGATTTTGTACTGTAATAGCTATTTAAACAACCCAATTAATACTTGATTCCTTTCAGGTTCTAAAATTATTGATTAAAGCATGGTAGTTACAGATAAGTATAGATATACACTGCAGTACACCCATGTAAATTTATTGTATCCCTAAATGATATTCGCAACCCTCATAACGAACCCCTGCAAAGTTTTAACGGTTGATTGATCGACTGCAAGCAGAGAGTGGCACCTGTTGTTGCTTACGTGATAACCACCTGATCCGAATATGAGTGATGGCTTTAACCTTTGCATTCTTTTGCAGCAAGTGACCTTGACTCGATACGCGCCCTGTTCAATGAGAAGGAGAAAGAGCTGTCTCTGGCTGTGGCCAAGGTCGAAGAGCTGACCAGGCAGCTGGAGGAGCTTCGGAGAGGGCGGTCCGCTAGGGACCCTCCGCCCGCATCGGCTCTGGAGCTGGACAAGTTGAGACGGGAGCTTATGGTAAGTACAACATGTGTGGTCGTTTGATTTCTACGCTATAAATGAGAGCTATTTCCAATAATATACAAACGACTCTACTCGAGAAAGTGTGTATTCCTTGTAATATGAGCGGTTCAGATCACGAATGAAGAGTACAACTTAATATCAAACAACGCAAAAATAATGATTTTTATCTTATGCTAATCTGTCTTTATTATGTCGGTCATTATAAATCTTTAGATATAGAAAGGAACATTCCTGATAATCCCAACTTCCAATATTCCTTGATATTTCAAAAACTCCTCTTTTGAAATATCATCTCAAATAATATTGGCACAGAAAATATTAAGAATAAAAGTCCTGAATGATTCTCCGTCAATAATATCTCCTTAATTATCGAAAAACGAAGAGCCCATAAAAATGAGGAAAGTATAAGAATGACAATGATTACATTATTATTTCTATTCTTAGAAACGCCACCAGAGCCACCATTAAACGATATTGTAAAAATATGTTATAAATAGGAAACTTAAACTTAAAATATAATGTAAGAACATTCTGGTTTTATGTAGTTAATAAATGTGTCATCAATTCAACACCTAGCTTTAATGCTCACAATAATTTTATGTTTGCCCAGGAGATTGATATATGCAAAGCATTCTCAGATTACTTTGTAGCGGAATATGAGCCATCTGATACCCGGTAGAACAATGTTGCATGACACTTGTAGTGACTCTCATTCTAAATAAATCTCGGTAGGTGACGGCACGGCGACAATACATTGATGAGTTTCATTATCTTATTAATTGAAGAGAATCAATCTCACTACAAAGAGCTCCTAAATTCAATGTAGCATTTTTAATGGCTTTAAAAAATATATTTTTTTACGATTTTAGCCTTAGCTATCTATATAGTGGGTGCCCATTATATTTTCACTCTTCTTAAACCTATATAACTTTCGAACTAGTTGAGATAATGAAATGAGGTTTCATTTTGTTGCGTTTTCTTCTGATTAATCCCCTCACTGCTGGATTTTCGGGGATAGGCTAACTTTGTTATTTCAACTGGACTACCCTGTATATATTCCTACAATTGGTTTTTACGATCTTCCATATTTGTTGTGGAAATTATACAGTGATAGTTTTATATACTTTTAAAGTGGATACCGTATTTTATCTACAAATATCTATGAATATACAGGGTGTTACATTTGAAACAACAAGGCTGCCTCCCTATCCCCGACGATATGCTATGTCATTTCCATTTAAACTGGAAGTGAGCAACAAAAGACGGATACTTATGAAAAATATATTTCAAATAATAGGGGAGAGCGGGGTTGGTTGTGCCATTTTTAAGTTATGAATTTTCGATCAGTTAACTAAAGGGTATGCAGATTTTTTAATAAAAGATCATGTTATGGTTGGGTTTCGGCTATTTATTAAAAAAATAACAAAAATAACAAAAACAATATACACGTAAATGAACCTATATTTATCAATTCATGTGAAGTGTAACAACCTTCACCCATTTGGGGTTGGTTGATACACTGACTGGGGTAATACGTGACAAATAAAACAAACTTAAATGTATTGTACTGAAGAACATGTTAATTAAGTTCATCATCCGAATCACAATGCTGACATACAAAAAATGGGTTTTCACCATCAGCTGAACACGCCACATGTGCACAATTATCACATTTGGTACACTTTACCCATTTTTGTTTAGGGCCCGAAACTGAATACGGTTTTCAACAATATAAACAGTACGTCTCTTCTTCATCAGAACTAGATACGCTAATTCTTTTTTTAGATTTGAGTAAGTTCCTTTTCGTACCCTTATTCTTCGCATTTGTTCTTAACAATTTTTCTTTTCTTTTCCGGTCTTCAGTTTCAAGTTCCTTTATATTAGGAGTATCTCTCTAGATAGTTGCCTTTCGGCGTTTCCGTCCTTTCGTTGTGGTTTTGCGTTCCTCAGCTTTTGGAGGGGTAATAATATGTCTGATCAACCCCTGGCCCTGGTACATTAGTTTTGTCAGTTGTAATTCTTCTTGGAGAAACTTCTTTGTCCTTTAATGACTGCAGTATTTATTTTATTACTTTCCCAGGAAATATACATCTTAACGTTGTTCTTTTTTGCATATTCATAGGCTAAAAGTCGGAGTTCTTTCGTCAACAGCCCGAGATACATTTTTGATTGTTCAATTAAATATTCTAAGTGATTTTCCATTACATCAGAGAAAACTTGTCTATTACGTACGTAACCAACGTGTCGTGAATGTTCAGGACCTAAAAATGAATGGTTAAAAAGCAAACTATGGATCACATAGTGTATTTTACCATTTTGTGTTATTCTATTGCAATATCTTTGCAAAGTCATCCGGTTAATACTGAAATCAGAAGCAACACTACGAAGCTTCTCTTGTTTTCTATTACTTTGGCGGCAGCTCTATCATATATATCTTGAGGTGTAGTCCCCCTTGAGGTTTTCTTTTTGTATTTCCTCATTCTGTCGATCTTAAATAGAACATACTGTTTACAAAAATATAAGAACCAAGTATGAGGCAGGTTGTGACACTGTCACATTGTGCCCCAAAGCCCTTGTCACTGCCCCAGTCACTCCCGTTGAGAATAAATATTACTGGAAACCTAATCCCAAATTATTATTTTCTTAATACTCCACAAAATGAAAGCTATTAATAACATTAATTACCAGTGTAAGTTCCAAATTTGTAGAAGAATTACTTTAGAAGGTATAAATACTTACATCCAAAATTAAAATTTTACTTTTGGGTATGAAAAACACACTTGTCTGCGTAACTTGAACACAGTTCACCCGATTACAACTCAACCACAAATGAACATGGCTGCTTATTAGCCGGTGCAACAGCATGTGTTCGAACGCACTGCCATCTATAGGTCTGTAGAAAAATCTATTGTCACAACCTGCCCCTGTCACAACCAACCCCGCCTTCCCCTACTTATGTATATCGAAATCAAAGCCTTGCTATCGCTAAGTTTATAATGTATATATAACTTTATATACCAATATATTTAGCATTCACTTTATTATTACTATAATTATTACAAATACGAACACAAATACAATAATATACAATTGCAACGCGCCTAATCTCTAGGAGAGATTATGTGCGCACATAATATATATAAAATGTTTAAAATAAAACACTTGTTGATATTGTTTTAGAATATTAGATTAGTAATACTTGAGGTGAAGATTTAACGCTGTGACATATTTGAATACTTTTCTATTACAGTACCGAAACAAACTGAATGATCAACAAAACCAGAGGCTATATCAGCAGAGAGAAGCGCTGACAGCGAGACAGGAGGAAATGAGCTCCATCGACAAAAGAATTTCGGAGTTGCAGGAGCGGCTGCATAGAAAACGTCTGTTGAATCAACAACTTGCAAATCAAATTAGCGCTGCCTCGCACAAGGCGGCTTATCACCAACTGGTTAGGTGAGTTAATGTCTGAGACTTTCGACGGCCATGGCTTAATTAGCAATTACGAATCGTTTTGTTCTTCATTTGGATGTTCTGAAAATTCTCGTCTCAATATATTTTCGTGTATTAAATTTCTTTAAAGAAATTATTAGTACTACGGCAGAAAAACACCATAAGATGTAAAAAGTTAGTAATAATATATAATATGTTGCAATGAATATTTTTTTTACAATATATATATATATATATATATATATATATATATATATATATATATATATATATATATATATATATATATATATATATATATATATATATATATTAAAAATTTCTAGCGCATTCATGCGTTAAATTGCTGCAAATGAGAAATTTTATTCTATTCAATAAAATTGTTATTTTAAAACCGGCTCGTATGTACGTTTTTTAAATGATAATGTATTTTTTTTAAATGATAATAATTATTAATTATTTTAAAATAATAATAGATACATAATACACTGACGGACATAAAAAGTGGCGCAGCTAGATTTTGTCCCAAAGTTGATGTTCAATAACTTTCAAACCAGCCCACATTGGGGCAAGGGACCTCAAAAGTTGGCAATAAATATTTTATTATTTATTTCGAATATGAAATAGGCTGTGACACTAAATATAAGTTGTTTCTGATAATTAAAAGTCATGTATACTATTATGCACTATATTTATACATACATATACCAGGTGTCAACATAATCATTAGACAAGACATAATTTTCAAAGTTTTTTCAAGATATGTATTAAACTTGGCAGCGGTGATATATACCAAAAACGGCCAATTTTTCATTATTTTATACTTTTCCATCACTTCCGGTTTCCCCGGAAACGACCCCAACTTTGAAATTTTAAATTGAACACTTTTAATGCCCAGAACATATTCTTACATTTTTGGATACATTTGGATACCTTTTTTGACATTGTGCTCGTTTTATGACCTCTTCGTTCAAAAAATTGAATTGTTTTTCAGTTCCTTTACTGTCACAGTTTCTCATTATACTAACAAGTTCTTTTCTTGTGAAAGATGTGCTATCAGAACTCATTCCTGTAACACATAATTCAATATCAGGAATACAAACGAAAAATTGGTATTTACCTAAGTAAAAAAAAAAGAGCAAATATGAGCAAAAAATAAAATTAGTTCTGTAACGAGCAATAAATAAGCTTCATAAGTTCTTATAATTAATGTTGGGCAAGACTAGGAACCTAATTAAATGTGTCTATTTTCGCGAAGTTCGTAAAAATCAAAGCATTTGTAACAATTAATTGTAACACACGCTATGTAAAAGCTTATACCTAGTTTATATTTCATAAAAGATCACTGCATACCTGACGTTGAAGTCTCTATCACTAACTTTTCATAAATTAACTGTCTTTCACTAAATAAAATACAGACTCGAGTCATGTAAAAATATCATTCGTAATATGTCACTATTGACAATTCGCTGCAACAAAAGAGCGTCAGAAGAGTTGCAGCGGGGTGGGGGCAAAATCAGTAGTGTCATGTTATGCTCAAGTGTATGTACTATCTAAATAATACAAAATTTCATAAAAACATGTATTTAATTTTTTCATTTAATGCCAGCTATTAGGGCACATTGCCCCACTGTGCAGCCTATCGATTTTGATATTTTTTTTTGTTTGAAAGGGCGATTCTTGCGGATGACTATTTTGTAATTGGCTTTCCATAAAAAATGTATTTTTTAATGTCGTCGTTTATTTGTCACTGTGGAGTGAAATTTTATTTGTATTGAATTCTTAGGTTGGTCACGGTGTTTGCCATTAATTTTTCAATATTCTCTTTTTTGAATTACCTCTCTAGCCCCTTCAACAACGAAGATGCCACATTTTAGATGAAACGGTGTTATTAAGTTTGATATTCAACAAGGAGGCCATGGAGCTGAAAATGTCTAAAAAGTTCATCGTTTAAGAAATGTTTAGCGTTTTCGATTACGGACGCTGAAATAATTGTTACTTATAAGTACAAACAACATCAAAAAGAAATAACAAAAAGAATTATTCAACATTTTAGTAAAACGACTGTAATTATTAATGATTAAAACAATAAACTTAAAAAATAACTGAACAACAAACTAACTAATAACGAGTATTTCCTCCTCTGGCTGCTATAACAGCGTCCATACGCCTAGGCATGCTTTCAATCAAATTTGTGATAGTGATTTGAGGGATATTGTCCCATTCTTCTGTAAGAGCAATCCTCAATTCATTAAGATTCTCTGGGTTGCGTCTACTAACACATTGTCCCAATTCATCCCATAAATGCTCAATGGGATTCATATCAGGGCTTTTAGCGGGCCACGGCATACGATTAATTCCGACATCGTTTAAAAATTGTGCTACCGCCAGCGACCACATACAGCAGTGATGATACTGCTGTATGTGGTCGTGCATTATCTTGCATTAAGAAGAATTATTCGCCAATGTAAGGTGCAAATGGGACAACATGTTCATTTAAGATATCTATGTATCTAACTGCATTTAGAGATTGCCGTGGTGGAAACACAAATAATTCTGTACGGGCATCGCTGGTAATTCCACCCCATACCATTAGTGAACCATCGCCAAAACTCTCCCTTTCACTGAATATACCATCCTCGTATCTTTCCCCACGCCTTCTCAAAACCCTCCGACGCCCGTCTACTGATCTCAACATGAATCTTGATTCGTCAGTGAATAAAACTTGAGACCATTGCAACTCATTCCAAACAAGATGAATTCGAGCAAAATCCAAACGAGCTACTCGATGTCGTCGAAGTAATCGCATATCAATAGCAGGTCTTCTTACGATAAAACCGAGACTCCTGAATCTCCGACAAATTGTTCGATCTGACACAACTGTTCCTCGTGCGTTTCTTAAAATTCGGTTTGTGATCACAGCTGTTTGATAGGGATTCCTCGATATTTGCAGGCCAATAAATCGATCGTCAATATTTTTCATAACCCTGGAACTACCCGAACCTGGACGTCTGCTGTATTGGTCCGTTTCTCGGTAGTGCTGGATCGCTCTTCGGACAGTTGTTTCTGGTAGACCAACAATACGAGCTGCATATCTTTGACTCCTTCCATCTTCTACCAAAGCCACAACTCTAGCTACTTGAATTGGACTAATTTGCACTGGCATTTTCTTTTAGAACGTTAACTTAACTGATTTTTTTTTTTTTACTAGAATTTCAACTGAATCTTTTGACGTTTCAGTGTTAACCGTTACCATAGCCTCATTGTTAAATATCAAACTTAATAACACCGTTTCATCTAAAATGTCGCATCTTCGTTGCTGAAGGGGCTAGAGAGGTGATTCAAAAAAGAGAATATTGAAAAAAGAATGGTAAACACCGTAACGATCCTATGAATTCAATACAAATAAAATTTCAGTCCACAGCGACAATCAAATTTCGTGTCAAAATCATATTAATCTGTAATATTAATCTGTAAATCTTATTAATCTGTACATATTAACAAATAAATTTTTTATGGAAAGCCAATTACAAAATAGTCATCCGCAAGAATCGCCCTTTCAAACAAAAAAAAATTATCAAAATCGATAGGCTAATTTAAAAGTTATTGAACATCAAATTTGGGACAAAATCTAGGTGCGCCACTTTTTATGTCCGATAGTTTAGATAATAGGGAACAACTCAAGAGTATTTATTTAGTCTTATTAGGTTGTATGTTCATTAATGAACTGCCTTTGGACAAATAATAGTATCCATTAACAAATAGCGTAAGTTATGAGAAATCACTTGTGAATTATTATTAATCACTACGCGATGACGTAAAAGTGACTGCTCGAGGAAAATTCTTTTCCGATACGGTGAAATAGAACGGTCCATTATTTTTGAGGGGGGAGGTGATTTGACAATTTGAAATTGTTTCGATGTTTTCAAATTAAGTTAAATAATTTTGTCAAAAATGATAAATTCGGTTACTGAAGATGAACCTATATAATAATAATTTATTACCCGAATAATCGCAAAACAAATATAAAATTGTGTACAAAAATTTTTGAATTGGAGTAGCGGCAATAACGTCAAATCGTACGGAAAATGTACCTACTGTTGGCGCATATTTTACTGAAATAGGCAATAAATATATAAATCATCGTCTTTCTGAGCTTTGAGCACACTCAATATGAAAAATTAGATTAATATAGGGAATTATTTATAATTATGTGCGTTTCTTAAATGCAAGTCCGATAAGCATATCGCTAAAAAGCCAAAAAAAACCATTTACCTACACCAGAACAACTTACTAATTAACTCAATAATTTCATAAATGAAGCTCCTGATGACAAATATCTGGCAACAAATATACCTAATTGTTTTTTACTTATAAGTGACCCATATTCTTTATCCTTGTCCTTTGTAAATTTCACGAATAAAAAGGAACTGTCATTTCACTATATCCATTTAAGGCATAGTGACATAAAGTGATACCAGTGACATAAAGGTGACTTTATAGACACCTTATCCAAAAAAGTTCCATATGGGTATTTTGAATCTACTACAATTTCCGAGTTCTATAATAATTGTTATTTTGTAATTATTGAATTGTTCATTTAAACAGTCAAAAATTAGAAGCCAATGCTTTTCATACTTTTTGAATAACAAAGACAAAACTTACAAGGTACTTCAATCAAATTCATATAAAATGTTATATGGATTTCTATGTGAAGTCTTTCGAAATGTCAACTTTTAAGCGTTTGCAGATGGTCTATCACAATACCATGAGTATTCCTTAATATACTTAAAAGATAATTATAAATTGGGGTTGTTATTATTATTAATTTATTCAAATATGAAATATTTAACAATTCAGTTATACTGATGAGTAGAAAGCGTAACCCGTCTCAGTTAAACTAAACACAAATCACATTTCATCACAAAGGTGGAGTAAAATTATGTATATTCGAGTATATTTCTCGATTCTCAGTGAGCCTCTGTGTAATGTAGCAGAACGCGATAACAAATTGTTTTATTGGCTCGGCTGTCGTTGCTAACGCGTGTGTACCAGCGGTACATATATAAATTACATTAGCATTGTAAAATGTATTGATTTAACTAAAAATCAATTTTCAGGCTAACTGGAAACGCGGAGCAAAACAACCAGGCATTTGCTAGGAAACAGCAACAAAACACTCAACCCAACGGGTTGTCTAGAGGGAATATAGCCGCGGTCGAACCCTACAACCACGTGCCACTACAGCAGAATCACCAGAATAAGAATATCAACAATCAGCAAGAGGTAAGTTAGTTATTGATTCGAATTTAATATAAGGTCTACTGTCGTCCAATGTGTATGTAGTGATATACTGTTACCTTCAGCTTATGATGCAAAGCTACAAAATCAATGTTTTATAAATAAATTTCTAGTGACATCTCCTTTAATATATTCTATGTTTACAGAAATAATAAAATCGGCATACTAAAAAATATAAGAGACGAAATGTAAATTTATTTACTTAAATTTCCCTATAAATATATATGTATATATATATATATATATATATATATATATATATATATATATATATATATATATATATATATATATATATATATATATATATATATATATATATATATATATATCTATGGCAAAAAAAATCAATTTCCTTCAAAAAAAAATTTACTGAAACTACATTTAATAGTCATAGCAACAAGTTTTAAATCAGATACACGCCATAAAAATATATTCATCTTTAAGCTTATAATAATGTAATTTAGGGAAGTTGATTGCAACCATGATGACATTACCTGTTTTATGTTCATATCTCTGAATATGATGTCATAATCGCAAAATTATATACCTAATATAGTCATGCCCATACTTTGCCTATGATGAAAGTTTTTTATCCAAGATGTTTTCTGGAACCAAAAGTTGAAATATTATATCACCATTTTTATATCTATAAAACCAAAATATTTTTTAAATCTAGTGGGTATCTATATCACTAACAGTTGACAGTTAAAATCAGTTGTCTGATATTTAAATAGAAGTCCAAAATAATAGTGCAAAAAACAATGGCGCAAATAAAGCTCTATTGTGGAATAATAATTTACATCTGTTGAAAATATTACAATTTTTTTTTCCTTTCTAGAACACATATCACCCTGTATATCAACAGAACCATCATATCAAAAAAGACCATGACTCTCCCAACAGCAACAGTGATGTTCCGGATGTCAATAATAAAATGGCCAACTTATATACCCCGCGAACGGAAGATAATGACGCGCTTAAAGACTTCACCGTGTCAAAAAACGACCCCAAATATCAAACACTACCCTACAACACAAAATTCACAGTAAACCTGCTACCGAATAGAACTAAGAACGAAAACAATGTAAATAACAACAACGAACACAAAGAAGATGTAAATAGTCACATATCAAATCATGTAAATGGAAACTTCAACATGCAATCTGCTCACATGACTGTACACAGTGCACCCTTAAGTATGGTGAATAAAAATATTGCCACTCCTTTGAACCACCATGACCTGCTGAGTAGGAAAGCCAGCGATAGCAAAGAGCATGGCTTACCGAATGGGGTCGAGGACCACTTAGGAAGCAAACCATATCAAAAAGATATCTATCCTTCTACCATAGCTACTACTAATTCCAGTACATATCAAGTAAGTATTTGATTTAATAGAAATGGAATTCATTGCCCCCTAGGGTAGTAATTAATTATATATATCGCACTATAATTTTCCATTAGTGTGTATAGTTTGTAACAGACATATATGAGAATGAAAATGCCGCATCGTCAAAGGGACATGTTCTATTTTTTTTACCGATGTCTTTAAGGGGCGGCGCGAGCCGACTTTGATCTCGTCAAAGCGTAGCCGCATCCTTTGACGATGCGGCATTTTTTCATTATCATATATGTCTGTTACAGACAACATATTTGCATCTCATAATTCTAAATTATTATAGATATTTTATATATATCCTGTCCTGTATAGATCCCCAGCAATAAAATCCATGGTGGTTAATTTATTTATACTATCTTCTTACAGAAGCCCATTAGCAGTGTGGCACCCACCTCAATCCACCACTCGGGAATTGTATCCAATGTCTATCAAACCTCATCCATAAAAGTACAACCAGTAGAACCACAGACAATAACAAGCAAGAACCTAACCTCAGTGTCATATAGTAGTCCACATCAAGTGCAATCACCACAGTCAAGTATCATGTCTCCACCGCAATCAAGTAGCACACCATTAGGTACACCTGAGGTCATAGACAAAAGCCCGAAACCTGCGTTGCCTCCTAAACCAGCGATCAAACCACCTCCTAGGCAGACCACCTCCCAAGTTATTAATGAAGAAAACGCGCCTCCACCGATACCATTAACAGAACCGCCCGATGACAATAAAGCCGCTGCAAATAAGGTTGCAAAACAAGGTAAACAATATTATGTAAGCTTACCTACCAATATATATATATATATATATATATATATATATATATATATATATATATATATATATATATATATATATATATATATATATATATATATATATATATATATATATATATATATATATATATATATATATATATATATATATATATATATATATATATATATATATATATATATATATATATATATATATATATATATATATATATGTATAATATATTTATAATATAATATATATATAATATATGTAAAAAAGGCACTTTATGGCGAATACAGCAGTGCATAATTTTTGGTTATTTGTTGAGATTGTACAAAATTATTTAAAAACATTAAACAAATTCAATATGAAAGTAATAACTAGCTAATAAATGTATGTTATTTTATTAAATGTTCAAAATATTAACCATTTCTTTCCATAGAATAATAAAGACAGTGTTGAAATTCCGCGGGAACTATTTCAAAAGTTTCTTGCCTGATAGGAGCCCTTTGATTGTTTACAACAATATGAGCTTTTTAAAAAACAAAGTGAGCTTGTGTCTTTTTTATGACAGAATGTGAAAACATATACCTATTGAGGTTGTGAGTGTTACAGTTAGTTTTTAAATACTACGAGGATCAAGTCCAGTTAAAATACAATGGTGTATTCCATAGAAGAAACTATTGAAATGGTTTTGATTTACGGTGGTAGTAATGAATTTGGTCCCTAATATTTTCATTAACCACCTAAGAATGTCCTTGTGAACAATGTACGAATGTTTAGTCGTTATAAATTTGCCTGTAAATTGTACAAGCAAAACTACGGCCATATTTTTTTTCACATTTTTCTTGTTTTTTTAATCACATGGGTTACTAAAATTATTAAACTATTTTTAAAAACGTACTTTGTTGCCAAAGTTGCCTATTTCTATGCCGCTCTGTACATTTAGGTGAAAAAACAGTGGTCGACCAAAGTAACCCAACTTTGTCTTCTGGCTTTGGCCACCAACTTCTTTTATAGCATTTTTCATATTATACTCCAGTCAATAGAGACTAAAAAAATGGCTTACCTGGAAAAAATAGGAGGATTTAGTTTTATAGCCTAACTTTATGTTTTTTTTTGGTCGCTAATTCTGAATTTTTCGCTTCCCACCAAAAAATATCACCGGAAATACCTCTATTATGAAAAAATGCGCCAAAAATTATTTTTTTTCAAATTAACTCAATTTTGGTCAATTTTTATAGGAATATGGCTTGAAATATACAAAATAATAATAAAAAAAAAGTTTCTAAACGCTTTTTGACAGACCAAACTAAAGGCAAGACGAATTCTTTGAACCTCGAACGTTGACGTGAAATTTAGTGAGAAGGTCAGGGATTGCTCAATGACCAAAAGTGACATAACGCCGCTGTTTGTTTTTATCTTGAGGTGGATGCCACCCCGAGTGCCACCCCTTCCCGGGGGTAGAAATTTTTCACTCAAAATAACCCCGGAAATGGATAGAGGGATAAATTCTCTGTAAAAAATAATCTAAAGTTTTTTCGATATATTGATATTTTTTTTAATTCGCGATTGAAAACGTTAAAAATGCATGTTTCTGGACGGTTTTTCGCGAATACCTCGAAAACTTCGCGTTCTCTCCAGAAAGTTGTAAAGACCAAAAATTAATGGATATTGACCGTTATCCCTTCACAAATTACTTTATTTTAGTATTACTCACGTAACCCGAAAGTTTAGCAGGGTTAGAATACGTATTTTACTTTTTTGCATTTTTTTTAACGAGGGGAAGTTTTTACCCCTTAAAAGCAAAAAGCACAATTCGGGAATATGTCACTTTTGAAGTTACGGGTAAAATGATCTTAATTCCAAATTTTCATGAAAATCGATATCGATTGAGGTTGTAAACTCAGAGAATTGTTGTAAAATACTCGATTTTTGGAGCCATTTTTTTCAAAAATTGCGGTATTTCCGGTAGGAAATTTAGATGGGAAGTGAAAAATTCAGAATTGGCGACCCAAAAAATATAAGGTAAGCTTATAAAACTAAATCCTACTATTTTTTCCATGTAAATGTCCATATGTCCTAAAGTTTGAAAGTTGAACCAAGCTATCCAAATGATGCATTTTAAAGTTTAACATTTTCTGGATAACTATATGCCTAATGCTTTTATATATAATATGTTCAAATAGAACAAATATAAATAGTAGACTAGGTTTGTGTATTCTAAGAATTTGAGTTCCGTCAAAAACTGATGTCCAAAACGTCACTGCAAGTGCTGGAGTATTAATATTTTAAATTCAAGTATAAATGATCAATGAAACAGATCGTACACTGCTCTGAAGACCCTCAATAAAGGTGAAAGAACTTGTACAACTTCTAAGTGGTTCGTTTCCGTGTGTATGTCCAGATATAGCACTGGCAAGTGTATCTTCCTTATTATTCGTCTTATTTGCTTATCTTCGCTTATCTTAGCTTCTCTATGTAATGAAATGCCACAAACCCAAGACTACTTTTCACAAAACAAATATGAATAGCAAAGAACTTCAAAGCTAATATATATATATATATATATATATATATATATATATTGTTGAGTTCTGAGAATTATCTGTTCTGTTCAGAATCAGAAATAAGTCCCTCCATAACAATTATATAGACAGTAGTCTATCACTGAATATCAATCAGTTAATATCCGAATCGAAGATCATAAAAAATAATTTGAAAGGCCGAAATAATTTGTGAAATAGGATAATCTGTTTAACACGTTGACGGACACCTAGTTTAGTAAGTGTCTTAAATTTGGGCATTAGATGGTACAAAAAAGTAATATTTCACACTTGTTGGATATTGCCACGTGGAATTCTTTCCATATTTATAAATATAATTTAGACAAAGAACAGACATTTTCATATTTTCGAGAAGAAGTACCTAATAGGGAAATTAGTAGGAGTAGCAGGAAAAAAGATGGTAGGGAATTCGTAGCAGAGGTGCCAAGAAAAAGCAACTAGGCGAGGCGGCAATGACCCACATTTTGGAAGCTATTCCTATTCTAGACAGTTCGAAAATAAAAGGCATATATTATAAAAGATGTAGACAATGTTCTATCGAAAAAAAAGAAAAGAAACATCATGGCAATGCAAGAAGTGTATTGGTAATCCTCCATTATGTGTTGAGACGTGCTTTGACATATGGCATGCCTAATAATTAGTCTTTCTAAAATCGCTAAAATCGTCTAAAATCGCTATTTTATTTTAGAAAATATGCAGGCGGCATTTGACGTGAGTGATCTGAAAAACACAATTTGGTTTTGATGGCACATGATGTCATATGGCGTCGCTATTTTTTTTTCACGATAAAAAATTACCGTATCCAAGAAGTTCTTATGTACAAATTTGACCTTTCTATTTTAAAAGTTAACTAAGATATCAATGCGTCTTTTTGAAATGACATCATATTGAAATGACCCATATTTTTTGTGCATAACTCTCTCGCCCTCTGCCCTCTGACGGCATATGCCGCGGATGTCCGTCAACGTGTTAATTTAATTATATTTAATCAACTAATATTTCATCGGTTATGTATATTCTTTGTGGTCTATCATTGAAAGTCAGTCAGTTGATATCCGAATCGAAGACCATAAAAAATATCTAATGCAGAGATAATTTGGGAAATCGGAAAATCCGTTTGATTTAATTATATTTAATTACTATCTCATCGGTTATGTATATTATTTGTGATCAATAGACATAATGGTCAAAAAATGCTGTAGCTTCTTCTTCAGCCACTCGATGCTATTATCAATGTATGTTTCTAAAAATCCATTGTTCGACGTTTTAGGTACCTTCCCACCTACAGCTTTGATTAACCAAAATAACACCCCCAATTCTGAGATGATAATCAAGGCTAAACCACTAACGATTAAAAAGCAACACCTAAGCGAACAACCCAAACTAAGAAACGTTAACTCTTACTCTAAAATTAACGGCCTAACATCAAACAGGAGGATAGAAATGCCACCCACTTTCCATTTTCCAGAGTTACAAAACCTCGAAAAACCTCTCGAGAGTACACCACAACAGCCCGAGAAGGACGAGACAGACAAATCATCTGTAGAAGAGTGTGAAAAGGAGGAGAGGCCTCTGGACGGGGTGGTACGGCGTTGTAAGAAAGGCAACCTAAAGCAAACAGGAAAGAGTAACTTGTCTCGGAGGGTGAGCTTTGACCCGCTGGCTCTTCTGTTGGATGCTAGTCTGGAAGGTGAGTTAGAACTTGTGAAGAAGACCGCTACACAGGTACCAAATCCAAGTGCTGCTAATGATGAGGGTATCACTGCATTACACAACGCTATTTGTGCTGGTCATTTAGAGATTGTCAAGTTCCTGGTAGAGTTTGGATGCGACGTAAATGCACAGGATAGTGATGGGTGGACGCCGTTACATTGCGCTGCAAGCTGTAACAATTTGACCATGGTTAAGTTTTTGGTTGAACATGGAGCATGTATTTTTGCCACAACCCTTAGTGACCACGAGACAGCAGCAGAAAAATGTGAGGAAGATGAAGAAGGTTTTGACGGATGCTCTGAATATTTATACAGTAAGTTTACATTTTCACAAAACCTATTTTTTCCCAAAAGTCGTAGACACTCCCGAGAAGTTTGCTTATAATACAAAAAAAAATCATACAAATCGGACAAGGCATCATTTCAGATTAGCATCGACTCATGGTTAATTTTTATTGGCTTATTGGGTGGGTTAATTTTACATAGGATCGGTTTTTCTAATCAAAATTTGTTTGCAGGTGTTCAAGAGAAGTTAGGAATTCTATCAGGCGGAGTTGTATATTCTGTTTTCGACTATATGGCGCAACAACCCGACGAACTTAGTTTTAAAGCCGGTCAACTATTTACAGTGTTAAGGAAAGGTGATGAGAATGAGAGGGAATGGTGGTGGTCCCGATTAGGGGATAAGGAAGGTTATGTTCCTCGAAATCTACTTGGTGTGAGTATATAACCTGTATATATAATTCACAAAAATACGTGATTATTTCGGGATTTAATGTATCTAATGACTGTAAAGATATTTTATAAACCAAGACCTCTGCTAATGCTATTAAATATTTGACAACTTAAGACTTTGAATTCGTCTATTTGTAGAATATTTTAAATGTGTCTAAATACTTGTCTATGACACATGTAGAGTTAAATTACTTATAGAAGACATTGCCATATTGCTTGCCGCGTCGCGTATTATTGGCATAAATCACAAAATTTATGACGATCGTTTCGGCTTCGGTCTGGCGTGAGCTCCAGCTACATAGGGCCGTCATACTGACGTCTTTTTTGATACTTATTGGTCGACGGCGTCATATGACCAAAATGTTACGTCCCTTTGATGACATATTTCAGTCGTACATAAGACGTCATAATTCATTAATCAATATATGTTCAAATTATTCATTATTCAATATACGTTTCTATCATAGTCCAAAAATAACAGACGTTTTATAAATATATTATTTTAATAAGTTACTAGATATATCTAATATAACAAGAACCTACTAGTAGCCTATGTAGTGGCTAAAAATTTCTGCAAATATGCAATTGCAATTGGTTGGTAAATGTAAGGAGGATAGTTCTGGGGTCACCAGAACTGTCCTCCTCACCAGACTGGTGACGTGGTAAGATTCCAGACTCCAGTGTCGGTTTTAGCCGTATCTCGAATAATACATATACAAATCATTAATATGGTATTAAAGATGCAGTACGATGTCATTAATTTAGGCACAACATTGGTCAGCATAAGGTACAAATGATGTCATTATGACGACAGTAAGGTCAGAACGAGGATGTGATATTTAAGGGACATCTTCAGGCTGTGAAATTTTGTGCGGTCAAATTAAGGTCCGCCAGACGTTAAGAGACGTCCTCATAATTTTTGGTTCCGTTCGTCAGAAATTAGTAAAACTTTTGACTGCTATAATGAAATTGAAACATTGACAAATTGAAAAAAAAATTGAAATTGAAAAAAATTGAAAAAATTACATACAATGCAGTTTTTAATGGAAACATGTTATCTTCATCTTGTTATTTTGGAAAAATGTTATTTTCAATTACAAAATATTACTTTTTTTTAATGCAGTGGTCAACTTATAACCACCATAACGTTACCATTATATTGTTTTTCTCTGGGATACAAACAATTAAAAAAATATATACAAACAAAAATCTGAAAATGCAATATTTAAAAAAATCAAGGTAGGCTTAAAAGTAGGACAACAAACCAACACTTGCAAATTATCCTATATTTCAATTATGTATCACCGTATATAATATCGCGACGAAAATTCAAAGACTAGAAAGATTTTTTAAATAAAAAAAAAAGAATTTGAATATCGAATAACTACTTTGAGGTTATCGAGGTTTAAAGTACGGTGGAAAAATGGTTGGTCCATTTCTTTGAGATACAAACAGTTAAAAAAATACAAACAAAAATCTAAAAACGGTATATTTAAAAAAAATCAAGATAGCCTTAAACGTAGAACAACAAACAAACACTTGCAAATTACTCTATATTGCGATGATATCGTATATAATATCGCGACGCAAAATTTAAAGAATAGAAAGATTTTTTAAACAAAAAAAAAAAGAATTTGAATATCGAATAACTACTTTGAGGTATCGAGGTTTAAAATACGGTGGAAAATAGTTACCCCATTTCTTTGAAATAGAAACAATTTTAAAAAGTACAAACAAACGTCTAAAAGCGGTATATATATATATATATATATATATATATATATATATATATATATATATATATATATATATATATATTTTAAAATACCTTAAAGTAGTAGCCTTAAAAGTAAGCCAATAAACCAACACTTGCAAATTACCCTATATTACAATGATGTATTATGATATATAATATCGCGAAGCAAAATTTAGAGACGAAATATTTTTTTAACAAAAATAATAATTTAAAAATCGAATAATTACTTTGTGGTTAAATCGACGAGGTTTAAAATAAAGTGGAAAAATACTTGGCCCATTTCAAATTTTAAAGTTATGGAGTTTAATGTTTAAAATGAAACGACTAAATTTAGAATTAAGTATAATTATTATTTATTGACTTTCAAATGAAAATGCATTTCACATTTTTTTTCTTACGAAATCTATCACTACCTACGGTTTATTATTATTCCTGGAAGTAAAAATAGGTATTTCTTTAAACTGTATACCTCATTCAAAGGTAACAAATCAGATAAGTTTTACAAGAATTTATACGCGTAATATGTTACAAAATTTTGAAAATAAATTCAAATCAAAAGGTGAATATATTTTCATGTAGTTTTAATACTTCAGTTTTTTCTTATTACTTACCTACTTCGTGTTTAATATAATTTTTGTTACATAACTTTGTTGCTTGGTCTACCACTGTGGAAACCAACATATTAACTAGAAGTTTCAATATACCTACCTATTTTTACAACTGCATAGCGTCGGGCTGCCTACTACTAATATTTAAATTAATATTTGTAGTAGGCAGTCCGACGCTATGCAATTGTAAAAATATTACCTCATTACCTAGCCAACAAGCACGCGGTCATGATTTAGGTCCGTGCGCAATGCGCATTCCGTAGCGAATTTGTAGCGAAGTAATTTCGCTCTATCATAATGCAAGAATCAATTTTTTTTTCTTAAACCGAAATTTTAGATGTGTTCCTAGATGACAAAAACCTGGATATTAATATAATATATTAGTATAATGTATTAGTATCTATGATATGTATGATAGCAGAATAGGTAGTTCTAATTCTAAGTTCGACTAGTCGGTACTACATTGTATTTTAATTTTTTTTATTATTATTAAATTGGTTTAATTTATTCTGGGTCAATTACTATCCATTTATAATACTGTCAGTATTATAAACTGCTATGAAAGTATAGTTTTGTAAACACGTAAAAAATATATAGGTAATTTATAATGGTTTAGGATGTATTTTAATTTTAATTATGTTGTTATTGTTACAGCTCTACCCGAGAGTGACGAGGAATGAAGAATAAACTTTGTTTCATAAGAATATATAGTACCTTGGCCTTTTGCTCTATTGAATTAAAACATATTATATATACATATTATATATAATGAAATTAATACCTTTGCTCAATATATCGATGTATATTGTTTCAGTTAAAGGTTTTATTTTTGTTTATTTATTAACAATTCTATTAAATTGGTAGATATTACTGTCTTTATTGCTTTAAAGTAATAAGCTTTTAATATATTTTTGAAAAATGTAAATATATAAATATGAAAATACAACTATTTACAATAAATAAATATATTGATTATACGTTTGTCTTTTATTTCGATTTGGGATTTCATTGAAATTACTATTTCTCAGCAGTTCAGATTACTAATGGCTATTACTGTTATTTATGTGGGCTTAATTAAACATATGTGGTTTTCGCTTCATATATTAACAAATCTTAATTCTGGTATTCCACTATGACATTACTATTCCTTCTCTTAAATAATAATAATAATAATAAAGTATTTATTATTTTAATTTTTCATATTTTCAACATAAATACAAGCAATAAGCCAAACAACATTTGAGACATGGACATTTGCAGATTATCTATTAATAATTTCAGTATATACACTCACCGACAAAATAATCGATCCACTAAAAATATTGATGAAGTTTACTTATCAATAACTTTGTTATTTTAAGTCCGATTTGATTCATTTTTTTTTCATCAAGTAGCTAAATTTATAAAGAATCTCACAGAGGATTAAATTAAAATTAAAAAAACTAGGCGAATTTCCGTATTATACAGGGTGACACAAAAAGTGCCTTTTTACTCTAACTTTAAAACAATATATGGAGTGGTCAACACCTTATAATTTCTTATTTTGTTATCAAGCTACGAGCTATTCGTTACATTTCCTTTGTTACAATAACTTTTTTTGTTAACTATACAGGGGTTTTAGAAAAAAATGAACAAAGAATGATTTTTTGCATAGCTGGCTATGACAGACAATTGTTTCTGTCAGAACTAAACTGACAACCGTTAGTTTACAATTTATCATATTTGAGCGCGTTTATCAATAGTTTAAAAAATACGATTAGTTTAAAAAATATGGATCTTTCTGCAACCGACTCTGCGAGAGCCGCTGCTTTGGTGCAGGGTGGTAGGTCACAGTATTATGTGGCCAGAGCGTTGGGAATTTTAAGATGCAAACTTATTGTTATTCGGTGAAACAGTCAATCAAGCTGTTGTCAAATAAAGTCATTTTGACAAATAATTAGTCATTAGACATTTAAGTATAATTTTGTTTATTTTTTACGTAATTTTAGTTAAAATAAATAGTTAAAAGAAATAGGCAATAGCTACTGTTTGTAACATCGAAATATGAGACATAAAAATTTTTCAAAGAATACCCACAATTGCCGCAATGGGAGATCGGGGCAGTATAACTTTACGGGGCAGTATAGAATACTAATATCTAATTAATTTTAACACAAAACCCGTCAAAATAATACAGTAATTAAAGAATAACTGTATTACTTCTATTTCAAGAATTATTATTGCCCCACTTTACCCCAAAACGTTCGATGGTACTAGATATCCAACTGAATGCCAATGATGCCGTGGTGCCGATGTTACGACACGGCCGAGGAACGTGTAAAATGGATCCGTAATATTTGAATAGGAAACATTTTTCCTTAAATTCATGGAAATCGGTTATACTTGACATTGCTGTTAAAAATGCGTACCAGGCGGCTCCTTTTATCGATATAATGAGGGTTTTTGTGCGGGTTTTTTATGTCTCATATTCTAAACTATACAGCTCATGTTAAAACTATACAGCCTGTTAAAATGGTAAACTATACAAATGCCGAAATGGCAGATATGCATTTTCTATATGGTCGTGCTGATGGAAATGCATTAGAAGCTCAACGGCTTTACGCTCAGTTATATCAAGAGCGAACATTAGCTCATCATGGCATATTCACACGTTTTCATCAACGTCTACGAGAAAATGGTATTTTTTTAAGAAGAGCTGTCGATTGCGGACGTGCTCGAGAAGTAAGAATCGTACCGTTAGATGAGTCTGTCCTCAATTTAACAGAAAATTTTCCTGAAATAAG